>CM039439.1:21102085-21104585 GCA_022379115.2 Bauhinia variegata
GGGGGGGGGGGGGGGGGGGGGGGGGGGGGGGGGGGGGGGGGGGGGGGGGGGGGGGGGGGGGGGGGGGGGGGGGGGGGGGGGGGGGGGGGGGGGGGGGGGGGGGGGGGGGGGGGGGGGGGGGGGGGGGGGGGGGGGGGGGGGGGGGGGGGGGGGGGGGGGGGGGGGGGGGGGGGGGGGGGGGGGGGGGGGGGGGGGGGGGGGGGGGGGGGGGGGGGGGGGGGGGGGGGGGGGGGGGGGGGGGGGGGGGGGGGGGGGGGGGGGGGGGGGGGGGGGGGGGGGGGGGGGGGGGGGGGGGGGGGGGGGGGGGGGGGGGGGGGGGGGGGGGGGGGGGGGGGGGGGGGGGGGGGGGGGGGGGGGGGGGGGGGGGGGGGGGGGGGGGGGGGGGGGGGGGGGGGGGGGGGGGGGGGGGGGGGGGGGGGGGGGGGGGGGGGGGGGGGGGGGGGGGGGGGGGGGGGGGGGGGGGGGGGGGGGGGGGGGGGGGGGGGGGGGGGGGGGGGGGGGGGGGGGGGGGGGGGGGGGGGGGGGGGGGGGGGGGGGGGGGGGGGGGGGGGGGGGGGGGGGGGGGGGGGGGGGGGGGGGGGGGGGGGGGGGGGGGGGGGGGGGGGGGGGGGGGGGGGGGGGGGGGGGGGGGGGGGGGGGGGGGGGGGGGGGGGGGGGGGGGGGGGGGGGGGGGGGGGGGGGGGGGGGGGGGGGGGGGGGGGGGGGGGGGGGGGGGGGGGGGGGGGGGGGGGGGGGGGGGGGGGGGGGGGGGGGGGTGGGGGGGGGGGGGGGGGGGGGGGGGGGGGGGGGGGGGGGGGGGGGGGGGGGGGGGGGGGGGGGGGGGGGGGGGGGGGGGGGGGGGGGGGGGGGGGGGGGGGGGGGGGGGGGGGGGGGGGGGGGGGGGGGGGGGGGGGGGGGGGGGGGGGGGGGGGGGGGGGGGGGGGGGGGGGGGGGGGGGGGGGGGGGGGGGGGGGGGGGGGGGGGGGGGGGGGGGGGGGGGGGGGGGGGGGGGGGGGGGGGGGGGGGGGGGGGGGGGGGGGGGGGGGGGGGGGGGGGGGGGGGGGGGGGGGGGGGGGGGGGGGGGGGGGGGGGGGGGGGGGGGGGGGGGGGGGGGGGGGGGGGGGGGGGGGGGGGGGGGGGGGGGGGGGGGGGGGGGGGGGGGGGGGGGGGGGGGGGGGGGGGGGGGGGGGGGGGGGGGGGGGGGGGGGGGGGGGGGGGGGGGGGGGGGGGGGGGGGGGGGGGGGGGGGGGGGGGGGGGGGGGGGGGGGGGGGGGGGGGGGGGGGGGGGGGGGGGGGGGGGGGGGGGGGGGGGGGGGGGGGGGGGGGGGGGGGGGGGGGGGGGGGGGGGGGGGGGGGGGGGGGGGGGGGGGGGGGGGGGGGGGGGGGGGGGGGGGGGGGGGGGGGGGGGGGGGGGGGGGGGGGGGGGGGGGGGGGGGGGGGGGGGGGGGGGGGGGGGGGGGGGGGGGGGGGGGGGGGGGGGGGGGGGGGGGGGGGGGGGGGGGGGGGGGGGGGGGGGGGGGGGGGGGGGGGGGGGGGGGGGGGGGGGGGGGGGGGGGGGGGGGGGGGGGGGGGGGGTGGGGGGGGGGGGGGGGGGGGGGGGGGGGGGGGGGGGGGGGGGGGGGGGGGGGGGGGGGGGGGGGGGGGGGGGGGGGGGGGGGGGGGGGGGGGGGGGGGGGGGGGGGGGGGGGGGGGGGGGGGGGGGGGGGGGGGGGGGGGGGGGGGGGGGGGGGGGGGGGGGGGGGGGGGGGGGGGGGGGGGGGGGGGGGGGGGGGGGGGGGGGGGGGGGGGGGGGGGGGGGGGGGGGGGGGGGGGGGGGGGGGGGGGGGGGGGGGGGGGGGGGGGGGGGGGGGGGGGGGGGGGGGGGGGGGGGGGGGGGGGGGGGGGGGGGGGGGGGGGGGGGGGGGGGGGGGGGGGGGGGGGGGGGGGGGGGGGGGGGGGGGGGGGGGGGGGGGGGGGGGGGGGGGGGGGGGGGGGGGGGGGGGGGGGGGGGGGGGGGGGGGGGGGGGGGGGGGGGGGGGGGGGGGGGGGGGGGGGGGGGGGGGGGGGGGGGGGGGGGGGGGGGGGGGGGGGGGGGGGGGGGGGGGGGGGGGGGGGGGGGGGGGGGGGGGGGGGGGGGGGGGGGGGGGGGGGGGGGGGGGGGGGGGGGGGGGGGGGGGGGGGGGGGGGGGGGGGGGGGGGGGGGGGGGGGGGGGGGGGGGGGGGGGGGGGGGGGGGGGGGGGGGGGGGGGGGGGGGGGGGGGGGGGGGGGGGGGGGGGGGGGGGGGGGGGGGGGGGGGGGGGGGGGGGGGGGGGGGGGGGGGGGGGGGGGGGGGGGGGGGGGGGGGGGGGGGGGGGGGGGGGGGGGGGGGGGGGGGGGGGGGGGGGGGGGGGGGGGGGGGGGGGGGGGGGTGGGGGGGGGGGGGGGGGGGGGGGGGGGGGGGGGGGGGGGGGGGGGGGGGGGGGGGGGGGGGGGGGGGGGGGGGGGGGGGGGGGGGGGGGGGGGGGGGGGGGGGGGGGGGGGGGGGGGGGGGGGGGGGGGGGG
>CM039439.1:21131012-21143512 GCA_022379115.2 Bauhinia variegata
CCCCCCCCCCCCCCCCCCCCCCCCCCCCCCCCCCCCCCCCCCCCCCCCCCCCCCCCCCCCCCCCCCCCCCCCCCCCCCCCCCCCCCCCCCCCCCCCCCCCCCCCCCCCCCCCCCCCCCCCCCCCCCCCCCCCCCCCCCCCCCCCCCCCCCCCCCCCCCCCCCCCCCCCCCCCCCCCCCCCCCCCCCCCCCCCCCCCCCCCCCCCCCCCCCCCCCCCCCCCCCCCCCCCCCCCCCCCCCCCCCCCCCCCCCCCCCCCCCCCCCCCCCCCCCCCCCCCCCCCCCCCCCCCCCCCCCCCCCCCCCCCCCCCCCCCCCCCCCCCCCCCCCCCCCCCCCCCCCCCCCCCCCCCCCCCCCCCCCCCCCCCCCCCCCCCCCCCCCCCCCCCCCCCCCCCCCCCCCCCCCCCCCCCCCCCCCCCCCCCCCCCCCCCCCCCCCCCCCCCCCCCCCCCCCCCCCCCCCCCCCCCCCCCCCCCCCCCCCCCCCCCCCCCCCCCCCCCCCCCCCCCCCCCCCCCCCCCCCCCCCCCCCCCCCCCCCCCCCCCCCCCCCCCCCCCCCCCCCCCCCCCCCCCCCCCCCCCCCCCCCCCCCCCCCCCCCCCCCCCCCCCCCCCCCCCCCCCCCCCCCCCCCCCCCCCCCCCCCCCCCCCCCCCCCCCCCCCCCCCCCCCCCCCCCCCCCCCCCCCCCCCCCCCCCCCCCCCCCCCCCCCCCCCCCCCCCCCCCCCCCCCCCCCCCCCCCCCCCCCCCCCCCCCCCCCCCCCCCCCCCCCCCCCCCCCCCCCCCCCCCCCCCCCCCCCCCCCCCCCCCCCCCCCCCCCCCCCCCCCCCCCCCCCCCCCCCCCCCCCCCCCCCCCCCCCCCCCCCCCCCCCCCCCCCCCCCCCCCCCCCCCCCCCCCCCCCCCCCCCCCCCCCCCCCCCCCCCCCCCCCCCCCCCCCCCCCCCCCCCCCCCCCCCCCCCCCCCCCCCCCCCCCCCCCCCCCCCCCCCCCCCCCCCCCCCCCCCCCCCCCCCCCCCCCCCCCCCCCCCCCCCCCCCCCCCCCCCCCCCCCCCCCCCCCCCCCCCCCCCCCCCCCCCCCCCCCCCCCCCCCCCCCCCCCCCCCCCCCCCCCCCCCCCCCCCCCCCCCCCCCCCCCCCCCCCCCCCCCCCCCCCCCCCCCCCCCCCCCCCCCCCCCCCCCCCCCCCCCCCCCCCCCCCCCCCCCCCCCCCCCCCCCCCCCCCCCCCCCCCCCCCCCCCCCCCCCCCCCCCCCCCCCCCCCCCCCCCCCCCCCCCCCCCCCCCCCCCCCCCCCCCCCCCCCCCCCCCCCCCCCCCCCCCCCCCCCCCCCCCCCCCCCCCCCCCCCCCCCCCCCCCCCCCCCCCCCCCCCCCCCCCCCCCCCCCCCCCCCCCCCCCCCCCCCCCCCCCCCCCCCCCCCCCCCCCCCCCCCCCCCCCCCCCCCCCCCCCCCCCCCCCCCCCCCCCCCCCCCCCCCCCCCCCCCCCCCCCCCCCCCCCCCCCCCCCCCCCCCCCCCCCCCCCCCCCCCCCCCCCCCCCCCCCCCCCCCCCCCCCCCCCCCCCCCCCCCCCCCCCCCCCCCCCCCCCCCCCCCCCCCCCCCCCCCCCCCCCCCCCCCCCCCCCCCCCCCCCCCCCCCCCCCCCCCCCCCCCCCCCCCCCCCCCCCCCCCCCCCCCCCCCCCCCCCCCCCCCCCCCCCCCCCCCCCCCCCCCCCCCCCCCCCCCCCCCCCCCCCCCCCCCCCCCCCCCCCCCCCCCCCCCCCCCCCCCCCCCCCCCCCCCCCCCCCCCCCCCCCCCCCCCCCCCCCCCCCCCCCCCCCCCCCCCCCCCCCCCCCCCCCCCCCCCCCCCCCCCCCCCCCCCCCCCCCCCCCCCCCCCCCCCCCCCCCCCCCCCCCCCCCCCCCCCCCCCCCCCCCCCCCCCCCCCCCCCCCCCCCCCCCCCCCCCCCCCCCCCCCCCCCCCCCCCCCCCCCCCCCCCCCCCCCCCCCCCCCCCCCCCCCCCCCCCCCCCCCCCCCCCCCCCCCCCCCCCCCCCCCCCCCCCCCCCCCCCCCCCCCCCCCCCCCCCCCCCCCCCCCCCCCCCCCCCCCCCCCCCCCCCCCCCCCCCCCCCCCCCCCCCCCCCCCCCCCCCCCCCCCCCCCCCCCCCCCCCCCCCCCCCCCCCCCCCCCCCCCCCCCCCCCCCCCCCCCCCCCCCCCCCCCCCCCCCCCCCCCCCCCCCCCCCCCCCCCCCCCCCCCCCCCCCCCCCCCCCCCCCCCCCCCCCCCCCCCCCCCCCCCCCCCCCCCCCCCCCCCCCCCCCCCCCCCCCCCCCCCCCCCCCCCCCCCCCCCCCCCCCCCCCCCCCCCCCCCCCCCCCCCCCCCCCCCCCCCCCCCCCCCCCCCCCCCCCCCCCCCCCCCCCCCCCCCCCCCCCCCCCCCCCCCCACCCCCCCCCCCCCCCCCCCCCCCCCCCCCCCCCCCCCCCCCCCCCCCCCCCCCCCCCCCCCCCCCCCCCCCCCCCCCCCCCCCCCCCCCCCCCCCCCCCCCCCCCCCCCCCCCCCCCCCCCCCCCCCCCCCCCCCCCCCCCCCCCCCCCCCCCCCCCCCCCCCCCCCCCCCCCCCCCCCCCCCCCCCCCCCCCCCCCCCCCCCCCCCCCCCCCCCCCCCCCCCCCCCCCCCCCCCCCCCCCCCCCCCCCCCCCCCCCCCCCCCCCCCCCCCCCCCCCCCCCCCCCCCCCCCCCCCCCCCCCCCCCCCCCCCCCCCCCCCCCCCCCCCCCCCCCCCCCCCCCCCCCCCCCCCCCCCCCCCCCCCCCCCCCCCCCCCCCCCCCCCCCCCCCCCCCCCCCCCCCCCCCCCCCCCCCCCCCCCCCCCCCCCCCCCCCCCCCCCCCCCCCCCCCCCCCCCCCCCCCCCCCCCCCCCCCCCCCCCCCCCCCCCCCCCCCCCCCCCCCCCCCCCCCCCCCCCCCCCCCCCCCCCCCCCCCCCCCCCCCCCCCCCCCCCCCCCCCCCCCCCCCCCCCCCCCCCCCCCCCCCCCCCCCCCCCCCCCCCCCCCCCCCCCCCCCCCCCCCCCCCCCCCCCCCCCCCCCCCCCCCCCCCCCCCCCCCCCCCCCCCCCCCCCCCCCCCCCCCCCCCCCCCCCCCCCCCCCCCCCCCCCCCCCCCCCCCCCCCCCCCCCCCCCCCCCCCCCCCCCCCCCCCCCCCCCCCCCCCCCCCCCCCCCCCCCCCCCCCCCCCCCCCCCCCCCCCCCCCCCCCCCCCCCCCCCCCCCCCCCCCCCCCCCCCCCCCCCCCCCCCCCCCCCCCCCCCCCCCCCCCCACCCCCCCCCCCCCCCCCCCCCCCCCCCCCCCCCCCCCCCCCCCCCCCCCCCCCCCCCCCCCCCCCCCCCCCCCCCCCCCCCCCCCCCCCCCCCCCCCCCCACCCCCCCCCCCCCCCCCCCCCCCCCCCCCCCCCCCCCCCCCCCCCCCCCCCCCCCCCCCCCCCCCCCCCCCCCCCCCCCCCCCCCCCCCCCCCCCCCCCCCCCCCCCCCCCCCCCCCCCCCCCCCCCCCCCCCCCCCCCCCCCCCCCCCCCCCCCCCCCCCCCCCCCCCCCCCCCCCCCCCCCCCCCCCCCCCCCCCCCCCCCCCCCCCCCCCCCCCCCCCCCCCCCCCCCCCCCCCCCCCCCCCCCCCCCCCCCCCCCCCCCCCCCCCCCCCCCCCCCCCCCCCCCCCCCCCCCCCCCCCCCCCCCCCCCCCCCCCCCCCCCCCCCCCCCCCCCCCCCCCCCCCCCCCCCCCCCCCCCCCCCCCCCCCCCCCCCCCCCCCCCCCCCCCCCCCCCCCCCCCCCCCCCCCCCCCCCCCCCCCCCCCCCCCCCCCCCCCCCCCCCCCCCCCCCCCCCCCCCCCCCCCCCCCCCCCCCCCCCCCCCCCCCCCCCCCCCCCCCCCCCCCCCCCCCCCCCCCCCCCCCCCCCCCCCCCCCCCCCCCCCCCCCCCCCCCCCCCCCCCCCCCCCCCCCCCCCCCCCCCCCCCCCCCCCCCCCCCCCCCCCCCCCCCCCCCCCCCCCCCCCCCCCCCCCCCCCCCCCCCCCCCCCCCCCCCCCCCCCCCCCCCCCCCCCCCCCCCCCCCCCACCCCCCCCCCCCCCCCCCCCCCCCCCCCCCCCCCCCCCCCCCCCCCCCCCCCCCCCCCCCCCCCCCCCCCCCCCCCCCCCCCCCCCCCCCCCCCCCCCCCCCCCCCCCCCCCCCCCCCCCCCCCCCCCCCCCCCCCCCCCCCCCCCCCCCCCCCCCCCCCCCCCCCCCCCCCCCCCCCCCCCCCCCCCCCCCCCCCCCCCCCCCCCCCCCCCCCCCCCCCCCCCCCCCCCCACCCCCCCCCCCCCCCCCCCCCCCCCCCCCCCCCCCCCCCCCCCCCCCCCCCCCCCCCCCCCCCCCCCCCCCCCCCCCCCCCCCCCCCCCCCCCCCCCCCCCCCCCCCCCCCCCCCCCCCCCCCCCCCCCCCCCCCCCCCCCCCCCCCCCCCCCCCCCCCCCCCCCCCCCCCCCCCCCCCCCCCCCCCCCCCCCCCCCCCCCCCCCCCCCCCCCCCCCCACCCCCCCCCCCCCCCCCCCCCCCCCCCCCCCCCCCCCCCCCCCCCCCCCCCCCCCCCCCCCCCCCCCCCCCCCCCCCCCCCCCCCCCCCCCCCCCCCCCCACCCCCCCCCCCCCCCCCCCCCCCCCCCCCCCCCCCCCCCCCCCCCCCCCCCCCCCCCCCCCCCCCCCCCCCCCCCCCCCCCCCCCCCCCCCCCCCCCCCCCCCCCCCCCCCCCCCCCCCCCCCCCCCCCCCCCCCCCCCCCCCCCCCCCCCCCCCCCCCCCCCCCCCCCCCCCCCCCCCCCCCCCCCCCCCCCCCCCCCCCCCCCCCCCCCCCCCCCCCCCCCCACCCCCCCCCCCCCCCCCCCCCCCCCCCCCCCCCCCCCCCCCCCCCCCCCCCCCCCCCCCCCCCCCCCCCCCCCCCCCCCCCCCCCCCCCCCCCCCCCCCCCCCCCCCCCCCCCCCCCCCACCCCCCCCCCCCCCCCCCCCCCCCCCCCCCCCCCCCCCCCCCCCCCCCCCCCCCCCCCCCCCCCCCCCCCCCCCCCCCCCCCCCCCCCCCCCCCCCCCCCACCCCCCCCCCCCCCCCCCCCCCCCCCCCCCCCCCCCCCCCCCCCCCCCCCCCCCCCCCCCCCCCCCCCCCCCCCCCCCCCCCCCCCCCCCCCCCCCCCCCCCCCCCCCCCCCCCCCCCCCCCCCCCCCCCCCCCCCCCCCCCCCCCCCCCCCCCCCCCCCCCCCCCCCCCCCCCCCCCCCCCCCCCCCCCCCCCCCCCCCCCCCCCCCCCCCCCCCCCCCCCCCCCCCCCCCCCCCCCCCCCCCCCCCCCCCCCCCCCCCCCCCCCCCCCCCCCCCCCCCCCCCCCCCCCCCACCCCCCCCCCCCCCCCCCCCCCCCCCCCCCCCCCCCCCCCCCCCCCCCCCCCCCCCCCCCCCCCCCCCCCCCCCCCCCCCCCCCCCCCCCCCCCCCCCCCCCCCCCCCCCCCCCCCCCCCCCCCCCCCCCCCCCCCCCCCCCCCCCCCCCCCCCCCCCCCCCCCCCCCCCCCCCCCCCCCCCCCCCCCCCCCCCCCCCCCCCCCCCCCCCCCCACCCCCCCCCCCCCCCCCCCCCCCCCCCCCCCCCCCCCCCCCCCCCCCCCCCCCCCCCCCCCCCCCCCCCCCCCCCCCCCCCCCCCCCCCCCCCCCCCCCCCCCCCCCCCCCCCCCCCCCCCCCCCCCCCCCCCCCCCCCCCCCCCCCCCCCCCCCCCCCCCCCCCCCCCCCCCCCCCCCCCCCCCCCCCCCCCCCCCCCCCCCCCCCCCCCCCCCCCCCCCCCCCCCCCCCCCCCCCCCCCCCCCCCCCCCCCCCCCCCCCCCCCCCCCCCCCCCCCCCCCCCCCCCCCCCCCCCCCCCCCCCCCCCCCCCCCCCCCCCCCCCCCCCACCCCCCCCCCCCCCCCCCCCCCCCCCCCCCCCCCCCCCCCCCCCCCCCCCCCCCCCCCCCCCCCCCCCCCCCCCCCCCCCCCCCCCCCCCCCCCCCCCCCCCCCCCCCCCCCCCCCCCCCCCCCCCCCCCCCCCCCCCCCCCCCCCCCCCCCCCCCCCCACCCCCCCCCCCCCCCCCCCCCCCCCCCCCCCCCCCCCCCCCCCCCCCCCCCCCCCCCCCCCCCCCCCCCCCCCCCCCCCCCCCCCCCCACCCCCCCCCCCCCCCCCCCCCCCCCCCCCCCCCCCCCCCCCCCCCCCCACCCCCCCCCCCCCCCCCCCCCCCCCCCCCCCCCCCCCCCCCCCCCCCCCCCCCCCCCCCCCCCCCCCCCCCCCCCCCCCCCCCCCCCCCCCCCCCCCCCCACCCCCCCCCCCCCCCCCCCCCCCCCCCCCCCCCCCCCCCCCCCCCCCCCCCCCCCCCCCCCCCCCCCCCCCCCCCACCCCCCCCCCCCCCCCCCCCCCCCCCCCCCCCCCCCCCCCCCCCCCCCCCCCCCCCCCCCCCCCCCCCCCCCCCCCCCCCCCCCCCCCCACCCCCCCCCCCCCCCCCCCCCCCCCCCCCCCCCCCCCCCCCCCCCCCCCCCCCCCCCCCCCCCACCCCCCCCCCCCCCCCCCCCCCCCCCCCCCCCCCCCCCCCCCCCCCCCCCCCCCCCCCCCCCCCCCCCCCCCCCCCCCCCCCCCCCCCCCCCCCCCCCCCCCCCCCCCCCCCCCCCCCCCCCCCCCCCCCCCCCCCCCCCCCCCCCCCCCCCCCCCCCCCCCCCCCCCCCCCCCCCCCCCCCCCCCCCCCCCCCCCCACCCCCCCCCCCCCCCCCCCCCCCCCCCCCCCCCCCCCCCCCCCCCCCCCCCCCCCCCCCCCCCCCCCCCCCCCCCCCCCCCCCCCCCCCCCCCCCCCCCCCCCCCCCCCCCCCCCCCCCCCCCCCCCCCCCCCCCCCCCCCCCCCCCCCCCCCCCCCCCCCCCCCCCCCCCCCCCCCCCCCCCCCCCCCCCCCCCCCCCCCCCCCCCCCCCCCCCCCCCCCCCCCCCCCCCCCCCCCCCCCCCCCCCCCCCCCCCCCCCCCCCCCCCCCCCCCCCCCCCCCCCCCCCCCCCCCCCCCCCCCCCCCCCCCCCCCCCCCCCCCCCCCCCCCCCCCCCCCCCCCCCCCCCCCCCCCCCCCCCCCCCCCCCCCCCCCCCCCCCCCCCCCCCCCCCCCCCCCCCCCCCCCCCCCCCCCCCCCCCCCCCCCCCCCCCCCCCCCCCCCCCCCCCCCCCCCCCCCCCCCCCCCCCCCCCCCCCCCCCCCCCCCCCCCCCCCCCCCCCCCCCCCCCCCCCCCCCCCCCCCCCCCCCCCCCCCCCCCCCCCCCCCCCCCCCCCCCCCCACCCCCCCCCCCCCCCCCCCCCCCCCCCCCCCCCCCCCCCCCCCCCCCCCCCCCCCCCCCCCCCCCCCCCCCCCCCCCCCCCCCCCCCCCCCCCCCCCCCCCCCCCCCCCCCCCCCCCCCCCCCCCCCCCCCCCCCCCCCCCCCCCCCCCCCCCCCCCCCCCCCCCCCCCCCCCCCACCCCCCCCCCCCCCCCCCCCCCCCCCCCCCCCCCCCCCCCCCCCCCCCCCCCCCCCCCCCCCCCCCCCCCCCCCCCCCCCCCCCCCCCCCCCCCCCCCCCCCCCCCCCCCCCCCCCCCCCCCCCCCCCCCCCCCCCCCCCCCCCCCCCCCCCCCCCCCCCCCCCCCCCCCCCCCCCCCCCCCCCCCCCCCCCACCCCCCCCCCCCCCCCCCCCCCCCCCCCCCCCCCCCCCCCCCCCCCCCCCCCCCCCCCCCCCCCCCCCCCCCCCCCCCCCCCCCCCCCCCCCCCCCCCCCCCCCCCCCCCCCCCCCCCCCCCCCCCCCCCCCCCCCCCCCCCCCCCCCCCCCCCCCCCCCCCCCCCCCCCCCCCCCCCCCCCCCCCCCCCCCCCCCCCCCCCCCCCCCCCCCCCCCCCCCCCCCCCCCCCCCCCCCCCCCCCCCCCCCCCCCCCCCCCCCCCCCCCCCCCCCCCCCCCCCCCCCCCCCCCCCCCCCCCCCCCCCCCCCCCCCCCCCCCCCCCCCCCCCCCCCCCCCCCCCCCCCCCCCCCCCCCCCCCCCCCCCCCCCCCCCCCCCCCCCCCCCCCCCCCCCCCCCCCCCCCCCCCCCCCCCCCCCCCCCCCCCCCCCCCCCCCCCCCCCCCCCCCCCCCCCCCCCCCCCCCCCCCCCCCCCCCCCCCCCCCCCCCCCCCCCCCCCCCCCCCCCCCCCCCCCCCCCCCCCCCCCCCCCCCCCCCCCCCCCCCCCCCCCCCCCCCCCCCCCCCCCCCCCCCCCCCCCCCCCCCCCCCCCCCCCCCCCCCCCCCCCCCCCCCCCCCCCCCCCCCCCCCCCCCCCCCCCCCCCCCCCCCCCCCCCCCCCCCCCCCCCCCCCCCCCCCCCCCCCCCCCCCCCCCCCCCCCCCCCCCCCCCCCCCCCCCCCCCCCCCCCCCCCCCCCCCCCCCCCCCCCCCCCCCCCCCCCCCCCCCCCCCCCCCCCCCCCCCCCCCCCCCCCCCCCCCCCCCCCCCCCCCCCCCCCCCCCCCCCCCCCCCCCCCCCCCCCCCCCCCCCCCCCCCCCCCCCCCCCCCACCCCCCCCCCCCCCCCCCCCCCCCCCCCCCCCCCCCCCCCCCCCCCCCCCCCCCCCCCCCCCCCCCCCCCCCCCCCCCCCCCCCCCCCCCCCCCCCCCCCCCCCCCCCCCCCCCCCCCCCCCCCCCCCCCCCCCCCCCCCCCCCCCCCCCCCCCCCCCCCCCCCCCCCCCCCCCCCCCCCCCCCCCCCCCCCCCCCCCCCCCCCCCCCCCCCCCCCCCCCCCCCCCCCCCCCCCCCCCCCCCCCCCCCCCCCCCCCCCCCCCCCCCCCCCCCCCCCCCCCCCCCCCCCCCCCCCCCCCCCCCCCCCCCCCCCCCCCCCCCCCCCCCCCCCCCCCCCCCCCCCCCCCCCCCCCCCCCCCCCCCCCCCCCCCCCCCCCCCCCCCCCCCCCCCCCCCCCCCCCCCCCCCCCCCCCCCCCCCCCCCCCCCCCCCCCCCCCCCCCCCCCCCCCCCCCCCCCCCCCCCCCCCCCCCCCCCCCCCCCCCCCCCCCCCCCCCCCCCCCCCCCCCCCCCCCCCCCCCCCCCCCCCCCCCCCCCCCCCCCCCCCCCCCCCCCCCCCCCCCCCCCCCCCCCCCCCCCCCCCCCCCCCCCCCCCCCCCCCCCCCCCCCCCCCCCCCCCCCCCCCCCCCCACCCCCCCCCCCCCCCCCCCCCCCCCCCCCCCCCCCCCCCCCCCCCCCCCCCCCCCCCCCCCCCCCCCCCCCCCCCCCCCCCCCCCCCCCCCCCCCCCCCCCCCCCCCCCCCCCCCCCCCCCCCCCCCCCCCCCCCCCCCCCCCCCCCCCCCCCCCCCCCCCCCCCCCCCCCCCCCCCCCCCCCCCCCCCCCCCCCCCCCCCCCACCCCCCCCCCCCCCCCCCCCCCCCCCCCCCCCCCCCCCCCCCCCCCCCCCCCCCCCCCCCCCCCCCCCCCCCCCCCCCCCCCCCCCCCCCCCCCCCCCCCCCCCCCCCCCCCCCCCCCCCCCCCCCCCCCCCCCCCCCCCCCCCCCCCCCCCCCCCCCCCCCCCCCCCCCCCCCCCCCCCCCCCCCCCCCCCCCCCCCCCCCCCCCCCCCCCCCCCCCCCCCCCCCCCCCCCCCCCCCCCCCCCCCCCCCCCCCCCCCCCCCCCCCCCCCCCCCCCCCCCCCCCCCCCCCCCCCCCCCCCCCCCCCCCCCCCCCCCCCCCCCCCCCCCCCCCCCCCCCCCCCCCCCCCCCCCCCCCCCCCCCCCCCCCCCCCCCCCCCCCCCCCCCCCCCCCCCCCCCCCCCCCCCCCCCCCCCCCCCCCCCCCCCCCCCCCCCCCCCCCCCCCCCCCCCCCCCCCCCCCCCCCCCCCCCCCCCCCCCCCCCCCCCCCCCCCCCCCCCCCCCCCCCCCCCCCCCCCCCCCCCCCCCCCCCCCCCCCCCCCCCCCCCCCCCCCCCCCCCCCCCCCCCCCCCCCCCCCCCCCCCCCCCCCCCCCCCCCCCCCCCCCCCCCCCCCCCCCCCCCCCCCCCCCCCCCCCCCCCCCCCCCCCCCCCCCCCCCCCACCCCCCCCCCCCCCCCCCCCCCCCCCCCCCCCCCCCCCCCCCCCCCCCCCCCCCCCCCCCCCCCCCCCCCCCCCCCCCCCCCCCCCCCCCCCCCCCCCCCCCCCCCCCCCCCCCCCCCCCCCCCCCCCCCCCCCCCCCCCCCCCCCCCCCCCCCCCCCCCCCCCCCCCCCCCCCCCCCCCCCCCCCCCCCCCCCCCCCCCCCCCCCCCCCCCCCCCCCCCCCCCCCCCCCCCCCCCCCCCCCCCCCCCCCCCCCCCCCCCCCCCCCCCCCCCCCCCCCCCCCCCCCCCCCCCCCCCCCCCCCCCCCCCCCCCCCCCCCCCCCCCCCCCCCCCCCCCCCCCCCCC
The DNA here is from genome assembly GCA_022379115.2 of Bauhinia variegata. Taxonomy (NCBI): domain Eukaryota; kingdom Viridiplantae; phylum Streptophyta; class Magnoliopsida; order Fabales; family Fabaceae; genus Bauhinia; species Bauhinia variegata. The sequence goes on from CM039439.1 coordinate 21,141,353, forward strand.
CCCCCCCCCCCCCCCCCCCCCCCCCCCCCCCCCCCCCCCCCCCCCCCCCCCCCCCCCCCCCCCCCCCCCCCCCCCCCCCCCCCCCCCCCCCCCCCCCCCCCCCCCCCCCCCCCCCCCCCCCCCCCCCCCCCCCCCCCCCCCCCCCCCCCCCCCCCCCCCCCCCCCCCCCCCCCCCCCCCCCCCCCCCCCCCCCCCCCCCCCCCCCCCCCCCCCCCCCCCCCCCCCCCCCCCCCCCCCCCCCCCCCCCCCCCCCCCCCCCCCCCCCCCCCCCCCCCCCCCCCCCCCCCCCCCCCCCCCCCCCCCCCCCCCCCCCCCCCCCCCCCCCCCCCCCCCCCCCCCCCCCCCCCCCCCCCCCCCCCCCCCCCCCCCCCCCCCCCCCCCCCCCCCCCCCCCCCCCCCCCCCCCCCCCCCCCCCCCCCCCCCCCCCCCCCCCCCCCCCCCCCCCCCCCCCCCCCCCCCCCCCCCCCCCCCCCCCCCCCCCCCCCCCCCCCCCCCCCCCCCCCCCCCCCCCCCCCCCCCCCCCCCCCCCCCCCCCCCCCCCCCCCCCCCCCCCCCCCCCCCCCCCCCCCCCCCCCCCCCCCCCCCCCCCCCCCCCCCCCCCCCCCCCCCCCCCCCCCCCCCCCCCCCCCCCCCCCCCCCCCCCCCCCCCCCCCCCCCCCCCCCCCCCCCCCCCCCCCCCCCCCCCCCCCCCCCCCCCCCCCCCCCCCCCCCCCCCCCCCCCCCCCCCCCCCCCCCCCCCCCCCCCCCCCCCCCCCCCCCCCCCCCCCCCCCCCCCCCCCCCCCCCCCCCCCCCCCCCCCCCCCCCCCCCCCCCCCCCCCCCCCCCCCCCCCCCCCCCCCCCCCCCCCCCCCCCCCCCCCCCCCCCCCACCCCCCCCCCCCCCCCCCCCCCCCCCCCCCCCCCCCCCCCCCCCCCCCCCCCCCCCCCCCCCCCCCCCCCCCCCCCCCCCCCCCCCCCCCCCCCCCCCCCCCCCCCCCCCCCCCCCCCCCCCCCCCCCCCCCCCCCCCCCCCCCCCCCCCCCCCCCCCCCCCCCCCCCCCCCCCCCCCCCCCCCCCCCCCCCCCCCCCCCCCCCCCCCCCCCCCCCCCCCCCCCCCCCCCCCCCCCCCCCCCCCCCCCCCCCCCCCCCCCCCCCCCCCCCCCCCCCCCCCCCCCCCCCCCCCCCCCCCCCCCCCCCCCCCCCCCCCCCCCCCCCCCCCCCCCCCCCCACCCCCCCCCCCCCCCCCCCCCCCCCCCCCCCCCCCCCCCCCCCCCCCCCCCCCCCCCCCCCCCCCCCCCCCCCCCCCCCCCCCCCCCCCCCCCCCCCCCCCCCCCCCCCCCCCCCCCCCCCCCCCCCCCCCCCCCCCCCCCCCCCCCCCCCCCCCCCCCCCCCCCCCCCCCCCCCCCCCCCCCCCCCCCCCCCCCCCCCCCCCCCCCCCCCCCCCCCCCCCCCCCCCCCCCCCCCCCCCCCCCCCCCCCCCCCCCCCCCCCCCCCCCCCCCCCCCCCCCCCCCCCCCCCCCCCCCCCCCCCCCCCCCCCCCCCCCCCCCCCCCCCCCCCCCCCCCCCCCCCCCCCCACCCCCCCCCCCCCCCCCCCCCCCCCCCCCCCCCCCCCCCCCCCCCCCCCCCCCCCCCCCCCCCCCCCCCCCCCCCCCCCCCCCCCCCCCCCCCCCCCCCCCCCCCCCCCCCCCCCCCCCCCCCCCCCCCCCCCCCCCCCCCCCCCCCCCCCCCCCCCCCCCCCCCCCCCCCCCCCCCCCCCCCCCCCCCCCCCCCCCCCCCCCCCCCCCCCCCCCCCCCCCCCCCCCCCCCCCCCCCCCCCCCCCCCCCCCCCCCCCCCCCCCCCCCCCCCCCCCCCCCCCCCCCCCCCCCCCCCCCCCCCCCCCCCCCCCCCCCCCCCCCCCCCCCCCCCCCCCCCCCCCCCCCCCCCCCCCCCCCCCCCCCCCCCCCCCCCCCCCCCCCCCCCCCCCCCCCCCCCCCCCCCCCCCCCCCCCCCCCCCCCCCCCCCCCCCCCCCCCCCCCCCCCCCCCCCCCCCCCCCCCCCCCCCCCCCCCCCCCCCCCCCCCCCCCCCCCCCCCCCCCCCCCCCCCCCCCCCCCCCCCCCCCCCCCCCCCCCCCCCCCCCCCCCCCCCCCCCCCCCCCCCCCCCCCCCCCCCCCCCCCCCCCCCCCCCCCCCCCCCCCCCCCCC
>CM039439.1:21152254-21154754 GCA_022379115.2 Bauhinia variegata
TTCTTCCAAAGCACGTCCCGTTCGTTCAGCTCGCAACAATCCAATTAGTTCGCCGGGTGAAAAAACATTAGACATTCCATCTTCTGAAACCAAGACCTTTGATGTTATTTGACGCACAATAATTTCTATATGTCTATTATGGATCTGCACCCCCTGGGATCGATAAACCTTTTGGATCTTATTAACCAAAGAAATACGACTTTGCACTATAGTTAGCTCAGCACCAATCAAGAATCCCCAGGGAATGCCAAGAATTCTTGTTATACACTCGTTCCAACCCTCAACTCTCTTTTCTAGGTTCATCGATATTGAATCAATCGAACGCACTTCTAACACCTGTTCCACTTTTGGAAGACCCTGTGTTATATCACCAGATCGCGATTTTTCATATATAAATGTAACTAATATATCTCCTTCATAAAGGATTTCCCCGTAATGTCCATGAACAGTTGCTCCTGGAGTCGCCAAATAAGGATTAGCCGATCTTATTACTACAGAATCCATTTGAACAATTAGAACTTGACCCGATTTTAGGTGCGGTCCGTTTTTAGCTATACATACATTTTCACAAATAAATTGCCCAAGGCTAATTATTGTAGATGTTTTTTCACAATAATTAGGATGGAGAAAATTCCAATTAAAATGGAATGGATTCAAAACGATGTTACTGCATAGATCGGACTTATAAATTCTCCCGTTTTCGTCTATTAAATAATATTTAAATACTTGAAAAGTTTCGTTTAAATTGTCAAGTTGCAAATATTTAGTTACCGAGATCTGATTATGAGTTATTAAACGGTAAAAAAAATAAATATTTTCAACAACTTGAAGGGCTCTTCCTAAGGGGCCTAACGAATTCCTAATTGGAATTAGAGGATCTCTTTGAATTGATTCTTTTCGACCATTATGATATTTTACATCGTTGACTGGACCCATTTCAAAACAATTCGATGATGACAAAATTATCAAAGATCGGCATTCCTTATTTCTAGTCAACGGCATACGAATAGTTCCGTGATTTTGGCTAAGTGATTGGGGAATCTTTGCCTTCGAATAAATCGAATAAAATGGATTGATATTATTGGTATAATCTGACTCATTATCCGAGACCAATCCTGAACTGGACGGATTATTCCTTTTTCTGATATAGGAAATATGGGATTTCACTAAGTCAATTCTTAGGAAATCTCGAATCAGACCATTTGTACTTACTTCAACAAAGGAAGCGCGGACCTTTTCGATAGAAGAATTTTTTTTGTCTTGATCCCAATTCAAGACTAAACAAGTCCGAACTAATTGAATGCTTGTATCAGAAATTCCCCGAATTGGTTTTCCATTTCCATAAAGAATATAATTGACAACTTTAAGTTCGAGATCATCCCTTTCCTGCAACAGATCCTGGGGGAAAAGTTTTAATAAATTTATACCGTCTGCTATTTCATATATAATTACGGGTCGAACCAAAACAAAATACTTTTTCTTGGTAGGTGTGATCCATTGGACATAGATCCAATTTTTAAATTTTTTTGATTCCTTAGAATTTTTTTTTTTTACCGTCCCCGGTGGTATCAAGATGCCACTGTGTCGGGATATCTTATCCATCTCTCCAGGAAAATGGATATCTCCAGAAAATATTTTGAGTTCAATCTGTTTTTTTTTCTTCTCCACTCGGACCAATCCGCCTACTCGGCTTCTTATATTGAAAGTGATTGGTGTATCTACTCCAATGATACTATTGTTCCGTACCATTATGGAGGAAGATTCGGGTAAAATATGCACTTCCTCGGGAATGAAAAAAAATCGATCTACTTTCATTTGGTATTTTGGCTTAAATTCTTTGACTCCTCGATATTCAATTAAATCCTCGTTTTTAACAATTGAATGAACCCCGATAGTCCTATATTTAGTAATTCCCGAACTCTTTTTTCTGTATTGAGGATCATCGAAATAAGCAAGAATACTATTTCTACGAAAAATACCATTGATAGGGATTTCAATCGAGATACCGGAAGGGGACACTATTTCTTTTTCGCGTTCTGGAATTGATTGAAATGGAATGATGAATCTATTTCTTCGCCTCTTTGCCAATAAATCAAAATTACCGTGGAGAATAGCAGCATATATGAAATTACAACGAGCCATACATATGATTCGATTAAGACCTGAATAATCAGGAATCCTTCGCTGTTTTTTACCAGAAGAATTTGAACTAAAGAATTTGTGTCTTACTTGATCATTACTTACTAAAAGGTTAGAAATATATTTTCCTTTGGCAGAAAGAGAATGAATGTTCATTTGATCTTGATCTTTGTGGAGTGAAAAAGGGACTACACCGGATCGGCACGACCCTCCCGATAATATCCATAAATGACTTGTTTTTGGTAAGATATGGACATTACTATATGTAAATTCGGGGGCATAGTACACATCGGTACTCCAATGCATTTCTCCCTCTGAGTCAGAATAAATATGTTTTCGAACCCTCTCTTTAAAATTCAAA
>CM039439.1:21162254-21174754 GCA_022379115.2 Bauhinia variegata
TAAATTTCCTCATTTATAGAGAATATCCCATTATTTGCTCTCATTCTTCATCGAATCATATGAATCGATTTAGCGATAATGGAATTTTTTTTATTCTTTTTACTGAATCACATGAAATTTTACCTAACCCCGGATATGGAATGTATGAAATAGCTAGGAACAGAGGAAAAAATAGAATTTTATACTCAAAAAAGAAAAATGAAAACCTAAACTTATTTTTATAGAATATCAAAAAAAATGGATTCAATTTCTACCATTATTATGATATTACATATTCCAACTCGATTGGATACCAAAAAAAAGAAATCAATTCGCAATTTGATCTGTTCGATGAGATAAAGACCTAATAATCAGAAACAATACAGAATAATCAGAAACAATACAGAATTTATTTTTTTAGCACTTAATTCACGGATTCAATTGTTCAAAAAAGAATTCTCCGAGAAGATAGATATTTTTACCTATTTTTTTTTAGTAGAATTTGTAGAATACAATTGAAGTGTGTAACGTAATAAGGCCTGTATTTATTAAACATGCGCAGATATAACTCTAGATATAGCTATCTATCTATATATATGTCTCTTCCTTTATTGTATCGGAGCCCAATTCGTTCGGGACAGCACATGTCGTGTTAAATTTCGATTTTCTACTCAATCTATTTAATGAAAAATTTTTTAATTGAAGCACGATAATTTTCCGAAAATTCCATATAAGCATTATCATTATATATGGATAAGATACCCGATTAGATAATATCGTGTAACAATTTACATTCGAGGGTTTACATATATTGACATATATTGATAATTGTTGTTATAATGGAAATGGAGAAGGATTTTTTTTATTGAAAAAAAAAATCAATTTAGTTTTAGTTATGTATCAATTTGGATTTTCTTATCTAGGAAAAAACAATTCATTTTAGATTAAGAAAATTCAAGAATCGGTCATGAATTAACAGTTAATAATTAACGGTTCCGATTTGTGATGAATTTTTACTTTTGTGACTCAAAGTTTGTTTTTTTCAATAGAAAAGGGGGAAGGATCTCTTTTAAGAATGGGATTAAGGAAAACAGAATTTAAAGATACAAACAAAAAAAAAATAAGTTAAGTTTAGAACCCCTTTGGGGGGGGAGATAGAGATATTCTCATATATTTTTTTTGTATCGTTTTGGCGGCATGGCCGAGCGGTAAGGCGGGGGACTGCAAATCCTTTTTCCCCAGTTCAAATCCGGGTGTCGCCTGCTCAACAAGAGAATTGAAATAGTTTATTCTGTTTTGTTGATAGAAACCCTGATCATTTTTTTCCAGCAGAAGCAAGAGGAGTAAAAGGACTCTTGATACTTATTGTTTTACAGAGACAATCGGGAGACGGTAAGGATTAGATCAAATGGGAGATAGGAGTATGCATTAGATAGTGATCCATCTTGATTCTTTATTTATATATATTCTATTTTAATATTCTATATTATATTCTAATTTAGAATATATTTCTATATTTTTTTTTTACTTAATGAAATGGAGGGTAACAAAATAAAGCATAGGTTTTCTTATTTCTACCTCCTAGTGACATTCATTTCCTTAATATGTCCAAGGATGTGTCCGGATATTTCGTTTGTGCTTAATGTTTTCCGATTATACTAGAAATCATATAAGGAACTTGTTAGATATTAACATTGGATTTATTGGATTCTTTCGTCAATGGTGTTAGGTCAGAATCCCTTTTTGACTCTATGCCATCGATTCTACTATTATTAGTGAATAATAATGAAATAATTCCTTCATATTGATAGAGATAGGGGACATAATTCACATGGATATAGTAAGTCTCGCTTGGGCTGCTTTAATGGTAGTCTTTACATTTTCCCTTTCACTTGTAGTATGGGGAAGAAGTGGACTTTAAAGGTATTACTATTTGAGTTGAGGGATCAAACTCAAACTGTATCAATTGTTTTATAGATTAGATGGTTCTGCAATTTTTTGAATTTCATTAATCCTTTAATTCCATTTCGAATTGGAATTCTATTTTATTCTAGTGGAGTAATGGATTCTAATGTATTGTATGGATAATATATATAAAATACTCTTTCAATCAAACAAATATTTCAATTATTCCCATGTTCGTATTTTGAAGTCAAAGGAATACAAATAATAGGAAATTTATTCCAACCGAATTCTTCCTAAACTTTTTCTATTTCGACGAATTCACTCTTACCAAAGTTATATATGGACAATGAGGAACGGCGGAACTTTTTTTTTTTTATTTATTTTGATTATTATCCCCTTTTTCAAAGAAAAAAGAAAATAGTTCTGTTATTAATTAGTAAGCGGATCCGCACTTTCTATGGGAAACAAGATAGGCATAGTGATTGTCTACCGAGATATTACACATAATAACATATTGTTGTTACCTTAGGCGAGTCACATATTACATGCTTACTGCTTGTTTTATTCTATTTTTTTTTTTTTTTATTAATTCTTTATTATTAATTATTATTATTAATTATTCTTTTTTTTTAATATGATACCGAGATTGGTCTTGAGAATAATAAGAAATCTATAAATTCGAATCGGAAGAATAAAATAAGAGTTGCCTCTTGATTATTTCAGATTGATTGGAACCAATACAAATCAAATACATGAAACAAAGAAAAAAATTGGGACGCGATATTACATTACATATATGTGATTGATATTCTATATGTATTAAACCTCTATCTTTATAGAGTAAAACTTTATACACTACAATAACAATAATAGAAATAGAAAAGATAGTCTGGTAGAAAAAAAATCTATTTCTTTCTACCAAACTATCTGATTTCATAGAATATTGCTGATTCCAGTCCGATCATTTCATTTAAGACTAAGACGCGAAATTGAAATCCTTTTTCATTTTGATTTCTTCAATCATTGTGCATTGATAAAAACTAAGAAGTCAAATTAATCACTTTGACTTACAGTTTTTACGTAAATTATAAGTAAAAAGGCAGTAGGGACTAGAATGAACAGTGCAGTAGCAATAAATGCGAGAATATTTACTTCCATAATCTCATCCTTTCATTTCTCTTTAATTCGCAATAACTCGGGATTTAATCCCATAGAGATGATAAATGTCGGTAAATTCAATGGGATAAATTACATCTCGATGATATCAATCAAATCGGATCAATATCATGAATAACAATATCTGAGCTATAAAATTGATTCATTGTCGAGAATTGAATAGTATAACATAGGAAGATCTTTTATCCATACCGAATTCAAAATTGGATTCCTTATCCAATCAATAATTCCTTGACTTTATTTACGATTCTATTTATTGATATTGAATTTTTTTTTTTTAAGAGATTGTTCTTTCTTCGGCGGAACCCTTACCTTAAACGAAAAAAAACCTTAAACTAAAAAAAAAGATTATTCATTCCCTCACTTCAATAAGAGAGAGGGAATCCTTGTTTAATCTTTATTTTATTAATATTCTTATCCTTGCTTGGATTATTAATAGGACACATCTATCAAAAGTTCAGTATGAAATTTGAATGAGATAGATTGTTCCGAATTCGAATAAAATAATTAGTACTTGAGGTTACACAAAATCGGAGCCAGAAAAGGATATACTTTTCAAAGTAGTCTATCAAAATCAAAGTAGCTATGTTCAATTTATTTTGTATCATGGAAATTCCATTTTTGTGTGTTCGCAGTAAACATATAGTACTATATTCCATTGCAAAGATCGGGAGGAATCGAAAAAAGCCAGGTCCAGTAGTACGCTATCTCTTTCTCTTGGAATCCTGAATATGGCGCTACTAATAATTGTACTAATCCACATATATTTCTTTCCCATCAATCAGTAAATCAGTATTACTTGAAGAAATTGAAATTCTCATATTGGTAGAAATGTGAAGCGAAAAAAAAAAAAAAGAAATAAAAAACGAGGGATCCCTGTTAGGAATGAAATTCTGTTATTTTGATTCCTTTCACAGAAAATGGAGAGATGAATTGATGTATTTTTGGATTTTTCGTGGATTTGTATCCATCGGGACTGACGGGGCTCGAACCCGCAGCTTCCGCCTTGACAGGGCGGTGCTCTGACCAATTGAACTACAATCCCAGGAAAAAGGTGTACAGCATACATATTCTTACGATTTCATGCAAACCTTTCTTTTCGGTTTCCATTTTCTAGTAGAACCGTTATGTTGTAACTGACATAGGCGGGACTGATATATTGATATCTGTATGGATATGCACTTTAGAGAAATCGACATGGATTACTAGTAATCTTTTCATTATTACCAAATCGATTGAAAATAAATCTTTCAATGAAAAAGTCTTTTTTTATTTACTTTACCCCTTTCCTTAGACTTTATACTTCCGGATCCTGATAGAAATCTAGCTCATTAGCAAGATCCGAATTTGATTTGTGGAAAAAATGCTAAAAAAAAAAAAATAGCGGTAATTATGTATCAGATTTTTATTCTTCCGTATCGGCGCATCGGGCATTTCCGGAGAACAACAAATGGTTATATCATTTCATGGCGGATCGGCGAATTATTGGGCCGAGCTGGATTTGAACCAGCGTAGACATATTGCCAACGAATTTACAGTCCGTCCCCATTAACCGCTCGGGCATCGACCCAGGAAGAATCCATTTCAGTCTTTATTGATAAATCTATGATCAACTTCCTTTCGTAGTACCCTACCCCCAGGGGAAGTCGAATCCCCGCTGCCTCCTTGAAAGAGAGATGTCCTGAACCACTAGACGATGGGGGCATACTTGCCCGATCGCCATTCTACTATGTTCATAGTATGAACAGTTTTTTGAAATTGTCAATATATATGGAATGATATGACTCGATTAGAAGGATCTTTCCATCTTTCATAATTCCATAGAATTTTTTGATTCATCATTATTTAGATTTATATATAAATTGTTCATTCCAATCGAAACTCTATAATTCTAAAAAAAAAATAGAAAAATAAATAATACAAAGGATAGGATCCTTTCAGGAAATGATTGTTTTGCCGGAAAAGGCGAGGGAGTTAGAGTTAAACTTCATTTCTTTCACTTTCATTCATTGATTCATTCATTGTTAAGATTCGGTGGGCATATTTCTATCTCACACTAAATCGGGAAATTCAAAGGAAATTCAAATAATCAATCCGGAAATCTGGGAAGAGAGATAGGGATCAACAGGTTATTGAAAATTGTTTTTCAATAGGAATTTGGTTGAGGGACAAATTGAATCCATTTATCAATGATTCGATGAAATATCTTGGATCTATATTGAATTAGTAGGTACATGTCTCAATCAAATGGATTTTGTTATGATGAGAATCAATTCACAATTAGAATCAGTTTTGAAATAATTCATTGCATTGATATTTATCAAATCCAATATTAACAAACCATTTTGCTTATGCTATACTCACTGGGTAAATCAAATTTTTTGTTCCTTAATGAGTCACTATGCGGATAAAATATATCTATGTACATATATTCGAATCTCATATAATATAATAAGTAAGTATATGCAGTAAGAAATATATGTACTAGACTCATAGTGGATAGTTCCTTATTCAGGAATTGAATCAAGGGGGCCCCTTTAACTCAGCGGTAGAGTAAGGCCATGGTAAGGCGTAAGTCATCGGTTCAAATCCGATAAGGGGCTTTTTCCTTTTTTTTTCATAAAACTCCGGTGATAGCATTCATATTGGAAGGAAGAATAGAAATATTGTTAATATTTGTAATAAATTTTGAATAAAAACTAAAATAAAGAGTAAAGTAAGGAATCATAGAATTTCATTAGAAAATAGAATTATTCTAATACTAATAAGTATTTATTCTAATGAATTAGAATATAGTAATTCTAGTTCTAAAGTGGAACATTTTTTTTTTATTTTTTTTTTTATTATAATGAATAATGATAAGTCATTTTCGCCAGATATTCCTATTTTCTATTATTCCAATCAAAAGCCATTGGAAATTTTTTTAATCAACAAAAAAAAAAATGAAGTGGACCTAACCTATTGAATCATGACTATATCTACTATTCTGATATTCAAATTCGATAGAGGTGAAATTAGAACAGTGGATCTTTTTTATTTCATTTTCATATTTCTTTGATTTGGACTACGTAAGAATTTGTCGATATTTCCGATTCAATCTTCTTGTTCCTATCCTAGAGGAAGAAAAAATGGCTATTCCCTTCCTCCACGTAGAAAGGTTTATTCAAAGTCTCAACATACAACCATTTTTTTTTTAAAATCTTTCTTTGATTTCCGAACACAAAAAAGATCAATTCGATTAATATATTTACTATCTATTTATATATATATATATTTCTTATTATAATAAGTTTATATATATATAAATCTATCTAATCTATCAATCACATGGCTTCACGTATCAAATATTTTCATATTGATGCATACAATATTTTTTCCGGCAATGGATGGGTGCAAGAAAGATACTTTCACTTACACTCTCTTATTATTAACAAATAAATAATAGGAATACATAAATCATTCGAATCTTTTTCTAACATCTCAGAAAATAAAAAAAGATTCGAATGAGTTTCCTATTAATAATATTGTTAATAATAAGAGAGTGTAAGTGAAAGTATCTTTCTGCACCCATCCATTGCCGAAAAAAGATTGTATGCATCAATAATGAAAAATATTGATACGAGAAGCCATGTGATTTGATAGATTAGATAGATTATTAAATATAAAACTTATATAATAAGAAATATATATATATTATAAATAGATATAAATATATTAATCGAAATTGATCTTTTCTTGTGTTCGGAAATCAAAGAAAGATATTAAAAAAAAAATGCTTGTATGTTGAACTTTGAATAACCGTTCTACGGGAGGAGGGAATACCATTTTTTTCTTCCTCTAAATAGGAACAAGAAGATTGAATCGAAATATCGACAAATTCTTACTAGTCCAAATCAAAGAAATATGAAAATGAAATAAAAAAGATCCACTGTTCTAATTTCACCTTATCGAATTTGAATATCAGAATAGTAGATATAGTCATGATTCAATAGGTTAGGTCCACTTCATTTTTTTTTGTTGATTAAAAAAATTCCCAATGCTTTTTGATTGGAAATAATAGAAAATAGGAATAACTGGCGAAATGACTAACATTATTCATTATAATAAAAAAAAATAAAAAAAAAATGTTCCACTTTAGAACTAGAATTACTAAATTCTAATTCATTAGAATAAATACTTATTAGTATTAGAATAATTCTATTTCTAATGAAATTCTATGATTCCTTACTTTACTCTTTATTTTAGTTTTTATTCAAAATTATACAAAAATTAACAATATTTCTATTCTTCCTTCCAATATGAATGCTATCACCGAGTTTTATGAAAAAAAAAGGAAAAAAGCCCCTTATCGGATTGAACCGATGACTTTACGCCTTACCATGGCCTTACTCTACCGCTGATAAAGGGGCCCCCTTGATTCAATTCCTGATAAGGAACTATCCACTATGAGTCTAGTACATATATTTCTTACTGCATATACTTACATATTATATTATATGAGATTCGAATATATGTACATAGATATATTTTATCCGCATAGTGACTCATTAAGGAACAAAAATTTGATTTACCCAGTGAGTATAGCATAACAAAATGGTTTGTTAATATTGGATTTGATAAATATCAATGCAATGAATTATTTCAAAACTGATTCTAATTGTGAATTGATTCTCATCATAACAAAATCCATTTGATTGAGACATGTACCTACTAATTCAATATAGATCCAAGATATTTCATCGAATCATTGATAAATGGATTCAATTTGTCCCTCAACCAAATTCCTATTGAAAAACAATTTTCAATAACCTGTTGATCCCTATCTCTCTTCCCAGATTTCCGGATTGATTATTTGAATTTCCTTTGAATTTTCCGATTTAGTGTGAGATAGAAATATGCCCACCGAATCTTAACAATGAATGAATCAATGAATGAAAGTGAAAAAATGAAGTTTAACTCTAACTCCCTCGCCTTTTCCGCAAAACAATCATTTCCTGAAAGGATCCTATCCTTTGTATTATTTATTTTCTATTTTTTTTTTTAGAATTATAGAGTTTCGATTGGAAAGAACAATTTTATATATAAATCTAAATAATGATGAATCAAAAATTCTATGGAATTATGAAAGATGGAAAGATCCTTCTAATCGAGTCATATCATTCCAATAATTAGACAATTTCAAAAAACTGTTCATACTATGAACATAGTAGAATGGCGATCGGGCAAGTATGCCCCATCGTCTAGTGTTCAGGACATCTCTCTTTCAAGGAGGCAGCGGGATTCGACTTCCCCTGGGGGTAGGGTACTACGAAAGGAAGTTGATCATAGATTTATCAATAAAAGACTGAAATGGATTCTTCCTGGGTCGATGCCCGAGCGTTAATGGGGACGGACTGTAAATTCGTTGGCAATATGTCTACGCTGGTTCAAATCCAGCTCGGCCCAATAATTCGCCGATCCGCCATGAAATGATATAACCATTTGTTGTTCTCCGAAATGCCCGATGCGCCGATACGGAAGAATAAAAATCTGATACATAATTACCGCTATTTTTTTTTTTTTAGCATTTTTTTCCACAAATCAAAATTCGGATCTTGCTAATGAGCTAGATTTCTATCAGGATCCGAAGTATAAAGTCTAAGGAAAGGGGTAAAGTAAATAAAAAAAAGACTTTTTCATTGAAAGATTTATTTTCAATCGATTTGGTTAATAATGAAAAGATTACTAGTAATCCATGTCGATTTCTCTAAAGTGCATATCCATACAGAATATCAATATATCAGTCCCGCCTATGTCAGTTACAACATAACGGTTCTACTAGAAAATGGAAACCGAAAAGAAAGGTTTGCATGAAATCGTAAGAATATGTATGCTGTACACCTTTTTCCTGGGATTGTAGTTCAATTGGTCAGAGCACCGCCCTGTCAAGGCGGAAGCTGCGGGTTCGAGCCCCGTCAGTCCCGATGGATACAAATCCACGAAAAATCCAAAAATACATCAATTCATCTCTCCATTTTCTGTGAAAGGAATCAAAATAACAGAATTTCATTCCTAACAGGGATCCCTCGTTTTTTATTTCTTTTTTTTTTTTTCGCTTCACATTTCTACCAATATGAGAATTTCAATTTCTTCAAGTAATACTGATTTACTGATTGATGGGAAAGAAAATATATGTGGATTAGTACAATTATTAGTAGCGCCATATTCAGGATTCCAAGAGAAAGAGATAGCGTACTACTGGACCTGGCTTTTTTTCGATTCCTCCCGATCTTTGCAATGGAATATAGTACTATATGTTTACTGCGAACACACAAAAATGGAATTTCCATGATACAAAATAAATTGAACATAGCTACTTTGATTTTGATAGACTACTTTGAAAAGTATATCCTTTTCTGGCTCCGATTTTGTGTAACCTCAAGTACTAATTATTTTATTCGAATTCGGAACAATCTATCTCATTCAAATTTCATACTGAACTTTTGATAGATGTGTCCTATTAATAATCCAAGCAAGGATAAGAATATTAATAAAATAAAGATTAAACAAGGATTCCTTCTCTCTTATTGAATAGGAATGAATAATCTTTTTTTTTAGTTTAAGTTTTTTTTCGTTTAAGGTAAGGGTTCCGCCGAAGAAAGAACAATCTCTTAAAAAAAAAAATTCAATATCAATAAATAGAATCGTAAATAAAGTCAAGGAATTATTGATTGGATAAGGAATCCAATTTTGAATTCGGTATGGATAAAAGATCTTCCTATGTTATACTATTCAATTCTCGACAATGAATCAATTTTATAGCTCAGATATTGTTATTCATGATATTGATCCGATTTGATTGATATCATCGAGATGTAATTTATCCCATTGAATTTACCGACATTTATCATCTCTATGGGATTAAATCCCGAGTTATTGCGAATTAAAGAGAAATGAAAGGATGAGATTATGGAAGTAAATATTCTCGCATTTATTGCTACTGCACTGTTCATTCTAGTCCCTACTGCCTTTTTACTTATAATTTACGTAAAAACTGTAAGTCAAAGTGATTAATTTGACTTCTAGTTTTTATCAATGCACAATGATTGAAGAAATCAAAATGAAAAAGGATTTCAATTTCGCGTCTTAGTCTTAAATGAAATGATCGGACTGGAATCAGCAATATTCTATGAAATCAGATAGTTTGGTAGAAAGAAATAGATTTTTTTCTACCAGACTATCTTTTCTATTTCTATTATTGTTATTGTAGTGTATAAAGTTTTACTCTATAAAGATAGAGGTTTAATACATATAGAATATCAATCACATATATGTAATGTAATATCGCGTCCCAATTTTTTCTTTTGTTTCATGTATTTGATTTGTATTGGTTCCAATCAATCTGAAATAATCAAG
This sequence comes from Bauhinia variegata, assembly GCA_022379115.2. Taxonomy (NCBI): domain Eukaryota; kingdom Viridiplantae; phylum Streptophyta; class Magnoliopsida; order Fabales; family Fabaceae; genus Bauhinia; species Bauhinia variegata. Next base: position 21,172,710 of record CM039439.1, read on the forward strand.
AGGCAACTCTTATTTTATTCTTCCGATCGAATTTATAGATTTCTTATTATTCTCAAGACCAATCTCGGTATCATATTAAAAAAAAAGAATAATTAATAATAATAATTAATAATAAAGAATTAATAAAAAAAAAAAAAAATAGAATAAAACAAGCAGTAAGCATGTAATATGTGACTCGCCTAAGTAACAACAATATGTTATTATGTGTAATATCTCGGTAGACAATCACTATGCCTATCTTGTTTCCCATAGAAAGTGCGGATCCGCTTACTAATTAATAACAGAACTATTTTCTTTTTTCTTTGAAAAAGGGGATAATAATCAAAATAAATAAAAAAAAAAAAATTCCGCCGTTCCTCATTGTCCATATATAACTTTGGTAAGAGTGAATTCGTCGAAATAGAAAAAGTTTAGGAAGAATTCGGTTGGAATAAATTTCCTATTATTTGTATTCCTTTGACTTCAAAATACGAACATGGGAATAATTGAAATATTTGTTTGATTGAAAGAGTATTTTATATATATTATCCATACAATACATTAGAATCCATTACTCCACTAGAATAAAAATAGAATTCCAATTCGAAATGGAATTAAAGGATTAATGAAATTCAAAAAATTGCAGAACCATCTAATCTATAAAACAATTGATACAGTTTGAGTTTGATCCCTCAACTCAAATAGTAATACCTTTAAAGTCCACTTCTTCCCCATACTACAAGTGAAAGGGAAAATGTAAAGACTACCATTAAAGCAGCCCAAGCGAGACTTACTATATCCATGTGAATTATGTCCCCTATCTCTATCAATATGAAGGAATTATTTTCATTATTATTCACTAATAATAGTAGAATCGATGGCATAGAGTCAAAAAGGGATTCTGACCTAACACCATTGACGAAAGAATCCAATAAATCCAATGTTAATATCTAACAAGTTCCTTATATGATTTCTAGTATAATCGGAAAACATTAAGCACAAACGAAATATCCGGACACATCCTTGGACATATTAAGGAAATGAATGTCACTAGGAGGTAGAAATAAGAAAACCTATGCTTTATTTTGTTACCCTCCATTTCATTAAGTAAAAAAAAAATATAGAAATATATTCTAAATTAGAATATAATATAGAATATTAAAATAGAATATATATAAATAAAGAATCAAGATGGATCACTATCTAATGCATACTCCTATCTCCCATTTGATCTAATCCTTACCGTCTCCCGATTGTCTCTGTAAAACAATAAGTATCAAGAGTCCTTTTACTCCTCTTGCTTCTGCTGGAAAAAAATGATCAGGGTTTCTATCAACAAAACAGAATAAACTATTTCAATTCTCTTGTTGAGCAGGCGACACCCGGATTTGAACTGGGGAAAAAGGATTTGCAGTCCCCCGCCTTACCGCTCGGCCATGCCGCCAAAACGATACAAAAAAAATATATGAGAATATCTCTATCTCCCCCCCCAAAGGGGTTCTAAACTTAACTTATTTTTTTTTTTTTTGTTGTATCTTAAATTCTGTTTTCCTTAATCCCATTCTTAAAAGAGATCCTTCCCCCTTTTCTATTGAAAAAAACAAACTTTGAGTCACAAAAGTAAAAATTCATCACAAATCGGAACCGTTAATTATTAACTGTTAATTCATGACCGATTCTTGAATTTTCTTAATCTAAAATGAATTGTTTTTTCCTAGATAAGAAAATCCAAATTGATACATAACTAAAACTAAATTGATTTTTTTTTTCAATAAAAAAAATCCTTCTCCATTTCCATTATAACAACAATTATCAATATATGTCAATATATGTAAACCTCGAATGTAAATTGTTACACGATATTATCTAATCGGGTATCTTATCCATATATAATGATAATGCTTATATGGAATTTTCGGAAAATTATCGTGCTTCAATTAAAAAATTTTTCATTAAATAGATTGAGTAGAAAATCGAAATTTAACACGACATGTGCTGTCCCGAACGAATTGGGCTCCGATACAATAAAGGAAGAGACATATATATAGATAGATAGCTATATCTAG
>CM039439.1:21179754-21187254 GCA_022379115.2 Bauhinia variegata
CTTACGATTACTAGGTTCATTCGAATATGAAATCCAATCCTGGAAATACAGCATACCACTTTTTTTTACTACCCAAGGCTTCGATACATTTCGAAATCGAGAAATTTCTACTGGAGCGGGTGCTATCCGAGCACAATTAGCCGATCTGGACTTGAGAATTATTATAGATTCTTCGTTGGCAGAATGGAAAGAATTAAGGGAAGAGGGGTCCACAGGCAATGAATGGGAAGATCGAAAAGTTGGAAGAAGAAAGAATTTTTTGGTTCGACGAATCGAATTAGCGAAGCATTTTATTCGAACAAATATAGAAGCAGAATGGATGGTTTTATGTCTATTACCAGTTCTTCCTCCCGAATTGAGACCGATTATTCAAATAGATGGGGGTAAACTAATGAGCTCGGATATTAATGAACTCTATAGAAGAGTTATCTATCGGAACAATACTCTTATCGATCTATTAACAACAAGTAGGTCTACGCCGGGGAAATTAGTAATGTGTCAGGAGAAATTGGTACAAGAAGCTGTGGATACACTTCTTGATAATGGAATCCGTGGACAACCAATGAGGGACGGTCATAATAAGGTTTACAAATCGTTTTCAGACGTAATTGAGGGAAAAGAGGGAAGATTTCGCGAGACTATGCTTGGCAAACGGGTTGATTATTCGGGGCGTTCTGTCATTGTCGTAGGTCCCTCACTTTCATTACATCGATGTGGATTGCCCCGCGAAATAGCAATAGAACTTTTTCAGACATTTGTAATTCGTGGCCTAATTAGAAAACATTTTGCTTCGAACATAGGGGTTGCTAAGAGTAAAATTCGGGAAAAGGAACCGATTGTATGGGAAATACTTCAAGAAGTTATGCAGGGACATCCCGTATTGTTGAATAGAGCGCCCACTCTGCATAGATTGGGCATACAAGCATTCCAACCCATTTTGGTGGAAGGGCGTGCTATTTGTTTACATCCATTAGTCTGTAAGGGATTCAATGCAGACTTTGATGGGATCAAATGGCTGTTCATGTGCCTTTATCTTTGGAGGCTCAAGCAGAGGCTCGTTTACTTATGTTTTCCCATATGAATCTCTTGTCTCCCGCTATTGGGGATCCATTTCCGTACCAACTCAAGATATGCTTATTGGGCTTTACATATTAACGAGCGGGAATCGTCGAGGTATTTGTGCAAATAGGTATAATCCGTGTAATCGCAGAAATTATCAAAATGAAAGAATTAACAATAATAACTATAAGAAAGAAAAAGAACCTTTTTTTTGTAATTCCTATGATGTAATTGGAGCTTATCGACAGAAAAGAATCAATTTCGATAGCCCTTTGTGGCTCCGATGGCGACTAGATCAACGCGTTATTTCTTCAGAGAAGCTCCGATCGAAGTTCACTACGAATCTTTGGGTACCTATCATGAAATTTATGGGCACTATCTAATAAGTAGAAAAAAAGAAATTCGTTGTATATACATTCGAACCACTGTTGGTCATATTTCTTTTTATCGAGAAATCGAAGAAGCTATACAAGGCTTTTGCAGGGCCTACTCATATGATATCTAATCATACATATGGTATCTAAACTAAGAAAATTGATGATCCCGGTGTGAATTCGGGTCTCTCCGGTTCCACTAGGATCATAGTTCTTGAATTTCTACGCGAATCAAGATGAAGAAAAGGAAGTTTTCCAATCATTGACTCAAACCATTGTCGAACCGAACCCCACTGATCGGACTATGGAGGTACTTATGGCAGAACGGGCCAATCTAGTCTTTCACAATAAAGTGATAGATGGAACTGCCATTAAAACGACTTATTAGCAGATTAATCGATCACTTTGGAATGGCATATACATCACACATCCTGGATCAAGTAAAGACTCTTGGGTTTCAGCAAGCTACTGCTACATCCATTTCATTAGGAATTGATGATCTTTTAACAATACCTTCTAAGGGATGGTTAGTCCAAGATGCTGAACAACAAAGTTTGATTTTGGAAAAACACCATCATTATGGGAATGTACATGCAGTAGAAAAATTACGTCAATCTATTGAGATATGGTATGCTACAAGTGAATATTTGCGACAAGAAATGAATCCTAATTTTAGGATGACTGACCCCTTTAACCCAGTCCATATAATGTCTTTTTCGGGAGCTAGAGGAAATGCATCTCAAGTACACCAATTAGTAGGTATGAGAGGATTAATGTCGGATCCACAAGGACAAATGATTGATTTACCTATTCAAAGCAATTTACGCGAAGGACTATCTTTAACGGAATATATCATTTCTTGCTACGGGCCCGCAAAGGAGTTGTGGACACTGCTGTACGAACATCAGATGCTGGATATCTTACACGCAGACTTATTGAAGTAGTTCAACACATTGTTGTACGTAGAATAGATTGTGGCACCATTCGGGGGGTTTCGGTAAATCCTCAGAACGGGATAATGCCAGAAAGAATTTTGATACAAACATTAATTGGTCGTGTATTAGCAGACGATATATATATAGGTTCGCGATGCATTGCCATCCGAAATCAAGATATTGGGATTGGACTTGTCAATCAATTCATAACCTTTCAAACACAACCAATATCTATTCGAACCCCCTTTACTTGTAGGAGTACATCTTGGATCTGCCGATTGTGTTATGGCCAGTCCTACTCATGGCGACTTGGTGGAACTGGGAGAAGCTGTAGGTATTATTGCAGGTCAATCTATTGGAGAACCTGGCACTCAACAACTAACATTAAGAACTTTTCATACCGTGGAGTATTCACAGGGGTACTGCAGAACATGTACGAGCCCCTTCTAATGGAAAAATCAAATTCAATGAGGATTTAGTTCATCCTACACGTACACGTCATGGGCATCCTGCTTTTCTATGTTCTATAGACTTGTATGTAACTATTGAAAGTGAAGATATTATCCATAACGTGCCTATTCCACCAAAAAGTTTTCTATTAGTTCAAAATGATCAATATGTAGAATCAGAACAAGTGATTGCTGAGATTCGCGCGGGAACAGACACTTTGAATTTTAAAGAGAGGGTTCGAAAACATATTTATTCTGACTCAGAGGGAGAAATGCATTGGAGTACCGATGTGTACTATGCCCCCGAATTTACATATAGTAATGTCCATATCTTACCAAAAACAAGTCATTTATGGATATTATCGGGAGGGTCGTGCCGATCCGGTGTAGTCCCTTTTTCACTCCACAAAGATCAAGATCAAATGAACATTCATTCTCTTTCTGCCAAAGGAAAATATATTTCTAACCTTTTAGTAAGTAATGATCAAGTAAGACACAAATTCTTTAGTTCAAATTCTTCTGGTAAAAAAACAGCGAAGGATTCCTGATTATTCAGGTCTTAATCGAATCATATGTATGGCTCGTTGTAATTTCATATATGCTGCTATTCTCCACGGTAATTTTGATTTATTGGCAAAGAGGCGAAGAAATAGATTCATCATTCCATTTCAATCAATTCCAGAACGCGAAAAAGAAATAGTGTCCCCTTCCGGTATCTCGATTGAAATCCCTATCAATGGTATTTTTCGTAGAAATAGTATTCTTGCTTATTTCGATGATCCTCAATACAGAAAAAAAGTTCGGGAATTACTAAATATAGGACTATCGGGGTTCATTCAATTGTTAAAAACGAGGATTTAATTGAATATCGAGGAGTCAAAGAATTTAAGCCAAAATACCAAATGAAAGTAGATCGATTTTTTTTCATTCCCGAGGAAGTGCATATTTTACCCGAATCTCCTCCCCATAATGGTACGGAACAATAGTATCATTGGAGTAGATACACCAATCACTTTCAATATAAGAAGCCGAGTAGGCGGATTGGTCCGAGTGGAGAAGAAAAAAAAAACAGATTGAACTCAAAATATTTTCTGGAGATATCCATTTTCCTGGAGAGATGGATAAGATATCCGACACAGTGGCATCTTGATACCACCGGGGACGGTAAAAAAAAAAAATTCTAAGGAATCAAAAAAATTTAAAAATTGGATCTATGTCCAATGGATCACACCTACCAAGAAAAAGTATTTTGTTTTGGTTCGACCCGTAATTATATATGAAATAGCAGACGGTATAAATTTTATTAAAACTTTTCCCCCAGGATCTGTTGCAGGAAAGGGATGATCTCGAACTTAAAGTTGTCAATTATATTCTTTATGGAAATGGAACCAATTCGGGGAATTTCTGATACAAGCATTCAATTAGTTCGGACTTGTTTAGTCTTGAATTGGGATCAAGACAAAAAAAATTCTTCTATCGAAAAGGTCCGCGCTTCCTTTGTTGAAGTAAGTACAAATGGTCTGATTCGAGATTTCCTAAGAATTGACTTAGTGAAATCCCATATTTCCTATATCAGAAAAAGGAATAATCCGTCCAGTTCAGGATTGGTCTCGGATAATGAGTCAGATTATACCAATAATATCAATCCATTTTATTCGATTTATTCGAAGGCAAAGATTCCCCAATCACTTAGCCAAAATCACGGAACTATTCGTATGCCGTTGACTAGAAATAAGGAATGCCGATCTTTGATAATTTTGTCATCATCGAATTGTTTTGAAATGGGTCAGTCAACGATGTAAAATATCATAATGGTCGAAAAGAATCAATTCAAAGAGATCCTCTAATTCCAATTAAATTCGTTAGGCCCCTTAGGAAGAGCCCTTCAGTTGTTGAAAATATTTATTTTTTACCGTTTAATAACTCATAATCAGATCTCGGTAACTAAATATTTGCAACTTGACAATTTAAACGAAACTTTTCAAGTATTTTAAATATTATTAATAGACGAAAACGGGAGAATTTATAAGTCCGATCTATGCAGTAACATCGTTTTGAATCCATTCCATTTTAATTGAATTTTCTCCATCCTAATTATTGTGAAAAACATCTACAATAATTAGCCTTGGGCAATTTATTTGTGAAAATGTATGTATAGCTAAAAACGGACCGCACCTAAAATCGGGTCAAGTTCTAATTGTTCAAATGGATTCTGTAGTAATAAGATCGGCTAATCCTTATTTGGCGACTCCAGGAGCAACTGTTCATGGACATTACGGGAAATCCTTTATGAAGGAGATATATTAGTTACATTTATATATGAAAAATCGCGATCTGGTATATAACACAGGGTCTTCCAAAAGTGGAACAGGTGTTAGAAGTCGTTCGATTGATTCAATATCGATGAACTAGAAAAGAGAGTTGAGGGTTGGAACGAGTGTATAACAAGAATTCTTGGCATTCCCTGGGGATTCTTGATTGTGCTGAGCTAACTATAGTGCAAAGTCGTATTTCTTTGGTTAATAAGATCCAAAAGGTTTATCGATCCCAGGGGGTGCAGATCCATAATAGACATATAGAAATTATTGTGCGTCAAATAACATCAAAGGTCTTGGTTCAGAAGATGGAATGTCTAATGTTTTTCACCCGGCGAACTAATGGATTGTTGCGAGCTGAACGAACGGACGTGCTTTGGAAGAAGCGATCTGTTTACCGAGCCCTATTATTGGGAATAACAAAAACATCTCTGAATACTCAAAGTTCATATCCGAAGCGAGTTTTCAAGAAACTGCTAGAGTTTTAGCAAAAGCGCTCTCCGGGGTCGTATCGATTGGTTGAAAGGTCTGAAAGAGAACGTTGTTCTAGGGGGGGTGATACCTGTTGGTACCGGATTCAAAAGATTAGTGCACCGTTCAAGCCCAAGCAACATAACAACATTCCTTGGAAAGCCAAAAAAAGAATTTATTTGAGAGAGAAGTTAGAGATATTTTGTTCCCCCACAGAGAATTATTTGATTTTTTCATTTCAAAGAATTTATGCGATACATCAGAGCAATCATTTCTAGTATTTACTGATTCCTTAAGAGGGGATTGATCTCTTTAACTATATAGCTATAACTTTCTATACGTGGTCATTTGATTTGGTAATAGTAATAAAGATAATAAATAACGAATAGAAAAAAATGAATGGCCTGATCGTCGTGCAATCAACGGCAAATCTTCGGTAGAAGAAAGTTTCCATCGGAAAATTATTTATTTCGATTCAAGATACCACTTTTTTTTTTTTCAAATTCTTTTTTATTTGAAAAAAAAAAGAGAGAGAGTGTGGGGATAAATGACAAAAAGATATTGGAACATAACTTTGGAAGAGATGATGAAGCAGGAGTTCATTTTGGCCAGGTACTAAGAAATGGAATCCTAGAATGCACCTTTATATATCGCAAAGCGTAAAGTATTCATATTACAAATCTTACTAAACTGCTCGTTTTTTTATCAGAAGCTTGTGATTTAGTTTTTGATGCAGCAAGTAGGGGAAAACAATTTTTAATTGTTGGTACCAAAAAAAAGCAACTGATTTAGTAGCGCAGGCTGCAATAAGACTCGGTGGTCAATATGTAATAAAAAATGGCTCGGTGGTATGTTAACGAATTGGTATACTACAGAAACGAGACTTCGTAAGTTCAGGACTTTAGAACGGAACAAAGACGGGGAGACTCAACCGTCTTCCGAAAAGAGATGCTGCTATGTTGAAGAGACAATTTCTCGCTTGGAAAAATATCTGGGCGCATTAAATATATGGCGGGGTTACCCGATATTGTAATCATAGTTGATCAGCAAGAAGAATATACAGCCCTTCGAGAATGTATCACTTTGGGAATTCAACGATTTGTTTAATCGATACAAATTGTGACCCGAATCTCGCAATATTTCGATTCCAGCTAATGATGATGCTATAGCTTCAATCCGATTCATTCTTAACAAATTGTATTTGCAATTTGTTGAGGTCGTTCTAGCTATATATCAAATTCTATTAATAATAAGATAAATAAATTATTTGGTTTGATCACTCCATAGATTTATGGAATCGGTTACTATACGAATCGCGCAAAAAAAATAAAAATAACCAGCGATATTATGTATTATGTGATTAATCGGTATTCAAAATAGAATATACAATTTAAGTAGACAAGCCGAAAAAGAGATGGTGAATCAAAATAATTCCTTTTCAAGTTCTATTTCTTCAGAGGGCAATATGAATGTTTCTATTATGTTCCATCAACGCATTAAACAAATTGTACGATATATCTGCTGTAGAAGTAGGCCAACATTTCTATTGGCAAATAGGGGTTTCCAAGTCCTTGCCCAAGTACTATTACTCTTGGTGTAATTGCTAACTATTAGTTTTCAGCCGTTATAGCTGCTCGAAATCCCAAACCGTTTCCTACTGAAAGTCAGAATTTCTTTGAATATGTCCTTGAATTCATTCGATACGTGAGTTCAAACTCAATTGGAGAAAATATGGCCGTGGGTTCCCTTATTGGAACTATGTTTCTTTTATTTTTGTTTCGAATTGGTAGGGGCTCTTTTACCTTGGAAAAATCATACAGTTACCTCATGGGGAGTTAGCTGCACCCACCAAATGATATAATACTACCGTTGCAGTTAGCTTTACTTACGTCAATAG
>CM039439.1:21189754-21197254 GCA_022379115.2 Bauhinia variegata
CCCGTCTTTTGTTCCGTTCTCAAGTCCCTGAACTTACGAAGTCTCGTTTCTGTAGTATACCAATTCGTTAACATACCACCGAGCCATTTTTTATTAACATAATGACACCGAGCTCTTATTGCAGCCTGCGCTACTAAATCAGTTGCTTTATTTTTGGTACCAACAATTAAAAATTGTTTTCCCCTACTTGCTGCATCAAAAACTAAATCACAAGCTTCTGATAAAAAACGAGCAGTTCTAGTAAGATTTGTAATATGAATACCTTTACGCTTTGCCGATATATAAGGTGCCATTCTAGGATTCCATTTCTTAGTACCATGGCCAAAATGAACTCCTGCTTCCATCATCTCTTCCAAAGTTATGTTCCAATATCTTTTTGTCATTTATCCCCACACTCTCTCTCTTTTTTTTTTCAAATAAAAAAGAATTTGAAAAAAAAAAAAGTGGTATCTTGAAATCGAAATAAATAATTGTTCCGATGGAACCTTCTCTTCTACCGAAGATTTGCCGTTGATGCACGACGATCAGGCCATTCATTTTTTTCTATTCGTTATTTATTATCTTTATTACTATTACCAAATCAAATGACCACGTATAGAAAGTTATAGCTATATAGTTAAAGAGATCAATCCCCTCTTAAGGAATCAGTAAATACTAGAAATGATTGCTCTGATGTATCGCATAAATTCTTTGAAATGAAAAAATCAAATAATTCTCTGTGGTGGAACAAAATATCTCTAACTTCTCTCTCAAATAAATTCTTTTTTTGGCTTTCCAAGGGAATGTTGTTATGTTGCCTTGGGCTTGAACGGTGCACTAATCTTTTGAATCCGGTACCAACAGGTATCACCCCCCCTAGAACAACGTTCTCTTTCAGACCTTTCAACCAATCGATACGACCCCGGAGAGCGGCTTTTGCTAAAACTCTAGCAGTTTCTTGAAAACTCGCTTCGGATATGAAACTTTGAGTATTCAGAGATGTTTTTGTTATTCCCAATAATAGGGCTCGGTAACAGATCGCTTCTTCCAAAGCACGTCCCGTTCGTTCAGCTCGCAACAATCCAATTAGTTCGCCGGGTGAAAAAACATTAGACATTCCATCTTCTGAAACCAAGACCTTTGATGTTATTTGACGCACAATAATTTCTATATGTCTATTATGGATCTGCACCCCCTGGGATCGATAAACCTTTTGGATCTTATTAACCAAAGAAATACGACTTTGCACTATAGTTAGCTCAGCACCAATCAAGAATCCCCAGGGAATGCCAAGAATTCTTGTTATACACTCGTTCCAACCCTCAACTCTCTTTTCTAGGTTCATCGATATTGAATCAATCGAACGCACTTCTAACACCTGTTCCACTTTTGGAAGACCCTGTGTTATATCACCAGATCGCGATTTTTCATATATAAATGTAACTAATATATCTCCTTCATAAAGGATTTCCCCGTAATGTCCATGAACAGTTGCTCCTGGAGTCGCCAAATAAGGATTAGCCGATCTTATTACTACAGAATCCATTTGAACAATTAGAACTTGACCCGATTTTAGGTGCGGTCCGTTTTTAGCTATACATACATTTTCACAAATAAATTGCCCAAGGCTAATTATTGTAGATGTTTTTTCACAATAATTAGGATGGAGAAAATTCCAATTAAAATGGAATGGATTCAAAACGATGTTACTGCATAGATCGGACTTATAAATTCTCCCGTTTTCGTCTATTAAATAATATTTAAATACTTGAAAAGTTTCGTTTAAATTGTCAAGTTGCAAATATTTAGTTACCGAGATCTGATTATGAGTTATTAAACGGTAAAAAAAATAAATATTTTCAACAACTTGAAGGGCTCTTCCTAAGGGGCCTAACGAATTCCTAATTGGAATTAGAGGATCTCTTTGAATTGATTCTTTTCGACCATTATGATATTTTACATCGTTGACTGGACCCATTTCAAAACAATTCGATGATGACAAAATTATCAAAGATCGGCATTCCTTATTTCTAGTCAACGGCATACGAATAGTTCCGTGATTTTGGCTAAGTGATTGGGGAATCTTTGCCTTCGAATAAATCGAATAAAATGGATTGATATTATTGGTATAATCTGACTCATTATCCGAGACCAATCCTGAACTGGACGGATTATTCCTTTTTCTGATATAGGAAATATGGGATTTCACTAAGTCAATTCTTAGGAAATCTCGAATCAGACCATTTGTACTTACTTCAACAAAGGAAGCGCGGACCTTTTCGATAGAAGAATTTTTTTTGTCTTGATCCCAATTCAAGACTAAACAAGTCCGAACTAATTGAATGCTTGTATCAGAAATTCCCCGAATTGGTTTTCCATTTCCATAAAGAATATAATTGACAACTTTAAGTTCGAGATCATCCCTTTCCTGCAACAGATCCTGGGGGAAAAGTTTTAATAAATTTATACCGTCTGCTATTTCATATATAATTACGGGTCGAACCAAAACAAAATACTTTTTCTTGGTAGGTGTGATCCATTGGACATAGATCCAATTTTTAAATTTTTTTGATTCCTTAGAATTTTTTTTTTTTACCGTCCCCGGTGGTATCAAGATGCCACTGTGTCGGGATATCTTATCCATCTCTCCAGGAAAATGGATATCTCCAGAAAATATTTTGAGTTCAATCTGTTTTTTTTTCTTCTCCACTCGGACCAATCCGCCTACTCGGCTTCTTATATTGAAAGTGATTGGTGTATCTACTCCAATGATACTATTGTTCCGTACCATTATGGAGGAAGATTCGGGTAAAATATGCACTTCCTCGGGAATGAAAAAAAATCGATCTACTTTCATTTGGTATTTTGGCTTAAATTCTTTGACTCCTCGATATTCAATTAAATCCTCGTTTTTAACAATTGAATGAACCCCGATAGTCCTATATTTAGTAATTCCCGAACTCTTTTTTCTGTATTGAGGATCATCGAAATAAGCAAGAATACTATTTCTACGAAAAATACCATTGATAGGGATTTCAATCGAGATACCGGAAGGGGACACTATTTCTTTTTCGCGTTCTGGAATTGATTGAAATGGAATGATGAATCTATTTCTTCGCCTCTTTGCCAATAAATCAAAATTACCGTGGAGAATAGCAGCATATATGAAATTACAACGAGCCATACATATGATTCGATTAAGACCTGAATAATCAGGAATCCTTCGCTGTTTTTTACCAGAAGAATTTGAACTAAAGAATTTGTGTCTTACTTGATCATTACTTACTAAAAGGTTAGAAATATATTTTCCTTTGGCAGAAAGAGAATGAATGTTCATTTGATCTTGATCTTTGTGGAGTGAAAAAGGGACTACACCGGATCGGCACGACCCTCCCGATAATATCCATAAATGACTTGTTTTTGGTAAGATATGGACATTACTATATGTAAATTCGGGGGCATAGTACACATCGGTACTCCAATGCATTTCTCCCTCTGAGTCAGAATAAATATGTTTTCGAACCCTCTCTTTAAAATTCAAAGTGTCTGTTCCCGCGCGAATCTCAGCAATCACTTGTTCTGATTCTACATATTGATCATTTTGAACTAATAGAAAACTTTTTGGTGGAATAGGCACGTTATGGATAATATCTTCACTTTCAATAGTTACATACAAGTCTATAGAACATAGAAAAGCAGGATGCCCATGACGTGTACGTGTAGGATGAACTAAATCCTCATTGAATTTGATTTTTCCATTAGAAGGGGCTCGTACATGTTCTGCAGTACCCCCTGTGAATACTCCACCGGTATGAAAAGTTCTTAATGTTAGTTGAGTGCCAGGTTCTCCAATAGATTGACCTGCAATAATACCTACAGCTTCTCCCAGTTCCACCAAGTCGCCATGAGTAGGACTCCGGCCATAACACAATCGGCAGATCCAAGATGTACTCCTACAAGTAAAGGGGGTTCGAATAGATATTGGTTGTGTTTGAAAGGTTATGAATTGATTGACAAGTCCAATCCCAATATCTTGATTTCGGATGGCAATGCATCGCGAACCTATATATATATCGTCTGCTAATACACGACCAATTAATGTTTGTATCAAAATTCTTTCTGGCATTATCCCGTTCTGAGGATTTACCGAAACCCCCCGAATGGTGCCACAATCTATTCTACGTACAACAATGTGTTGAACTACTTCAATAAGTCTGCGTGTAAGATATCCAGCATCTGATGTTCGTACAGCAGTGTCCACAACTCCTTTGCGGGCCCCGTAGCAAGAAATGATATATTCCGTTAAAGATAGTCCTTCGCGTAAATTGCTTTGAATAGGTAAATCAATCATTTGTCCTTGTGGATCCGACATTAATCCTCTCATACCTACTAATTGGTGTACTTGAGATGCATTTCCTCTAGCTCCCGAAAAAGACATTATATGGACTGGGTTAAAGGGGTCAGTCATCCTAAAATTAGGATTCATTTCTTGTCGCAAATATTCACTTGTAGCATACCATATCTCAATAGATTGACGTAATTTTTCTACTGCATGTACATTCCCATAATGATGGTGTTTTTCCAAAATCAAACTTTGTTGTTCAGCATCTTGGACTAACCATCCCTTAGAAGGTATTGTTAAAAGATCATCAATTCCTAATGAAATGGATGTAGCAGTAGCTTGCTGAAACCCAAGAGTCTTTACTTGATCCAGGATGTGTGATGTATATGCCATTCCAAAGTGATCGATTAATCTGCTAATAAGTCGTTTAATGGCAGTTCCATCTATCACTTTATTGTGAAAGACTAGATTGGCCCGTTCTGCCATAAGTACCTCCATAGTCCGATCAGTGGGGTTCGGTTCGACAATGGGTTTGAGTCAATGATTGGAAAACTTCCTTTTCTTCATCTTGATTCGCGTAGAAATTCAAGAACTATGATCCTAGTGGAACCGGAGAGACCCGAATTCACACCGGGATCATCAATTTTCTTAGTTTAGATACCATATGTATGATTAGATATCATATGAGTAGGCCCTGCAAAAGCCTTGTATAGCTTCTTCGATTTCTCGATAAAAAGAAATATGACCAACAGTGGTTCGAATGTATATACAACGAATTTCTTTTTTTCTACTTATTAGATAGTGCCCATAAATTTCATGATAGGTACCCAAAGATTCGTAGTGAACTTCGATCGGAGCTTCTCTTGAAGAAATAACGCGTTGATCTAGTCGCCATCGGAGCCACAAAGGGCTATCGAAATTGATTCTTTTCTGTCGATAAGCTCCAATTACATCATAGGAATTACAAAAAAAAGGTTCTTTTTCTTTCTTATAGTTATTATTGTTAATTCTTTCATTTTGATAATTTCTGCGATTACACGGATTATACCTATTTGCACAAATACCTCGACGATTCCCGCTCGTTAATATGTAAAGCCCAATAAGCATATCTTGAGTTGGTACGGAAATGGGATCCCCAATAGCGGGAGACAAGAGATTCATATGGGAAAACATAAGTAAACGAGCCTCTGCTTGAGCCTCCAAAGATAAAGGCACATGAACAGCCATTTGATCCCCATCAAAGTCTGCATTGAATCCCTTACAGACTAATGGATGTAAACAAATAGCACGCCCTTCCACCAAAATGGGTTGGAATGCTTGTATGCCCAATCTATGCAGAGTGGGCGCTCTATTCAACAATACGGGATGTCCCTGCATAACTTCTTGAAGTATTTCCCATACAATCGGTTCCTTTTCCCGAATTTTACTCTTAGCAACCCCTATGTTCGAAGCAAAATGTTTTCTAATTAGGCCACGAATTACAAATGTCTGAAAAAGTTCTATTGCTATTTCGCGGGGCAATCCACATCGATGTAATGAAAGTGAGGGACCTACGACAATGACAGAACGCCCCGAATAATCAACCCGTTTGCCAAGCATAGTCTCGCGAAATCTTCCCTCTTTTCCCTCAATTACGTCTGAAAACGATTTGTAAACCTTATTATGACCGTCCCTCATTGGTTGTCCACGGATTCCATTATCAAGAAGTGTATCCACAGCTTCTTGTACCAATTTCTCCTGACACATTACTAATTCCCCCGGCGTAGACCTACTTGTTGTTAATAGATCGATAAGAGTATTGTTCCGATAGATAACTCTTCTATAGAGTTCATTAATATCCGAGCTCATTAGTTTACCCCCATCTATTTGAATAATCGGTCTCAATTCGGGAGGAAGAACTGGTAATAGACATAAAACCATCCATTCTGCTTCTATATTTGTTCGAATAAAATGCTTCGCTAATTCGATTCGTCGAACCAAAAAATTCTTTCTTCTTCCAACTTTTCGATCTTCCCATTCATTGCCTGTGGACCCCTCTTCCCTTAATTCTTTCCATTCTGCCAACGAAGAATCTATAATAATTCTCAAGTCCAGATCGGCTAATTGTGCTCGGATAGCACCCGCTCCAGTAGAAATTTCTCGATTTCGAAATGTATCGAAGCCTTGGGTAGTAAAAAAAAGTGGTATGCTGTATTTCCAGGATTGGATTTCATATTCGAATGAACCTCGTAATCGTAAGAAAGTAGGTTTTTTAACTACGGGCCTAGCAAACGAAAAATTTGGATAGGATCCAATAGGATCTCCCCCTTTTTAAATTGGACGTGAAAGTTTCCTCTCATCCGGCTTAAGTAGCAAATAGAGATAAAGGGGTTCCCGCTTTCAAATTCTATAAAACCCCTACAAGGTCTACTCTTTACTCAAGTTCTCAATAAATATCAAGTAACATTTCATTGATTCATTCTTCTTTTTTTATTTATTCAATTAGCAATTACGATATAAAATCAATGAAATGTGAAATTTCTGAGTAGTCTACTTCCCTTCGAATGAGGAATCCCCCTAATTATTAATATTAATGAAATAAAGGAATACCCTGAGTCTAATAAGGGATTTACTTGTCTATGTATCAGTCCATTCGATCTTTTAGGTCCCTACTTCGCCTCGATGGTTATGCCATGATGTCCTTAAGCCTATATGCGATGAATAGACTTCTGCAACCATGATATATTTGCTTATTTGAACATAATTTCCGTTCTTTCTAAAAAAACGAAAAGAAATGGAATAGTTAATTCAAAAAAAAAAGAAGTCTTTTTTTTGAGAGGTACCGCTATCCATTACTATTTTTTTCGTTACTGAAGCGACCATAGACCAATTCCCTTTTTATTTGGGAGTATTAAATACACCCATAATTCTGAGCTTCATGTTACTCACCCCAAGAGACATGTCAGATTCGGGGCATCCCAATTCGATTGAATGGAATGACAGTTTCTCATTCTGAATCTGTAAAATAAGAATTTTGATCAAATCACACATCGCAGTATACTAGACCTTCTAATTCTTTAAGAGGTTTATCTAAAAGATTCGCGATATAACTAGGAAGACGTTTCAAATACCACACATGGGTTACTGGGCATGCCAGTTTAATATAGCCCATTTGATATCTACGTATTCGAGAATCAACA
>CM039439.1:21202254-21207254 GCA_022379115.2 Bauhinia variegata
GAATATATTTCTATATTTTTTTTTTACTTAATGAAATGGAGGGTAACAAAATAAAGCATAGGTTTTCTTATTTCTACCTCCTAGTGACATTCATTTCCTTAATATGTCCAAGGATGTGTCCGGATATTTCGTTTGTGCTTAATGTTTTCCGATTATACTAGAAATCATATAAGGAACTTGTTAGATATTAACATTGGATTTATTGGATTCTTTCGTCAATGGTGTTAGGTCAGAATCCCTTTTTGACTCTATGCCATCGATTCTACTATTATTAGTGAATAATAATGAAATAATTCCTTCATATTGATAGAGATAGGGGACATAATTCACATGGATATAGTAAGTCTCGCTTGGGCTGCTTTAATGGTAGTCTTTACATTTTCCCTTTCACTTGTAGTATGGGGAAGAAGTGGACTTTAAAGGTATTACTATTTGAGTTGAGGGATCAAACTCAAACTGTATCAATTGTTTTATAGATTAGATGGTTCTGCAATTTTTTGAATTTCATTAATCCTTTAATTCCATTTCGAATTGGAATTCTATTTTATTCTAGTGGAGTAATGGATTCTAATGTATTGTATGGATAATATATATAAAATACTCTTTCAATCAAACAAATATTTCAATTATTCCCATGTTCGTATTTTGAAGTCAAAGGAATACAAATAATAGGAAATTTATTCCAACCGAATTCTTCCTAAACTTTTTCTATTTCGACGAATTCACTCTTACCAAAGTTATATATGGACAATGAGGAACGGCGGAACTTTTTTTTTTTTATTTATTTTGATTATTATCCCCTTTTTCAAAGAAAAAAGAAAATAGTTCTGTTATTAATTAGTAAGCGGATCCGCACTTTCTATGGGAAACAAGATAGGCATAGTGATTGTCTACCGAGATATTACACATAATAACATATTGTTGTTACCTTAGGCGAGTCACATATTACATGCTTACTGCTTGTTTTATTCTATTTTTTTTTTTTTTTATTAATTCTTTATTATTAATTATTATTATTAATTATTCTTTTTTTTTAATATGATACCGAGATTGGTCTTGAGAATAATAAGAAATCTATAAATTCGAATCGGAAGAATAAAATAAGAGTTGCCTCTTGATTATTTCAGATTGATTGGAACCAATACAAATCAAATACATGAAACAAAGAAAAAAATTGGGACGCGATATTACATTACATATATGTGATTGATATTCTATATGTATTAAACCTCTATCTTTATAGAGTAAAACTTTATACACTACAATAACAATAATAGAAATAGAAAAGATAGTCTGGTAGAAAAAAAATCTATTTCTTTCTACCAAACTATCTGATTTCATAGAATATTGCTGATTCCAGTCCGATCATTTCATTTAAGACTAAGACGCGAAATTGAAATCCTTTTTCATTTTGATTTCTTCAATCATTGTGCATTGATAAAAACTAAGAAGTCAAATTAATCACTTTGACTTACAGTTTTTACGTAAATTATAAGTAAAAAGGCAGTAGGGACTAGAATGAACAGTGCAGTAGCAATAAATGCGAGAATATTTACTTCCATAATCTCATCCTTTCATTTCTCTTTAATTCGCAATAACTCGGGATTTAATCCCATAGAGATGATAAATGTCGGTAAATTCAATGGGATAAATTACATCTCGATGATATCAATCAAATCGGATCAATATCATGAATAACAATATCTGAGCTATAAAATTGATTCATTGTCGAGAATTGAATAGTATAACATAGGAAGATCTTTTATCCATACCGAATTCAAAATTGGATTCCTTATCCAATCAATAATTCCTTGACTTTATTTACGATTCTATTTATTGATATTGAATTTTTTTTTTTTAAGAGATTGTTCTTTCTTCGGCGGAACCCTTACCTTAAACGAAAAAAAACCTTAAACTAAAAAAAAAGATTATTCATTCCCTCACTTCAATAAGAGAGAGGGAATCCTTGTTTAATCTTTATTTTATTAATATTCTTATCCTTGCTTGGATTATTAATAGGACACATCTATCAAAAGTTCAGTATGAAATTTGAATGAGATAGATTGTTCCGAATTCGAATAAAATAATTAGTACTTGAGGTTACACAAAATCGGAGCCAGAAAAGGATATACTTTTCAAAGTAGTCTATCAAAATCAAAGTAGCTATGTTCAATTTATTTTGTATCATGGAAATTCCATTTTTGTGTGTTCGCAGTAAACATATAGTACTATATTCCATTGCAAAGATCGGGAGGAATCGAAAAAAGCCAGGTCCAGTAGTACGCTATCTCTTTCTCTTGGAATCCTGAATATGGCGCTACTAATAATTGTACTAATCCACATATATTTCTTTCCCATCAATCAGTAAATCAGTATTACTTGAAGAAATTGAAATTCTCATATTGGTAGAAATGTGAAGCGAAAAAAAAAAAAAAGAAATAAAAAACGAGGGATCCCTGTTAGGAATGAAATTCTGTTATTTTGATTCCTTTCACAGAAAATGGAGAGATGAATTGATGTATTTTTGGATTTTTCGTGGATTTGTATCCATCGGGACTGACGGGGCTCGAACCCGCAGCTTCCGCCTTGACAGGGCGGTGCTCTGACCAATTGAACTACAATCCCAGGAAAAAGGTGTACAGCATACATATTCTTACGATTTCATGCAAACCTTTCTTTTCGGTTTCCATTTTCTAGTAGAACCGTTATGTTGTAACTGACATAGGCGGGACTGATATATTGATATCTGTATGGATATGCACTTTAGAGAAATCGACATGGATTACTAGTAATCTTTTCATTATTACCAAATCGATTGAAAATAAATCTTTCAATGAAAAAGTCTTTTTTTATTTACTTTACCCCTTTCCTTAGACTTTATACTTCCGGATCCTGATAGAAATCTAGCTCATTAGCAAGATCCGAATTTGATTTGTGGAAAAAATGCTAAAAAAAAAAAAATAGCGGTAATTATGTATCAGATTTTTATTCTTCCGTATCGGCGCATCGGGCATTTCCGGAGAACAACAAATGGTTATATCATTTCATGGCGGATCGGCGAATTATTGGGCCGAGCTGGATTTGAACCAGCGTAGACATATTGCCAACGAATTTACAGTCCGTCCCCATTAACCGCTCGGGCATCGACCCAGGAAGAATCCATTTCAGTCTTTATTGATAAATCTATGATCAACTTCCTTTCGTAGTACCCTACCCCCAGGGGAAGTCGAATCCCCGCTGCCTCCTTGAAAGAGAGATGTCCTGAACCACTAGACGATGGGGGCATACTTGCCCGATCGCCATTCTACTATGTTCATAGTATGAACAGTTTTTTGAAATTGTCAATATATATGGAATGATATGACTCGATTAGAAGGATCTTTCCATCTTTCATAATTCCATAGAATTTTTTGATTCATCATTATTTAGATTTATATATAAATTGTTCATTCCAATCGAAACTCTATAATTCTAAAAAAAAAATAGAAAAATAAATAATACAAAGGATAGGATCCTTTCAGGAAATGATTGTTTTGCCGGAAAAGGCGAGGGAGTTAGAGTTAAACTTCATTTCTTTCACTTTCATTCATTGATTCATTCATTGTTAAGATTCGGTGGGCATATTTCTATCTCACACTAAATCGGGAAATTCAAAGGAAATTCAAATAATCAATCCGGAAATCTGGGAAGAGAGATAGGGATCAACAGGTTATTGAAAATTGTTTTTCAATAGGAATTTGGTTGAGGGACAAATTGAATCCATTTATCAATGATTCGATGAAATATCTTGGATCTATATTGAATTAGTAGGTACATGTCTCAATCAAATGGATTTTGTTATGATGAGAATCAATTCACAATTAGAATCAGTTTTGAAATAATTCATTGCATTGATATTTATCAAATCCAATATTAACAAACCATTTTGCTTATGCTATACTCACTGGGTAAATCAAATTTTTTGTTCCTTAATGAGTCACTATGCGGATAAAATATATCTATGTACATATATTCGAATCTCATATAATATAATAAGTAAGTATATGCAGTAAGAAATATATGTACTAGACTCATAGTGGATAGTTCCTTATTCAGGAATTGAATCAAGGGGGCCCCTTTAACTCAGCGGTAGAGTAAGGCCATGGTAAGGCGTAAGTCATCGGTTCAAATCCGATAAGGGGCTTTTTCCTTTTTTTTTCATAAAACTCCGGTGATAGCATTCATATTGGAAGGAAGAATAGAAATATTGTTAATATTTGTAATAAATTTTGAATAAAAACTAAAATAAAGAGTAAAGTAAGGAATCATAGAATTTCATTAGAAAATAGAATTATTCTAATACTAATAAGTATTTATTCTAATGAATTAGAATATAGTAATTCTAGTTCTAAAGTGGAACATTTTTTTTTTATTTTTTTTTTATTATAATGAATAATGATAAGTCATTTTCGCCAGATATTCCTATTTTCTATTATTCCAATCAAAAGCCATTGGAAATTTTTTTAATCAACAAAAAAAAAATGAAGTGGACCTAACCTATTGAATCATGACTATATCTACTATTCTGATATTCAAATTCGATAGAGGTGAAATTAGAACAGTGGATCTTTTTTATTTCATTTTCATATTTCTTTGATTTGGACTACGTAAGAATTTGTCGATATTTCCGATTCAATCTTCTTGTTCCTATCCTAGAGGAAGAAAAAATGGCTATTCCCTTCCTCCACGTAGAAAGGTTTATTCAAAGTCTCAACATACAAGCCATTTTTTTTTTAATATCTTTCTTTGATTTCCGAACACAAGAAAAGATCAATTTCGATTAATATATTTACTATCTATTTATATATATATATATTTCTTATTATATAAGTTTATATATATATAATCTATCTAATCTATCAAATCACATGGCTTCACGTATCAAATATTTTCATATTGATGCATACAATATTTTTTCCGGCAATGGATGGGTGCAAGAAAGATACTTTCACTTACACTCT
>CM039439.1:21230203-21247703 GCA_022379115.2 Bauhinia variegata
CTTTTTTTTTCCATTGTAATTTTGAAAATGAACGTTTAAATGTCCCTCAAAAACAAGTAAATAGATCCGAAACATATAAAATGCAGTTAATCCTGCTGTGGAAAAAGCTATTATTGCAAAAATTGGTGAATATAACCAACTATCATTAAGAATTTCATCTTTGGACCAAAAACAGGCAAAGGGTGGAATACCGCAAAGAGAAAGTGTACCCGCCAAAAAAGCGATTTTTGTAATTGGCACATGCTTTTTTAAACCACCCATAAGAACGATATTTTGACTTTTATCTGGAGAATATCCAACAATAGCTTCCATTGAGTGAATAATAGATCCGGATCCTAAAAACAACAATGCTTTTGAATAAGCATGAGTAATCAAATGAAATAAAGCAGCTCGATAAGAGCCCATACCTAAAGCTAACATCATATAGCCCAATTGAGACATTGTAGAATAGGCCAAACCTCTCTTAATATCCTTTTGAGCAAGAGCTAAACTAGCTCCTAATACTACTGTTATTATACCTATCAAAGCTATTCCATTCATTATGTAGGGTATAACTATGAAAAGAGGAAGAAGCCGGGCTAGAAGAAAAATTCCCGCCGCTACCATAGTAGCAGCATGTATAAGAGCTGAAATAGGGGTCGGACCTTCCATAGCATCTGGTAACCATACATGAAGGGGAAATTGGGCAGATTTAGCAACTGGACCGGCAAATAACAGGAAGGAGCACAAAATAGCAAATAGAAGATTAACTTCATTATTAGAAATCAAGTTATTGAATATTTCAAACAAATCCCGAAATTCTAAACTACCCGTTATCCGATAAAGACCTAAAATTCCTAATAAAAAACCAAAATCCCCTATACGATTAGTTACAAAGGCTTTTTGACAAGCATTTGCTGCAATAGGGCGTGTGAACCAAAAACCTATTAATAGATAAGAACACATTCCAACCAATTCCCAAAAAATATAAATTTGTATCAAATTAGAACTAGTAACCAATCCCAACATTGAAGTATTAAAAAAACTCATATAAGCAAAAAATCTCAAATATCCTTGATCGTGAGACATATAACTGTCACTATAAATAAGAACCAGAATTCCAACAGTAGTAATTAATATTGACATAATAGAAGTAAGTGAATCGATCAAGTGACCAAACTCTAAAGAAAGATCATTATTAATAGTCCAAGAACCTACATATTGATATATAGAACTATTATTTATTTGATGAATAGACACATCGATTGAAAAAATCATAACTATACTTAACAAGAAAACACTAGGAAAAGCCCACATACGGCGAAGATTTTTTATTGCCGTCGGAAGAAGTAGAAGTCCCACTGCTATTAACATAGGAACTGGAAGTGGAATGAAAGGTATGATCCAGGAATATTGATATGTAAATTCCATACAAAAAAAAAAGAAAAATATTTTTTTTTCTTAATTTAATGAGTTTTTTTTCTTATTTGCAGATTTTATCTCTTTTGAAAGGCTTCAGGTAATAAAAACTTAAGATATGCAAAACAAACTTAAATAGAATTATCTATTGTTAATTATTCTTAATCTTTGCTTTGTCCAATACTTCAAATATTGCAAAGCACGAAGTGAAAATGGGTCAAAAAAAATGACTAGTGAAAAAAAAAAGAAACTTTCTTCTTTTCTTTTTTTTTTTTTAGTAAGAAAATAAAATTTTTTAATTATTTTTCTATAATTACACTAATTTACATTTATAGAGTAAGGAAAACGAATTCCACAAAAACAAAAAAAAAACATTAGTTTATTTTGATATGAATTATAAAAAAAAAAAAGTCCATATGACCTAACCTCTAACTTAATAATAAAATAATAATTTTTTGAATTTGGTTATTGATATTCAGAAAATCAATTAGTTCACTTTGGAACTAATTGATTTTTTCCATAAAATCTATGTTTGTAAAAGAGGTTATGATATTCAACAATTTACTTTACATAGACCTGAAAAAAAAAAATTAAGATACATGATCTTTTAAAATCATATATCTTTTAATATTTAATAAATAATAAATAAACGATTAATTTGGTTTAAATTTCAAATTGAAATGAAATTAAGAGCACTCCTTCGTCAAGCTGGATCAATTCATTTTTTTATTAACCAAGATAGGGGTTGGGTTCGTAAACTTTTTAGAGGTATTTATTTTTTTCTATGTATAAAGGCAGTACGACGAAAATAGACAGAGATAGAAAAAGACAGTTTTTTTTATTTATAAGAATTACATAAAAGATTACTAGAGCCAAAAAAGAAAAAACATTATGTGATTTTTCCATATCTACATTTTTTTATGAAAGAATATAATCTAGGAAAGATAATGGCTAAATATATGGCTAATTAAAGAACAATTCGTTTTGAACAATAGATGTCTTTGACATACAACCATAGCAATTAATAAACTAATATAATATTTTTGAATGGCAGTTCCAAAAAAACGCATTTCTATATCAAAAAAACGGATTCGGAAAAATATTTGGAAAAAAAGGGGATATTGGACAGCATTGAAAGCTCTTTCGTTAGCGAAATCTATTTTTACGGGGAAGTCAAAAAGTTTTTTTGTGCAAGAAATACAAGAAGCATTCGAATAATCTGAATTATACGGACGCGAAGAATAGTTTAATTTCGTTTATTATTTTCGATTTCATTTTTATTTTTATATGTATATATATAACTAATATATAACTAAAAAAAAAAAAGAATAAACACAACACGGTCTCCACCTTTTTATTAGTATGTTGTCTCATTTTTCGGATGGGGATTCTTATTTTCCCCATCCACTCAATTAATCAATAAAAAAAAATTTGTCTTTTTGTTTTTATTAATATTAAAATTGTTTAACTTAATGTTTCAAATTGAAAATGGAATGTTTACTAAACAAATGTTGTATTTGAATTAACTCTTTCAATCTCGACGATTGACTAAAAATTGGCTATTATGATTTCGAGCAAGCCGCTATGGTGAAATTGGTAGACACGCTGCTCTTAGGAAGCAGTGCTAGAGCATCTCGGTTCGAGTCCGAGTGGCGGCATGGCATCTTCGAAAAGAGTAAGTCCTTATAATTAATTCATAATTCATTCAATTCTCGATTTCCATTCCTATAATTATAATTAGGAAATCCCCTTTTTAGTTTATTAATATATTAATATATGATATTTTCAACTTTAGAGCATCTATTAACTCATATATCGTTTTCGGTCGTATCCATTATAATTGCAATTAATTTGATAACCTTATTAGTCAATGAAATCGTAAGACTATATGATTCGTCCGAAAAAGGAATGATAGTAACTTTTTTCTGTATAACAGGATTATTAGTTACTCGTTGGATTTTTTCGGGACATTTACCATTAAGTGATTTATATGAATCACTAATCTTTCTTTCATGGGGCTTTTCCATTTTTCATATGATTCCGCGTTTTAAAAAAAATAAAAACCATTTAAGGACAATAATCGCACCAAGTGTTATTTTTACTCAAGGCTTTGCTACTTCGGGTCTTTTAACAAAAATGCATCAATCTGCAATATTAGTACCCGCTCTCCAATCCTATTGGTTAATGATGCACGTAAGTATGATGGTATTGGGCTATGCAGCTCTTTTATGTGGATCATTATTATCAGTAGCTCTTTTAGTCATTACATTTCGAAAAGTCATAAAGGTTATTGGTAAGAGCAATAATTTTGATTTTTTAAATGAGTCATTTTTTTTTGTTGAGATCTTGAACGAAAGAAAGAATGTTTTACAAAAGACTTCCTTTCTTTCTTCTAGAAATTATTACAGGTCTCAATTTATTCAACAATTGGATCGTTGGAGTTATCGTATTATTAGTCTAGGATTTCTCTTTTTAACCATCGGCATTCTTTCGGGAGCAGTATGGGCTAATGAGACATGGGGATCATATTGGAATTGGGATCCAAAGGAAACTTGGGCGTTTATTACTTGGACCATATTTGCAATTTATTTACATACTAGAAAAGAAAAAAAATGGGAAGGTGTAAATTCTTCAATAGTGGCCTCTATGGGATTTCTTATAATTTGGATATGTTATTTTGGGATCAATCTATTAGGAATAGGACTACATAGTTATGGGTCATTTACATCTAATTGAAGTCAGTAAGGGGCTTGAGAAATACAAATAGAAACATAGTAAGCATATATATAAGAAAACTTCGTAGAAACCGTCGAGAACCCTTTAAATCAAGTAATGTAGTAGTTCAAGGGGTTCTCGCAAACACCAACCATATCTGGTTACAATTCATTTTTTTTTACTGTTTTTTCTTTATTTGGTTTTTTTTTATTCATGAAAACTATCTAAAATTAGATAGAATAACTTCGACCTTGTCAACTGATAATGAGAAAATAAAATCTGGATAAATACCAATACCTATTACAGGTATAAGAATAGAAATCGAAATAAATAACTCTCGCGGCCCAGAATCAAAAAAAGAAAAGTTTGGTGTATTAAAAAGCTTGTATCCATAGAACATTTGGCGTAACATAGATAACGAATAAATAGGAGTTAATATTATTCCAATTGCCGTTACAAAAGTAATTAGTATTTTTGTCATTAAAAAAGATTTTGGACTCGTAATTATTCCAAAAAAGACTATCAATTCTGCAACAAAACCACTCATGCCCGGCAATGCAAGAGAAGCCATCGATAAGATACTGAACATCGTGAATATTTTTGGCATTTGGATAGCCATTCCTCCCATTTCGTCAAGATAAAGAAGACGGATTCTATCATAACCCGTCCCTGCCAAGAAAAAAAGGGCAGCGCCAATAAATCCATGAGAGATTATTTGTAAAATAGCTCCGTTAAGTCCCATATCACTTATAGAACCTATTCCTATCATTATGAAACCCATATGAGATACGGAAGAATAAGCTATTTTTTTTTTTAAATTATGTTGACCCAGAGATGTTGAAGCTGCATAGATTATTTGAATTGCGCCTAATATCATTAACCAGGGAGAAAATATAGAATGAGCGTGGGGTAATAATTCCATATTAATTCGAACCAATCCATATGCTCCCATTTTTAATAAGATTCCGGCTAAAAGCATACAAGTACTATAATGTGCTTCTCCGTGGGTGTCTGGTAACCATGTATGTAAGGGTATAATCGGCGATTTGACAGCAAAAGTAATAAGAAATCCAATATAAAATAATATTTCCGGTACCACAGGATACGATTGATTAGCTGATGTTTCAAAATTTAATATTGGTTCATTGGAACCATATAAACCGATACCTAAAACTCCCATTAATAAAAAAACGGAACTTCCTGCAGTGTACAAAATAAACTTTGTAGCTGAATACAAACGTTTCTTTCCGCCCCACATGGATAAAAGTAAATAAACGGGAATTAATTCTAATTCCCACATAATGAAAAAAAGTAAAATGTCTTGAGAAGAAAATGATCCTATTTGACCGCTATACATTGCTAACATTAGGAAATGGAATAATCTGGATTCTCTAGTAACCGGCTGGGCCGCTAAAGTAGCTAAAGTGGTGATAAATCCCGTCAGTAAAATAGGTCCTATAGATAGTCCATCTATTCCAAATCTCCAGTAAAAATCAAAAAAATTGATCCATTTATAATTCTCTGTCAGTTGGATTAATGGATCGTCCAATTGGAAATGATAACAGAATGCATAGGTTGTTAGAAGGAGATCTATTAAACATATACAAATAGTATACCACCTAATTACCTTATTTCCTCTATGAGGAAATAAGAAGATTAAGGAACCCGCGAATATTGGCAAAACTACAATTATTGTTAACCAAGGAAAAAAATTCGTGGTAAAAATAAGATACACTTGGGCCAGAAAAACACGTGCTCAAAATATTTTGAGCACGCGTTTTTGTCAGTAAAAAAAATGTATTCGTGGAGGGGGGGGGGTTGAAACGTATCAATAAGCTAGACCCATGCTTCGGGTTGTTTCATGCCATAAATAAACTCGAACACTCAAAAAATCCGTCGGACAGGCAGATTCACATCTCTTACAACCGACACAGTCCTCTGTTCTTGGAGCAGAAGCAATTTGTTTAGCTTTACATCCGTCCCAAGGTATCATTTCTAACACATCTGTAGGGCAAGCTCGGACACATTGAGTACATCCTATACACGTATCATAAATCTTTACTGAATGTGACATTGGATCTATTAATTTTTGACCATCCGAAATTTTCGATCTAGTATAAATTAAAAAATGAATCATATATTTCTACACCAGATGAATCAATGATTTACCATAATTTTTCTAATCAATCTATTTCTAGATCAATTCATAAGAAGACAGGGGCCAAGATGCTTTGATTTCTTACGTTTTCGCAAACATGATATGATCATACATTATATATCATACATGTTAATTTGAATTGAAATTTATGAATATTAGAATTTCAATATTCGAAATTCTAAATTTTTAATATTATTTATTCAACAAATTCGATTGATTGATACGAGTGGATTTTCTGTTACGATAAACTGACGAAACAATAGCCGGTCCAATAGCTGCTTCAGCGGCTGCAATAGCTATACAAAAAATTGAAAAAATGTTTCCTTTTAATTGGCGATTATCAAAAAAATCAGAAAATGTTACAAAATTTATATTAACCGCATTCAGTATAAGTTCAAGACACATCAGGGCTCTAACCATATTTCGGCTCGTGATCAATCCATAGATACCGATAGAAAATAAATAGGCACTCAAAACAAGTACATGTTCGAGCATCATTGATCAACTCCTTATTCGATTTATTTCAATATGAACAACAATTCAACGGATTTGATTGACTAGAGAATATAACAAATACGGACCAAAAGAATTCTTAATAAATAGAAAAAAGTCTTTTCGACATAAACAATGTTTCTCACATTTACATATAATTGAAAGGAAATGGATCTTATAAGATAGAATAAAATTCAATTTGGATTACTGTTGTTAGTTTTAAAAGATTTCTTACTGGCGAGCCACGACAATTGCACCTATCAAAGCAGCTAAAAGAATTATGGAAATCAGTTCAAATGGAAGAAAAAAGTCTGTTGATAAATGAATTCCAATTTGTTGACTATTACTTATCAAATCTTGCTCTAGAATCTGGTTTGATCTTGTAGTCCAAATAATCCCGTACCATGATGTATCTAGAATAGTAGTCATTAGTGAAACAAAAATACTTGTACAAACTATCAAAGTAACTCCATCCCCAACGGTCCAAAGATGAAAATCTCGATAATATTCTGAACCATTCATGAACATCACAGCAAATATGATTAAAACATTTACAGCTCCCACGTAAATAAGTAACTGTGCTGCAGCTACAAAATGGGAATTTGATAAAATATAGAATAAAGATATACAAACAAGAACTAATCCCAACGAAAAGGCAGAAAAAATTGGGTTGGTAAGGAATACTACTCCTATACTTCCTAATATAAGACCCGATCCCAGAAAGACTAAAAAAAAATCATGTATTGGTTCAGGCAAATCCATTGTAGGTAAAATAAGAGATAAAAAAAATCGACATTTCATGGCCTTATTGATAGGACCAGGAACAAATTTTATATACAAAATTCCTAATTGAATTAAATATAAGGAATGTGAATTGATATAATATAGATACAATTATAGGACTAATCTCATTCTTTATACGAAAGAGTAGTCCGAAACTATACTAAACTATACTATACATAGTATAGTTTTTTTTTTTTTTTTATTAGAATATTTATTCTAATTATTTATATTTCTAAATATATATTAATAGTGTATATATTAATAGTCTATTTATCTAAATTTAGATAATTAATATCTAATATCTATAATTCATTAATATTACTTATATAATTTATATATATAATATTCTTTTTTTTATATTTTTATTATTTTTGGATTTTTTTTTAGTTGATAATTTTATTTGAGTTGAGGCGAATTTAAAATTGTTCGGATTGTATAATCATCAATTACTGACATTGGTAAACGGCCCAAAGCAATTTGATTATAATTCAATTCGTGACGATCATAAGTCGAAAGTTCAAATTCCTCAGTCATTGATAAACAATTTGTTGGACAATACTCAACGCAATTACCACAAAATATACAGATCCCGAAATCAATACTGTAATTAAGCAACCGTTTCTTTCGAATATCAGTTTCCAGTTTCCAATCAACAACGGGTAGATCTATAGGACATACACGAACACATACTTCACAAGCAATGCATTTATCGAATTCAAAATGGATTCGACCGCGGAAACGTTCCGATGTGATTAATTTTTCATAAGGATATTGAATAGTTACAGGCAAACGATTTGCGTGGGATAAGGTAATCATGAAACTTTGACCAATGTACCTTGCAGATCGTACTGTTTGTTGACCATAATTCATGAACCCATTTATCATAAGAAACATATCATGAATATCTATAAATAATTGGATTTTCTTTCTTTATCTTGTTTGAAACAATTTATGAATATAGAATACCAACCCTTTTTATAGTGAAAGCAGTTGAAACGAAGTTGTTAATAATAGATTACCGAGAGAAATAGGTAAAAGAAATTTCCATCCAAGATTTAATAATTGGTCTATCCGTAGCCTAGGTAAAGTCCATCTTGTTGTGATAGAAATGAACAAGAACAAATAAGTTTTAGCTAATGTAATAAAGATACCAATTATAGTTCCAAAAATTCCACATGCTTTATTTATTTCAAAAAACTCAGAAACGAATATGTGCGGAAGAGAGATATTCCAACCGCCCAAGTAAAGAACTGTTACAAACAATGAAGAAATTAATAGGTTTAAATAGGAAGCAACGTAAAATAAACC
This sequence comes from Bauhinia variegata, assembly GCA_022379115.2. Classification (NCBI taxonomy): domain Eukaryota; kingdom Viridiplantae; phylum Streptophyta; class Magnoliopsida; order Fabales; family Fabaceae; genus Bauhinia; species Bauhinia variegata. Next base: position 21,239,058 of record CM039439.1, read on the forward strand.
AAATTTTATACCCGAATATTCAGTTTGATAACCGGCTACTAATTCTTCTTCTGCTTCTGGTAAATCAAAAGGTAATCTTTCACATTCCGCTAGGGAAGAAATTAGAAAAACGATAAAACCTATAGGTTGACGCCACAAATTCCATCCCCAAAAACCATATTTTGATTGCGCATCCACTATATCAACTGTACTTGAACTGTTAGATAATCATAGTCGGTGATAACATTACTGTTTTCATCGCTATTACAGAACTGTACATGAGATTTTCATCTCATACAGCTCCTCGAGGCCATAAAAAAATCTAAGGACCGAGTTGGTTATTTTTTGTTATATTTATTTTGGATATATCCCTAGTATAGATAGGATTCAAATCTATTGGACGGTCCTGAATTAGACCAATTGAATTCTGTCTGTTAGAATAAAAAATAGAAATCTCTTTTAATATAAAAAAGATACTTCTGAATTGCTCTCATCCCTTAATAATTTGAATTTGTCGAGTAATAACTTAATTCTTCAATAAAATACTTCTTTAGAATTATCAAAAACCCATCATTTTCGATTACGAACAAGAATTAGACATTAGTTTATGAATTATGACATGAATTCTATCTCCATAAATATGGATATAAGAAAGATGGGATTTCTCTTTCTTTGTTTATTGTAATTGTATATTATTATTCTTTCTATTTTTTTTTTCGTTCCTATTCTTCTTTTTGTTTTTTTTTTTTTATGTGCATTTTATGTTCATAAGAGGCACTTTTTAAAAATGAAAGGATTCTTTCGTTCCCGATAGTCATTTATTTAACCGGTGGATAGGAGTATACTCTGGATCGGAATTGTGGGGAGTACTGCCTGATTATTTCTACCAACTTAAAGCCCCAATTAGTATTCTTTTTATTTAATTTATTTATGCAGAAATATGTTCTTTTGCAAAATTTACATAATCTCCATTACTAATCCTTTGTGTATCTTGGTGTTTCTAACCATCCACTCATTTTTTATCATTTAAAAATCCCACCCCTTATTTTTTTTATTTCAATTTCATTTCTATTTTCTTTTTTTTTGTAATACATGTATAGGAATTCATACAAAGAGTAGTGAAAACTCAACAAGGTTGGTCTTTTGAGCCCGCTTCAAGACAGGATGACTAATCAACCAATCTTGGGGTAAATGGTCTCTTCCGCTTATAATTCTTTTTCAATTCTTATGCATAGAAAATGAGACTCAATATTTTTACTGCAAAATAAATTCAAATTAGAAGCTGTTTTATTTCACTCATATAACTATCTGATTTAGTTCATCAATCCGAATTTCGAATAATAATAATGAAGAAAAAAATGAGAATATCCATTTAATTTATTCTACCTCTCTTTCTTATAATTTCTTATAAAGAGTATGAAAAAGTTTCTGTCTCAACGAATCGCACGTAGAGATATTGATAACACACATAGAGTTAATGGTATTTCATAACTAATTGATTGAGCAGCAGCCCGTAGACCACCCAAAAAGGAATATTTATTATTTGACCCATATCCTGACATAAGAAGTCCAATGGGAGCAATACTCGAAATAGCAATCCATAAAAAAACACCGATATTGAGATCAGCTAAAACAAAGTTATAAGAAAAAGGAATTACTGAATAGCTTACTAGAATTGATATGACTGATATGGATGGTCCGATAGTGAATAAACGAGTATCTCCCCGAGAGGGAAGAAGATTCTCTTTGAAAAGTAGTTTTGTTCCATCCGCTAGAGCTTGAAGAACTCCCAAAGGACCAGCGTATTCAGGTCCAATACGCTGTTGTATCCCTGCGGATACTTCTCTTTCTAACCATACAATCACTAGTACACCTATTGTGATTCCCAATACGAGAGTCAAAATAGGGCCGAGTACCCATAGAATTCCATAGATCTCTTTTAAAGATTCCAATCTGGAAAAAGAATCGATATCTTGTACTTCTGTTGTATCCATTATCATTTCAACGATCAACTTCTCCCATAATGATATCTATGCTACCTAGTATCGTCATAATATCAGCCAATTTCATTCTTTTAACTAACTGAGGAAGAATTTGCAAATTGATAAAACCGGGTGGACGAATTTTCCATCTCCAAGGAAAACCATTCCGATCTCCTATTAGAAAAATTCCTAATTCTCCCTTTGGGGCTTCAACTCTCACATAAAGTTCTTGTTTCGGCAATTCAAAAGTCGGAGACGTTTTTTTACTAATGAATCGATAGTCAAAATCATTCCATTCTGGATCCTTTTCTCTATCAAAGTAGCGGATTTCTAGATTTTCATAAGGTCCTCCGGGAATTCCTTCCAGAACCTGTTGAATAATTTTTATAGATTCCGTCATTTCACCAATTCGGACTAAATACCGAGCTAATGAATCTCCTTCTTTTTGCCATTGAACTTCCCAATCAAATTCCTCGTAAGACTCATAATGATCAACTTTACGAAGATCCCAGCGTATTCCAGAAGCCCGGAGCATTGGTCCTGATAAACCCCAATTTATTACTTCCTTTTCACTAATAATGCCGACTCCTTCAACCCGTTCTAAAAAAATAGGATTTATCGTAATAAGTTTTTGATATTCAACAACCCCTGTTAAAAAATAATCGCAAAAATCTAAACATTTATCTATCCAGCCATAAGGTAGATCGGTCGCTACTCCTCCGATACGAAAATAATTATGCATCATTCTCATACCGGTGGCGGCTTCGAATAGATCATATATTAATTCTCTTTCTCTAAAAATATAGAAGAAAGGAGTTTGTGCACCAATATCTGCCATAAAGGGTCCAAGCCAGAGCAGGTGAGAAGCTATACGACTCAACTCCAACATAATTACTCGAATATAGCTGGCTCTCTTAGGTACTTGAATATTTCCTAACTGTTCTGGCCCATTTACCGTTATTGCTTCTGTGAACATAGTAGCTAAATAATCCCACCGTGTTACATAAGGTAGATATTGTATAATTGTTCGGTTTTCTGCAATTTTTTCCATCCCTCTGTGTAAATAACCCAATATTGGTTCACAATCAATAACATCTTCACCATCTAGAGTAACAATGAGTCGAAGAACACCGTGCATGGATGGGTGGTGAGGACCCATATTGACTAGCATGAGATCTTTTCTTGTAGCTGGGACATTCATAGGTTTTTCCTAGATTCATTCTTCCATGAATTGCTTAAAACAAAAAAGAAGTTCATCAAAGTTCAATTAAGATATAATAAATCGAATAATTCAAAACCACTCTTCAAATTAACTTAACGAGTTTGTGACTCCCGAATATTCAACTGATTCATTAATTTTTTATAACGTATTCTGTTTTTCTTTGACAAATAAGACAGTAGTCGTTGGCGTTTTCCCAGAATTTTACGTAAACCTCGTTGAGATAAATAGTCTTTTTTGTGCAATTCCAAATGTGAAGTAAGTCCTTGTATTTTAGCGGTGAAATTTAATACTTGAAATTCAACTGACCCCGGGTTTTCTTTTTCTTGTGAAATAGCCGGTATAAATGGATTTTTTACCATAAAATGAAAAATGTCCCCTCTCCCTCTTTTTTATAGTTATAGATATTTTTTTTGATCAGTAATAATCATGATACTCATTCATTTTTCATTTGGTATATATAAAATATGAATTTCTTTAAGAATTCCTGATTTTTTTTTTTTCAAATCAAATTCATCATTAATCAATCCAATTCAAATAGGTATACAAAAAACACTATATTTATGCATTCATAAAAAAAAAAAGAAATGAATCAAAAAAAAATCTTTTTTTGATTCATTTCTAGATCTAATAAATACATCATTGAATTGGTATCATGCCTTAGAATAGAAGGTAAGACAATGCGTGTGCATCTATTTGTCTTCGCATATCAGATATATTACGGGAAATAGAAGATAGATTAACGAATTTTCAATCGCGGATACATATGTATCCTTACCATATTGAAACGACTGCCATTATTGGTATCAAACCAATAGCGATTCATACAAGCTAAATCTTCTAATCGATAATTTGGCCAAAGAAAGAATTTAAAATTCATTAGTTTTTTTTTTTTTCTATCTTTACTTTTAGCCAAAGCTTGATAGCAATTATTTACTTTATTCTCATTGTAAAATGATGTATTTCTGTTCCTATAAGTGAAACAAATTAGAATTCTCAATTCTCTACGACGTCTAGAGGATAAAATATTTTCAGGAACAAGCAAATCATAATGCTTTTTTTCTTTATTTTCAGTCATCTTGTGATGTTTTGAAATGGATTCATCAAAATTCTTAATATCGCTTTTTTCTCGTTCTCTTTTATTTTGAGAAATTTGGTCTTTACTCTTATGAATCAATGAAGGGCCTATGGTTTGATACATAATAAATTTTCCATCGTTTTGTCTAAACAGCCGAACCGGTTCGATAAACAATATTCCGTTTTTCATCAATTTCAAATTTTCCTCATTTGGAATCGTCATAATATTTAGACTTAGTTCTCCTCTTTGAACATAGGCTAGAGAAATCTCGGTTGGATTTGTCAGTCTAAGCAGAAGACAATATACGTTGATATTATTCAGTATTTTTTCATCTAAGGAATCATCAGTCCAATTCAATTGAAAACGCCAATACCTTCTTAGGAATAAATTTAGTTCCGTGTCTATCTTGTTCTTGGATTTCTTTTGCTTTCTACCCCCCTTTTTCATGTTCCATCCTACAGAATCTTGTTCAAAATCCTTTTCTTGGATTGAAAGAGATGATTCAAGATCCACTTTTTCTTTGTATTCTTTTTCTCTTTGATTTCGAGTTTCCAACTCTAATTCATTCTTTTTAGTGATACTTTTATTTTCACTAATTTTTTTATTTATATTTCCATTTAAATTGAAAAAAAGTAATTTGATTGGTATTACCCACGGGTCACTACTTGTATATGCATTATAAAATATCACAAATTTGGGGAAGAACCACAATTTGAGATTCGAAATGGATACGCACATGGATATGGAATCATTTATTATTTCTACATTCATTCCCATCCAATCAAAAAACATTTTTTTTTGATTCGATAGGTTGATTTCTTCATGAGGCGTAAGATAATAATCCTTATCGACCCAGGTCTCCATATCCATTTTGTTTGTCTGACAGAAGTTCATAATTCTCCAATCAAAATACTTTCTATCCATATTTTTAGTTTTTTCCACATAGATAATATCGTCTAGATAATTCTTGATAGAGATATCATCCGTCATAGCAAATAGTTTTTGTTTACGCGTGTTGGAATAAATTTCTTGGTTATTTTTTGATTGTAATAGCGATCTATATCCATAAATATATGAGTCTTTCTTATCTGCATAATTAATAGATTTATATGATAAAAGATCATATTCATATTGTTTTTTTAATTTCTTTTTTTTTAAAAATGAGTCTACTTCTTGTTTTTTAGAAAAAATGAATCTGTTTTTTTCATATGAATCACATTTGATTAAATCTTTATTTTGAGCCATACCGCGTTCATTGATTCTATTCCGCCATTTTTTTGGTACTAACCTAGACCATCTATTCTGAGATAAATCGTATTGATAATGACCCTTTAACCAATTTACCCATTGATTCATTACAGAATTGGAAGGATGTATTAATTTGGAATGAAATATTCCTTTTATTCCAATAAGACAATCCTTTATTTCATTTTTAAGAAAAAGAGATGTTCCATCATATTCAAAAACAGACTTAAACTTATACTTATATAAGTTAAGATCTAGGGTTTGTGATAATTTGTAAAATACATATGCTTGTGACAAAGAGGATACGTCAAAAAAAATCTGTGAATTCGTAGTCCTAATATTAGAAATTGACTTTTTTATAGTCGAAATAAAGGGAATTATACTTTGATTTGTTTTATGAATTCTTTCTTTATTTGCTTCATTATTAGAAATGTATTTATTAATTTTTTTGTTTGTTGATTCAAGAAAAAGTTGTATATTGATCCTATGAATATTAATGATATATAAAAAGATATCTATGTATGCCCTTTCAATGAGAAGTTGAAAAAAATAATGTGATTTCCGGACTAATCGAACATTTCCTCTTTTTATTCTTTTTAATAGTTGCCAAATATTTTTTTGTAAGTCTAATCTTTTATTATTATAAGTTGCTTTGTTAGAACTAACATTGATCTCAGGGAGTATAAATCCCCCTTTCTTTTCGTTTGTAATTTTTTCTATTTCCTTTATGATTATCTTTGTTCTATCATTCAGATCTTTTCTTTTTTTTTCTGTTGATGAATAATTTGTCCAATTAATAGATTGAATTGGAATGGACGATTCGTAAATCATTTGATTACTGTTAGGAATTGTTGAATCTTTTTGAGTTTCACTCAATTCATATATTTGTCTGAATCCAAATAAAAATACTTTTTGGAATTTTTTGATTATTTCTTGTACAAATAGAATCTTTTTGATGATCCATTTTTTTGTTTCTTTTGATACATTTCGAAAGGCTTTTTTTCTTTCGTTTAACATTTTTAAAACTACAAAAAAATTATTTCTCCATTTTTTGATTTTTTTTCTGAGTTCTTTAAAAATGGGATCAAAAAATGAACGTATATTTGGTGAATAAGCAGGACCAAAAGGAATGTCGGTTTCCGTTCCCCAAATTGTTAAAAAGCGAAAATCCATTTTTTTTGTTTTTTTTTTCATTGGATGCTTTTTCGGGGATCGTAGCTTAGATTTGTGCCAAGGTTTCAAACGAAAAGGAAATAAGATTTTTATCTGAATACCGTCTGTTAGCCAGTTTCTCGGAAATTCTGTTTCTGATAATTGAACACCATTATAGGTGCATTTAATATGCATTTCTCTTTCCAAGTCCTTGAAATCTTCTGACCACTCGGGAATTTGAAATAATAGCATGCGAACGATATTTTTAGTTATTATCAGTAAGGGAAATAGAATATATTTTCTAATAATCGAGTGGGTTACTAATAAACAACCCCTTACTGGTTGAGCAAATAGATTGGTATCCCAGGCTTCTGCTATTTCTAAACGCACTTGTTCTTCGGCTTCTTTTTTTTTTCTTTTCTGTTCTTCTTCTTTCTCATTTTCTTTTGTATTTTCCTCTGTATAATCCGCAATTTGAAATTCTGTATTTTTCCACATCCAATTTTTAAAAATCAAAAATTTGACTGGTTCTAAAATATCTAAAATATCAAAGAACCAGTTGCCAATTTTGTCCAAAAAAAGAGGGGAATGCACGCTTGTTTGAAAGAGTTTCCAAGTAACTGTTTTACGTCTTTGAGGGCGCATAGAGCCCCCCTTGATTATGTCTCGCCGAAAATCCGATTGTATTGAATAACGTAGTAAAGCGAATTCTTCTTGATCTGGTTCATCAGTATTATCGGGATCTTTAGTATTGTCCTTCTGTGAGTTATCTGAGTTTGAGAATTCACTAAAAACCACTACACGTTTAGCTTTTCTTGAACGAATTTCATGATCCTCTACCGTTGCCACATTTTCTTCTTCTTCCTTTTCTATTTCTCCTTCCACCTCGTCTATCTCGTCGATTAATTCGTATGACCATCGAGGAACTTTTTTACTTATTTCTTTTATTCCAATAGATTTTTTTCCATTTACAATTGTTTTGTCTTCCAGATCAGTTACAATTTTGTCGAAATTGTTTTGTTTCTCTTCTGAATCAATTATTATTTGTTCAAATTCTGGATAATTAGTATTAATATTAAGAAATATGCCATAAATCTTATTTAGATTTATCCAAATGTCATTTTTTTTGTAAATTTCATTTTTGATTTGTCCACGATAGGATCCATTCAAGAAAGGATCATACATGCTAGGTAAGCATTTTTTTTTAGTTTTATCATTAGACAATCTACTCTTTTTTTCTAGTCCATCTAGAGAACTAAATTTATTATCTATAGTTTCGGACCTATTTAAAAGTTTCTTACTTAGGTTGTTCTTTTTTTGTTCATTAGTAGAATTCCAACAATTATACAATTCATCGTAGGAGATTTTTTCTGTTGTGAACAGCGACATTTTTTTTTGCATCATTTCCACAAAAGTTGACAAACTAGGTGGATACGTAAAAGATATTCTTTCTTTTCCGTCGCTTTGATACGTATAAAAAAAATATTGTGACATTTCATTTCTTACAGCATTTTCAAATCGATCATTTTTTATATATCGCAATGGACGATTCCATCGTTTATAATCGAAAAGAGTGATTACAAGAGGTTTTTCAATACGCAAAATTGCGTTCTTCTCTGTTTCATCGATTTCGTATGAATCTTCTTTTTCTTCCGAAAAAGGATAAGGAGAGAGGTCTTCTTCGGCGGATATCTCTTGTTCTTGTTGCTTCTCAATTTGACCGCTTTCTTTTTCTTCTTCAGGATCTGAGATTTCTTTCATTTCCTTAAAAAAAGTAAAAAGAGGACACGGTATTCTTCCTGTGTATATTAACAAGATAGTAAATAATAAATAGAAATAGATTCGAGACACATAATGTCTCCATTTCGACAGAATGTATTTATTCGATCTAAAAAATGGATTGGATTTAATCGACGGATTTTTCTGTATCCAGTCTACTAAAAATCCAAGCCACTTTAGGAATAAAATTTGACCAATTAACCAACCAACAA
>CM039439.1:21265203-21270203 GCA_022379115.2 Bauhinia variegata
TATCAAACTGACTGCAATTTTTTTCTGTCGGTGAGTATCCCACCAGAGCGCCTTCTACTTCTAATAGGCCATGAACTAGATCAGAATCATTCTCAACGAGTCCATAAGAAGTGATCCCATTTTTTTCATCAGGTCCGGGTAGAGACCAAAGGTCTTGAGCGACCGATCCGGCAGAACAACTCAAAATATAAAGAAGTATCGTTAATTTCTTCATGCTCGTTCCAAGTTCGTAGTACCATTTGTACAAATAAGAATCCCCTTCGTTACATGATTTCTTCTTCATATAGATAGATATAGGATCTATGGAGCAATTACTTAGAAGTACATTTTGTGAAACAGCCCTTCCTATCTGATAGAAAAGGATCCCATGATCCTGAACCGATCTTACCTGGGATCGCAAATCCCAAGTTTGTCTATGAAGAGCGGATCTAATTATATTAGTGTCTATAATTGATTTCTTTTGTATAATACTAATCGATAGGGCCTCATTGGTAAGTGCTACAAGATCTCGTACATTGGAACTCATAGTTATGGACCCGAATCCATTAGTATGGAACATTTTCTTTTCCAAGTGAAATCCCCTAGTATATGAAAGGGTGAAAAAGTGCTTTCGTTGTTGTGGACTAAGAAGCCTTCGTATCTTAATGCATGTATTTAATTTATTCGGAGCTATTAGAGCAGGATCTACTTTTTTGGGAATATGAGTCGAAGCAATAACAAGAATATTTCTAGTGGAACATCTTTCATAATCCTCGGAGAGATAGTTCACTAATAGACCGAGGGATAAGGAATTCGACTCATTCACATCCAGATCATGAATGTTTGGAATCCATATTATGCAAGGAGACATTGCTTTTGCTAATTCGAATTGAAGGGTGATATAAAATTGGTCTATTTCCGGCATCATATCCATAGTTGTTAGCGCATCATCATCTAACATACTAGTTAGAGTTTCAAGCTCCAGCTCCAGATCAAGGTCACTATCATCAATATCGTCACTATCATCAATATCAATATCGTCAATATCATCAATATCACTATCATCAATATCACTATCATCAATAAGCTTAGGCTTGCTATCCAAGAACTTGTTCAGAAATACTGTAATGAAAGGAACATAGGAGTTTGCCGCTAGGTATTTGACCAAATAGGATCGTCCAGTTCCTATAGAACCTATCACTAAAATACCCCTAGGGGGGATAGGGCTAAGCGGAGCGAAAAGGGTTTTCCATGAGATGGGAAATGAAAACGATTAGCCCCACACGGGGTTTGTGAATAAGTGATTGTCTGATAATGAGCAAGGAATATCCGTCTTTCTGCTAAACAGGATGGATTGAACTCATAATTCATTAGATCCTTTTTATGAATGTCAACTAAGTATCGTAAGTAAATTGCTCCCGGTTGTTCAATCATTTGATAACCAGAGTCATTCTTTGATAAATGATCACTATGAGTCAGACTCAATAGAATTTGATCAATCCTTTTTTCTGTCGTTAAGGTAGAGAACTGAACCAAGAATTCTCTTTCTTTATGATCAATCGAATCACTGTTCAAGACCCAGGATTCTATTTTATCATCAATCCAATCATCATTCACGTTTTTTCTTTTTCTTATCAAGGAATAGATCGCTTTACTTGTATGACTTAGATGTCTCGTATTTCTCGAAAAAGCGATTCGATTGATGGGATTTGGTATGATACTTATGAGATCGATGAGATTCCAATATTTCTTCTTAGAACGTATTGATTTGAGCATGTTGTCGCCAGAAGCAGAACCCCGTATTTCTTCTATAGAATCTCTTAATTGTTCCAGAGCAACTAGAAAGAGATTCTTTAACCAGAAAGAATTCAGTTCAGGAGGATACCTATCCAGAAGTTTTCGCAACTCAATCATGTATGATGGAATCATCAAAGATTTGACCTCTTCGAACTCTGTCTGTAACTCACTATAGGCTCGAGAAACAAAGAGAAGATGTGTACGAACGAGATATCCAGCAACAAGAAGAAGGAAAAGGATTGAATAGAGGAACTCCCGAACATTTGGCGATCTCAGATGTGTCGATATCAATGGTGACTCATTATTTCGATTTCGGTGAAGAATTTCTTGGGACAGAAGACGATTATATAAACACTCACTCGAAATCTCACTTATCAGATTCCATCGTGAAAGACACAATTTTTTCTGAAGAATTCGCAATGATATTCTATGCATAATATTATGAAAAATGGATACAAATTTTTGGCTGCTACTTAGTATCTCTGAAAAAGTATCTAAAAATATCAAATTTAGATATTTGTACCCTGTCGAAGTAAAGAACCATGGTATATATGTTTGGAATAGATTCCATTTTGAAAGAGTTGAAAAAGCACTATCTCGTTGAAAGGTTCTATCCATCTGCCCTTTCTCAAGGAATTTTTTTAGACAAAGACTCCGTTTTTTCCTCTTTTTCTTTTTGGATGGTAAATATTTCTCAGAACATGGAGTGTGAATCAAACCCATGTTTGAATTGAAATTGAGATACTGATGCAAGTTCTTCCCTTCTGAATCAGATAGATTCATATCGGAAAGAGGTTGACAATAAGTTCTTTCCAAATTGACTATTTGTCCCTCTGTTAGAGGTGTTCCAGAAATGTCTGCGATCGAGTAAATAGCTCTACGAACGAATGGATCGGATTGAATTGGAAAATGGAAAGATTTGTACAAGTTATACCTTTCGTCACCACTTTGCGGAAAATCGTTAGGTATGAATATGTTAGATACCTGTGACTCGATTGGTGAAATAGTATCTCTCTCCAAAAAAGCATGTTTTTTTTTACCGCCGCACAAAGAAAAGATTTTGTTCCGAATGAACAAGATATTGAGGAATTGTCCATACATAAAATCATAATTCTTGATACGGGCCTTTTCCACATAAAAAGGGAATCTTTTGTTACAATAGAAGCAGAAGCGATGTCGATTATTCAAGAATCGAAGTCGATTTGCTTTATAAAAAGAGGATATCAATGAACTTCTATGAAATGGTTTCGCGGGATTCAGCCAATTGTCTTGATCGTGGGATATCATTGAGAAATAGGAATCCGTGTTATCAAAAGATTTCCTGCGATTCTTTCTAGTATGGAATGAGTCAATCATCCACTTTGGTATCTTATTGAACAAAAATGGTGATATTCTTCCTCCATTGATCGAGAATTTCGATTTTTGGGAAGTAGCATGGTCATCCAATAAGAAGGGTTTCCATTTTTTCAAATGAACGATTTGAAGACCTATTGATTCTAACAACTTATTGCAGGGTTGATCATTCGGACCTTTCAATTCATAGATGTGGATCTCGGACCTATGAATGGGGGTCCTCCCGAAACTCACAAAGAAAAAAGGAAGTGAGTTAGACAAAAAGAGAAGAAACTTGGACAAAAAAAGAAGTAACTTGGACAAAAAGAAACAAAGTGACTTAGACAAATCTTTTTTGTCGATAACCTCAGACCAATCAATCGAATATGGATTAATACGTAATCGATCGAACACTACTTGAAAACGGCTATTCTGCTCAGAAATGAAATGTTCCAAATGTTCCTGGAAATTCTTGCTCCCATTGGACCATTTGTATCTATATGCATTAGGATCCCGATTCATGGATCTATCGGTTCGAGAAATCAAAATAAGAGGATCGAACCATTTCTTCTGACTCTTTTTCAAATTTGATAAATGTTGGTTGATCGTGTATTTCATTATAGTTCTATGATTCAGAGTATCATTTCCTATTTGATACCTTTGAATTCCATATTCGATGTTGCGATCGGATCGATTCATTAAAAAGAATCGATTCAATACATTTCTTATGTACCCAGAGGTGCTATATTGGATTTGAATCAGATTTCGGATCAATATAGATTGATTGACTGCCTCCATTATGTTGTTGCTAGCAAATACCGCTATTTTTGGTTTTGGATCTTCCAAATCATTCCCGCAAGAGGTCCGTACCCATTTTTTTCTGATCCTTCGATAAAAAGATTCATTCTCTTCATAAAAAATAGGAGGTAGAACCAATAAAGATTTCTTTTTCGATTCATCCCTGGAGTTGAATACCTCATTCAAGAATTCTTTTTGATCCAATCCGGAGGAATCAATAGAAAAGGCAAATCCCTTATGATACACCAGATCCGGCTCGGTTATTGATAGAGTGAATAGATCTGCCATTTCTTGAAATCTCTCTTCTGATTCAAAATCGTGGTGTAACGTGTATCCCCCCCTGTTCCGGTCATGGAATAGATGAAATAAATCAAAAAATGGATTTTTGTTCAAGAATGAAATCTTATTGGAACTGTCCAGTTCATCCTTCGGAACCATATCCCATCCCGGATCTGATGAAATAGGATGAATTGAGACGGTATTTTGTAAATACATAATTCTCTTGAATATATTAACTATTTCTTTATTTTCCGATCGCCTGGAAAGAACAAAAGAAACATCTTGTTCTTTCTTCAACAATTTCTGATCTCTAGTGGACCTCTCAGTAGGATTCGAACCCAGATGAAGTTCTGACCATCTGTCAGAGAAAAAAGAACGAATGGATCTTGTAGGATTCCCAAGAAATTCTTCGATTTCTTCCGGAAAGGAAGGATCCCAACAAAGAATCGATCTTTCTTTTAGTTGTTGAATCTCTCTTTGATTGATCAATGTGTGATATTCCGAATCCTCATTACTAATGGAATCGAAATGATCTCTGGATTGATCAGAAGATCCTTTCAATTGGCTAGAACCCGTTACTTGAATGAAACTAGATCTTATGGAATCATATTGAAGATTTGACGATACATTCCGTACCTTGCTAAAAAACCGATCCTTGTTTACCAACCACACATTGTCTAACCAAATCCAATTCTCTCTCGATATGTTCCTCAAAAAATCCGATTCGTGCGGATTCTTCCCCCAACTAACGAAGAGATCTTGGCGGAATTGCCACATATGAAATTGACCACAATTTTGCAAAGAAATAGCCCGCT
>CM039439.1:21275203-21282703 GCA_022379115.2 Bauhinia variegata
AGAATCTCTTCTTCCTCTGTAAAGAATTCTTCCCATAATTCTGAACCTAATCTTTTCAAAAAGGCACGTACAGTACTTTTGTGTTTACGAGCCAAAGTTTTAATACAAGAAAGCCGAAGTATATATTTTACTCGATACAAATTCTTTTTTTTTGAAGATCCATTGTAATAATGATAAAAATTTCTGCATATCCGCACAAATCGGTCAATAATATCAAAATCAGATGAATCGGCCCAGACCGGCTTACTAATAGGATGGCCTAATACGTTACAAAATTTCGCTTTAGCCAATAATTTCATTAGAGGAATAATTGGAACTATTGTATTAAGCTTTTTCCTAACATTTTCTATTATAAATGAATTTTCCAGCATTCGACTCCGTACCACTGAAGGATTTAGTCGCACACTTGAAAAATAGCCCAAAAACAAAAAGTAGAATGAATGCTCAGATAATTGGTTTATATGGATTCTTCCTGGTTGAGACCAAACATAAAAATGACATTGCCATAAATTGATAAGATAGTATTTCCATTTATTCATCAAAAGAGGCGTATTCTTTGAAGCCAGAATCGATTTTCCTTGATATCTAACATAATGAATGAAAGGATCCTTAAATAACCATAAGGTCGACAGAAAATCTTTAGCAAAGACTTCTACAAGATGTTCTATTTTTCCATAGAAATATATTCGCTCAAAAAGGACTCCAAAGGATGTTAATCGTAAATGAGAAGATTTGTTACGGAGAAAAAGGAAGATGGATTCATATTCGAAGACATGCAAATTATATAGGAACAAGAATAATCTTGGATTACTTTTGGAAAAAGTAGAAATCGATTTTCTTAGAGTAATAAGACTATTCCAATTACAATATTGGTGAAGAAAGATCCTTAATAAATGAAGAGACGAAACATCTTTCAACCAATAGCGAAGGGTTTGAAGCAGAATTTCCAAATGGATAGGGTAGGGTATTTGTACATCTGACACATAATTTAAATATGGAAATTGATCCTCGAAAAAAGGAAATATTGAGTGAATTGATCGTAAATTATAAGATTTTACGATTTCTGCCTTCCTTAAGGAAGAGATTAATTGTAGGGAAAATGGAATTTCCACAATGACGGCAAACCCCTCTGATATTATTTGAGAATACAAATTTTTGTTGTACCCCAAAAATGGATTTTTGGTAGAATCATTAGCAGAAATAAGAAAATGATTCTGTTGATACATTCGAGTAATTAAACGTTTTACAATTAGTAAACTAGATTTATTGTCATAATCTACATTTTCCACCCAAATGGAGTTATTTAAACCACGATCATAAGCAAGTGTATAAATATATTCACGAAAGATAAGTGGGTATAGGAAGTCATGTTTCCGAGATCTATATATTTCTAAATATACTTGAAATTCCTCCATTTTTGAAATTAGCTTTGAACCGGGAATAGGGGATTTATTGGGTTATCAAATCATACATAGTGCGATACCGTACAAACAAGATATTCTATTAAACTCAAAAAGATACCTCGAAAACAAGTAAAGTAAGATTCATCAACGGACTCTCTCTCCTCACTTTTTCCATCTAATTGTTTTATGTTCATTTTCATTCTAGGATAACAAGATAGTTAGAAATCCTTTATTTTCTCAACCCAATCGCTCTTTTGATTTTGGAAAAAAAAAATATCTTTATCAATATACTCTTTCTTCTACACATTTATCGCCACCCCATAATATAGAATAGCTAATAGTTAGGACTTAGAACAAAAATCAATAATCCATTCATGAAAAAAGCTTTTCCCGCATCAAGCACTAATATATTTTTAACATTTAATTAGATCGGGTAATTCAAAAAAAAAAATCAAAGCTCGTTGCTTTTTCTTTCCCTATAATTGGAGCCGCCAAGCTCTATCCATTTATTAATTCAACCCAACTTTGAATTTCTTTTGTTCCGAGCCAAGAATTCAAACAAGGGTTTGGGCCGGATCCAATAAGAATGAAATATTCTTAGAATTCTCCATTGATACGACATGCTACTTTTTCCATTCATTCCTTTCTGGATCAGTCGTAGTTTTACAAACTCTACCGATGGTATGGATGAATCCATTACTTCATAGAAATGTGTAAAAAACCGAGTCGCACTTAAAAGCCGAGTACTCTACCATTGAGTTAGCAACCCTAATAAAATAAGATGTGTAGATACAATCGCAATCAAAATAAATAAAATAAAAAAAAATTCTATGGATCTATGGAAGAGAAACAAATATATCCATTTATTTCCGATCGGATTATATTTGTTTGATACACTGTTGTCAATATTAATAATATTAAGAAAAGAAAGGACTACAATGGAGAAAACACAAAAATGAAATAACAATTTAATAAATACTACAATTTGAATTCAATTTACAATTTCATTTAATATTAATAACAAAAACGATTTTTCATTTTGTTTAAATTTTAAATGTTAAATAATAAAAAAATTCGAATATAATACTTAAATAAGTAATAAAAAGAAAAAAAAATAAGATAATGAAAAAATAAATAAAAAACCAAACAATTATTTGGCACTACATAAATAATCGACATAGATACAAAAAAATAGATAAAAAATAAGGGTGTATGCGAAAATTAATAAGTAAAAAGTCGAAATCGATTTTATTCAATCAATACAATATAAATAGTAATAAGTAAGCTTAACCTAACCTTTTTTTTTCATTTTTTCAAAGAATTCCCAACTTATTGAGGGTAATGTATTTATAGATCGCAATTATTTCATCTATTACGTCATTTATTCATTTATTAATTTGATCTTCTTTCTTTCTATTTATTGATATAAATATAGAAAAATCGATTTTTGTGGTTCTAGAAAACAACATTCTACGATAGCAATAATAAATAAAAAATGAACTATGAACAGAGCAAGAGAGCGGAGGGGGGGATAAGAGAGAAAAGTATAAATTTATATAGAAGTTATCCACACCCCCTTTTTTTTATTTCATTTCATTTTTCATTCAAAATTAATTAAAATTCGTTTGTTGATTAGGGCAAAGTTCCCTAAAAACACCCGCTTTTTCTGAAATATCCTGAACAGTTCCTGTAGGTTGAGCACCTTTTTCAAGGAAATATAGAATAACAGGAATATTTAAATAGGTTTGATTCTTTATCGGATCATAAAAACCCACTTTCCGAAGATCTCTTCCCTCTCTTCGAGATCGAACATCAATTGCAACGATTCGATAAACGGCTCATTGGGATAGATGTAGCTGAATAATACACCCCCCCTAGAAACGTATAAGAAGTTTTCTCCTCGTACGGCTCGAGAAAATTCGAAATTATGTCTAGATATAGAATTATCGATGTTAAAAAAAAAATCCAATCAAAAAAAAAATCAATTAAACTTAAATACTTTTTTTCTTATTCTTTCCCGAAAAAAGAACTCGTATTCATAATCTCATAACTCAAGTTGGATAAATCTCAAATAACTTAAAGGAAAACAAACCCTTTAGGTATTTCATTTATTGAGCGGTCTCTACTCCCCCTTTTTGTCTGTCTTCTTTAGAATCTATTTTGATTCTTCATTCTGTGATATAGTTGTTGAGACAATTGAAAATGGTATTTACTTGTTGCAGGATACTTTAGCTTTTCCTTGAATCATTGGGTTTAAACATTACTTCGGGGATCATTAATCATTTCAAAAATGGCAGCAACATACCATTTTTTTTTTCTATTTTGAAATTTGTTAAAATTGGATCCTTTCGAATAGAAAATATATTTACGAAGTTGTTCTAACTTATTAATTTTCACTAACCTTAGATACTTGCTCCTGAGAAATGAATCAACTCGAGTTCCATCATGTACTATTCACATTATCAACTCCCCCCAAAAAATGAGTTCGAGTTGAACAGAACAAACGATGTCGAGTCAAGAGCACCCTCATTTCTATATAATAGAAAAATGGTGGATGTAAGAATCCACAGCTAATTTAATCATGTCTTTCAAGTCACACGTTGCTTTCTACCACATCGTTTCAAACGAAGTTTTACCATAGCATTCCTCTAGTTTGGAAAAAAATATGTAATTGATTCAATTATGAAATTGATTCAATTATGAAATCATGAATAGTCATTGATTCAGTCGATACATAGTCAGAGTAAAGTAATCTATACTTTCTTTATACTTCTTTTTATATGACTGGCTAATTTTTAAAGAAGTTTCTGCAAAAATTCAAATTAACTCGATATTTTTTTTCTTATTTTTATTATAAAACAAATGGAATATTTAGATTTCATTTAATAATTTTGTAGATTTCTATTAATATATAATTAATTATAGAATTATATTCTATATTTTATATTAAATATTTCTATTAATAGAAATATTTAATATAAATCTAAAAAAATGAATATAATTTATATTTCAATTTTGAATTTAATATATAGAAAAAAATAGATTCAAAAAAAAAAATAATAAAATTAAAATAAAGTACACGATAAATTATTTTTTTTTTGAATCTATTTTTTTCTATATATTAAATTCAAAATTGAAATATAAATTATATTCATTTTTTTAGATTTATATTAAATATTTCTATTAATAGAAATATTTAATATAAAATATAGAATATAATTCTATAATTAATTATATATTAATAGAAATCTACAAAATTATTAAATGAAATCTAAATATTCCATTTGTTTTATAATAAAAATAAGAAAAAAAATATCGAGTTAATTTGAATTTTTGCAGAAACTTCTTTAAAAATTAGCCAGTCATATAAAAAGAAGTATAAAGAAAGTATAGATTACTTTACTCTGACTATGTATCGACTGAATCAATGACTATTCATGATTTCATAATTGAATCAATTTCATAATTGAATCAATTACATATTTTTTTCCAAACTAGAGGAATGCTATGGTAAAACTTCGTTTGAAACGATGTGGTAGAAAGCAACGTGTGACTTGAAAGACATGATTAAATTAGCTGTGGATTCTTACATCCACCATTTTTCTATTATATAGAAATGAGGGTGCTCTTGACTCGACATCGTTTGTTCTGTTCAACTCGAACTCATTTTTTGGGGGAGTTGATAATGTGAATAGTACATGATGGAACTCGAGTTGATTCATTTCTCAGGAGCAAGTATCTAAGGTTAGTGAAAATTAATAAGTTAGAACAACTTCGTAAATATATTTTCTATTCGAAAGGATCCAATTTTAACAAATTTCAAAATAGAAAAAAAAATGGTATGTTGCTGCCATTTTTGAAATGATTAATGATCCCCGAAGTAATGTTTAAACCCAATGATTCAAGGAAAAGCTAAAGTATCCTGCAACAAGTAAATACCATTTTCAATTGTCTCAACAACTATATCACAGAATGAAGAATCAAAATAGATTCTAAAGAAGACAGACAAAAAGGGGGAGTAGAGACCGCTCAATAAATGAAATACCTAAAGGGTTTGTTTTCCTTTAAGTTATTTGAGATTTATCCAACTTGAGTTATGAGATTATGAATACGAGTTCTTTTTTCGGGAAAGAATAAGAAAAAAAGTATTTAAGTTTAATTGATTTTTTTTTTGATTGGATTTTTTTTTTAACATCGATAATTCTATATCTAGACATAATTTCGAATTTTCTCGAGCCGTACGAGGAGAAAACTTCTTATACGTTTCTAGGGGGGGTGTATTATTCAGCTACATCTATCCCAATGAGCCGTTTATCGAATCGTTGCAATTGATGTTCGATCTCGAAGAGAGGGAAGAGATCTTCGGAAAGTGGGTTTTTATGATCCGATAAAGAATCAAACCTATTTAAATATTCCTGTTATTCTATATTTCCTTGAAAAAGGTGCTCAACCTACAGGAACTGTTCAGGATATTTCAGAAAAAGCGGGTGTTTTTAGGGAACTTTGCCCTAATCAACAAACGAATTTTAATTAATTTTGAATGAAAAATGAAATGAAATAAAAAAAAAGGGGGTGTGGATAACTTCTATATAAATTTATACTTTTCTCTCTTATCCCCCCCCTCCGCTCTCTTGCTCTGTTCATAGTTCATTTTTTATTTATTATTGCTATCGTAGAATGTTGTTTTCTAGAACCACAAAAATCGATTTTTCTATATTTATATCAATAAATAGAAAGAAAGAAGATCAAATTAATAAATGAATAAATGACGTAATAGATGAAATAATTGCGATCTATAAATACATTACCCTCAATAAGTTGGGAATTCTTTGAAAAAATGAAAAAAAAAGGTTAGGTTAAGCTTACTTATTACTATTTATATTGTATTGATTGAATAAAATCGATTTCGACTTTTTACTTATTAATTTTCGCATACACCCTTATTTTTTATCTATTTTTTTGTATCTATGTCGATTATTTATGTAGTGCCAAATAATTGTTTGGTTTTTTATTTATTTTTTCATTATCTTATTTTTTTTTCTTTTTATTACTTATTTAAGTATTATATTCGAATTTTTTTATTATTTAACATTTAAAATTTAAACAAAATGAAAAATCGTTTTTGTTATTAATATTAAATGAAATTGTAAATTGAATTCAAATTGTAGTATTTATTAAATTGTTATTTCATTTTTGTGTTTTCTCCATTGTAGTCCTTTCTTTTCTTAATATTATTAATATTGACAACAGTGTATCAAACAAATATAATCCGATCGGAAATAAATGGATATATTTGTTTCTCTTCCATAGATCCATAGAATTTTTTTTTATTTTATTTATTTTGATTGCGATTGTATCTACACATCTTATTTTATTAGGGTTGCTAACTCAATGGTAGAGTACTCGGCTTTTAAGTGCGACTCGGTTTTTTACACATTTCTATGAAGTAATGGATTCATCCATACCATCGGTAGAGTTTGTAAAACTACGACTGATCCAGAAAGGAATGAATGGAAAAAGTAGCATGTCGTATCAATGGAGAATTCTAAGAATATTTCATTCTTATTGGATCCGGCCCAAACCCTTGTTTGAATTCTTGGCTCGGAACAAAAGAAATTCAAAGTTGGGTTGAATTAATAAATGGATAGAGCTTGGCGGCTCCAATTATAGGGAAAGAAAAAGCAACGAGCTTTGATTTTTTTTTTTGAATTACCCGATCTAATTAAATGTTAAAAATATATTAGTGCTTGATGCGGGAAAAGCTTTTTTCATGAATGGATTATTGATTTTTGTTCTAAGTCCTAACTATTAGCTATTCTATATTATGGGGTGGCGATAAATGTGTAGAAGAAAGAGTATATTGATAAAGATATTTTTTTTTTCCAAAATCAAAAGAGCGATTGGGTTGAGAAAATAAAGGATTTCTAACTATCTTGTTATCCTAGAATGAAAATGAACATAAAACAATTAGATGGAAAAAGTGAGGAGAGAGAGTCCGTTGATGAATCTTACTTTACTTGTTTTCGAGGTATCTTTTTGAGTTTAATAGAATATCTTGTTTGTACGGTATCGCACTATGTATGATTTGATAACCCAA
>CM039439.1:21290203-21295203 GCA_022379115.2 Bauhinia variegata
GAAGATCCAAAACCAAAAATAGCGGTATTTGCTAGCAACAACATAATGGAGGCAGTCAATCAATCTATATTGATCCGAAATCTGATTCAAATCCAATATAGCACCTCTGGGTACATAAGAAATGTATTGAATCGATTCTTTTTAATGAATCGATCCGATCGCAACATCGAATATGGAATTCAAAGGTATCAAATAGGAAATGATACTCTGAATCATAGAACTATAATGAAATACACGATCAACCAACATTTATCAAATTTGAAAAAGAGTCAGAAGAAATGGTTCGATCCTCTTATTTTGATTTCTCGAACCGATAGATCCATGAATCGGGATCCTAATGCATATAGATACAAATGGTCCAATGGGAGCAAGAATTTCCAGGAACATTTGGAACATTTCATTTCTGAGCAGAATAGCCGTTTTCAAGTAGTGTTCGATCGATTACGTATTAATCCATATTCGATTGATTGGTCTGAGGTTATCGACAAAAAAGATTTGTCTAAGTCACTTTGTTTCTTTTTGTCCAAGTTACTTCTTTTTTTGTCCAAGTTTCTTCTCTTTTTGTCTAACTCACTTCCTTTTTTCTTTGTGAGTTTCGGGAGGACCCCCATTCATAGGTCCGAGATCCACATCTATGAATTGAAAGGTCCGAATGATCAACCCTGCAATAAGTTGTTAGAATCAATAGGTCTTCAAATCGTTCATTTGAAAAAATGGAAACCCTTCTTATTGGATGACCATGCTACTTCCCAAAAATCGAAATTCTCGATCAATGGAGGAAGAATATCACCATTTTTGTTCAATAAGATACCAAAGTGGATGATTGACTCATTCCATACTAGAAAGAATCGCAGGAAATCTTTTGATAACACGGATTCCTATTTCTCAATGATATCCCACGATCAAGACAATTGGCTGAATCCCGCGAAACCATTTCATAGAAGTTCATTGATATCCTCTTTTTATAAAGCAAATCGACTTCGATTCTTGAATAATCGACATCGCTTCTGCTTCTATTGTAACAAAAGATTCCCTTTTTATGTGGAAAAGGCCCGTATCAAGAATTATGATTTTATGTATGGACAATTCCTCAATATCTTGTTCATTCGGAACAAAATCTTTTCTTTGTGCGGCGGTAAAAAAAAACATGCTTTTTTTGAGAGAGATACTATTTCACCAATCGAGTCACAGGTATCTAACATATTCATACCTAACGATTTTCCGCAAAGTGGTGACGAAAGGTATAACTTGTACAAATCTTTCCATTTTCCAATTCAATCCGATCCATTCGTTCGTAGAGCTATTTACTCGATCGCAGACATTTCTGGAACACCTCTAACAGAGGGACAAATAGTCAATTTGGAAAGAACTTATTGTCAACCTCTTTCCGATATGAATCTATCTGATTCAGAAGGGAAGAACTTGCATCAGTATCTCAATTTCAATTCAAACATGGGTTTGATTCACACTCCATGTTCTGAGAAATATTTACCATCCAAAAAGAATAAGAGGAAAAAACGGAGTCATTGTCTAAAAAAATTCCTTGAGAAAGGGCAGATGGATAGAACCTTTCAACGAGATAGTGCTTTTTCAACTCTTTCAAAATGGAATCTATTCCAAACATATATACCATGGTTCTTTACTTCGACAGGGTACAAATATCTAAATTTGATATTTTTAGATACTTTTTCAGAGATACTAAGTAGCAGCCAAAAATTTGTATCCATTTTTCATAATATTATGCATAGAATATCATTGCGAATTCTTCAGAAAAAATTGTGTCTTTCACGATGGAATCTGATAAGTGAGATTTCGAGTGAGTGTTTATATAATCGTCTTCTGTCCCAAGAAATTCTTCACCGAAATCGAAATAATGAGTCACCATTGATATCGACACATCTGAGATCGCCAAATGTTCGGGAGTTCCTCTATTCAATCCTTTTCCTTCTTCTTGTTGCTGGATATCTCGTTCGTACACATCTTCTCTTTGTTTCTCGAGCCTATAGTGAGTTACAGACAGAGTTCGAAGAGGTCAAATCTTTGATGATTCCATCATACATGATTGAGTTGCGAAAACTTCTGGATAGGTATCCTCCTGAACTGAATTCTTTCTGGTTAAAGAATCTCTTTCTAGTTGCTCTGGAACAATTAAGAGATTCTATAGAAGAAATACGGGGTTCTGCTTCTGGCGACAACATGCTCAAATCAATACGTTCTAAGAAGAAATATTGGAATCTCATCGATCTCATAAGTATCATACCAAATCCCATCAATCGAATCGCTTTTTCGAGAAATACGAGACATCTAAGTCATACAAGTAAAGCGATCTATTCCTTGATAAGAAAAAGAAAAAACGTGAATGATGATTGGATTGATGATAAAATAGAATCCTGGGTCTTGAACAGTGATTCGATTGATCATAAAGAAAGAGAATTCTTGGTTCAGTTCTCTACCTTAACGACAGAAAAAAGGATTGATCAAATTCTATTGAGTCTGACTCATAGTGATCATTTATCAAAGAATGACTCTGGTTATCAAATGATTGAACAACCGGGAGCAATTTACTTACGATACTTAGTTGACATTCATAAAAAGGATCTAATGAATTATGAGTTCAATCCATCCTGTTTAGCAGAAAGACGGATATTCCTTGCTCATTATCAGACAATCACTTATTCACAAACCCCGTGTGGGGCTAATCGTTTTCATTTCCCATCTCATGGAAAACCCTTTTCGCTCCGCTTAGCCCTATCCCCCCCTAGGGGTATTTTAGTGATAGGTTCTATAGGAACTGGACGATCCTATTTGGTCAAATACCTAGCGGCAAACTCCTATGTTCCTTTCATTACAGTATTTCTGAACAAGTTCTTGGATAGCAAGCCTAAGCTTATTGATGATAGTGATATTGATGATAGTGATATTGATGATATTGACGATATTGATATTGATGATAGTGACGATATTGATGATAGTGACCTTGATCTGGAGCTGGAGCTTGAAACTCTAACTAGTATGTTAGATGATGATGCGCTAACAACTATGGATATGATGCCGGAAATAGACCAATTTTATATCACCCTTCAATTCGAATTAGCAAAAGCAATGTCTCCTTGCATAATATGGATTCCAAACATTCATGATCTGGATGTGAATGAGTCGAATTCCTTATCCCTCGGTCTATTAGTGAACTATCTCTCCGAGGATTATGAAAGATGTTCCACTAGAAATATTCTTGTTATTGCTTCGACTCATATTCCCAAAAAAGTAGATCCTGCTCTAATAGCTCCGAATAAATTAAATACATGCATTAAGATACGAAGGCTTCTTAGTCCACAACAACGAAAGCACTTTTTCACCCTTTCATATACTAGGGGATTTCACTTGGAAAAGAAAATGTTCCATACTAATGGATTCGGGTCCATAACTATGAGTTCCAATGTACGAGATCTTGTAGCACTTACCAATGAGGCCCTATCGATTAGTATTATACAAAAGAAATCAATTATAGACACTAATATAATTAGATCCGCTCTTCATAGACAAACTTGGGATTTGCGATCCCAGGTAAGATCGGTTCAGGATCATGGGATCCTTTTCTATCAGATAGGAAGGGCTGTTTCACAAAATGTACTTCTAAGTAATTGCTCCATAGATCCTATATCTATCTATATGAAGAAGAAATCATGTAACGAAGGGGATTCTTATTTGTACAAATGGTACTACGAACTTGGAACGAGCATGAAGAAATTAACGATACTTCTTTATATTTTGAGTTGTTCTGCCGGATCGGTCGCTCAAGACCTTTGGTCTCTACCCGGACCTGATGAAAAAAATGGGATCACTTCTTATGGACTCGTTGAGAATGATTCTGATCTAGTTCATGGCCTATTAGAAGTAGAAGGCGCTCTGGTGGGATACTCACCGACAGAAAAAAATTGCAGTCAGTTTGATAATGATCGAGTGACATTGCTTCTTCGGCTCGAACCAAGGAATCCCTTAAATATGATTCAAAATGGATCTTGTTCTATCGTTGATCAGAGATTTCTCTATGAAAAATACGAATCGGGGTTTGAAGAAGGGGAAGGAGTCCTCGACCCGCAACAGATAGAGGAGGATTTATTCAATCACATAGTTTGGGCTCCTAGACTATGGCGCCCTTGGGACTTTCTATTTGATTGTATCGAAAGGCCCAATGAATTGGGATTTCCCTATTGGGCCAGGTCATTGGAGGGCAAGCGGATCATTTATGATGAAGAGGATGAGCTTCAAGAGAATGATTCGGAGTTCTTGCAGAGTGGAACCATGCAGTACCAGACACGAGATAAATTTTCCAAAGAACAAGGCTTTTTTCGAATAAGCCAATTCATTTGGGACCCTGCGGATCCACTCTTTTTCCTATTCCAAGATCAGCCTTTTGTCTCTGTGTTTTCACATCGAGAATTCTTTGCAGATGAAGAGATGTCAAGGGAGCTTCTTACTTCCCAAACAGATATTCCTACATCGATGTATAAACGCTGGTTTATCAAGAATACGCAAGAAAAGCATTTCGAATTATTGAT
Source organism: Bauhinia variegata (assembly GCA_022379115.2). Classification (NCBI taxonomy): domain Eukaryota; kingdom Viridiplantae; phylum Streptophyta; class Magnoliopsida; order Fabales; family Fabaceae; genus Bauhinia; species Bauhinia variegata. The sequence continues at coordinate 21,294,763 of CM039439.1, forward strand.
TCATCGCCAGAGATGGCTTAGAACCAATAGTTCATTATCGAATGGATCTTTCCGTTCTAATACTCTATCCGAGAGTTATCAGTATTTATCAAATCTGTTCCTATCTAACGGAACGCTATTGGATCAAATGACAAAGACATTGTTGAGAAAAAGATGGCTTTTCCCGGATGAAATGAAAATTGGATTCATGGAACAAGAGAAAGGTTTCCCATTCCTTAGCCGGAAAGATATGTGGCCATGAAATAGGGATTAAGTGAAACAGAATTGACTGGGGGGTAGAGTCGTGGAAACACCCGTTTCTTCCATATTGTTCCATGGACCTTAGCTCCATGGAACAATATGCTACTGCGGAAACATGGAAGAATTGAAATCTTAGATCAAAACATTATGTATGGATGGTATGAACTGCCTAAACAAGAATTCTTGAAGAGCGAACAACCA
>CM039439.1:21310645-21338145 GCA_022379115.2 Bauhinia variegata
TCTGGGAGGAACCTGACTTCAACCTTCCGCCCACCTAGGCACAACAAAAAAATAATAATGGGAGTGGATTTTGATGAGACTAAATGGTCGAACCCTGAAATGCTAATGATTGATCAAGTCGATAATGGCCTAAAGCCAGTTAGACCATGAATGAGTCTGCTTTCCCTCATCCTAATTGATTGGGCCTATTGATCTCGCTATCATTGAATCAGTCATTCATGCGAGGATGCAATTGAATTAGCGATTGCTACTCGGTCTTGATCTGCTATGGGGGAAACTGTACATGGAACCTGCCTTTCCAATATCAGTGGTCTTTAGACCCAAGCCTTACTCGGCGGGGTCTTCCCCTGCCCGCAGGCCTTAGTGCTGACTGTCGGCCTTCCTATTCTCAACCCCGACCTACACAAGTGGTTTTAGAATCCAAATGAAAATAAGTTCTGTTAGGTTCTTAGTAGCAGTCGAAAAGATCCTTACCCTATCATAAGATCTGATCCCGTACTTCCTTTATCAAATTCCTGATAAAAGCGAGCATTTTCATTCTTTTAGGACCTTTATGAAGATGGTCATGACGGATTTTTATAGGATTTATAGGACAGGGGCCCGCTTGCTTTTGGTCTCCTTGATAGCTGGAAGTTCTCCAAAAGTATGAAAAGCTGGAGGACTTTGTACCAGCCATTCCAGTGTGGTTGAATTTTGTTCAACAGCCCAAGGACTTTTTTCACATCTTTTGTTATTTCCACTGCTTGAAGTGATTGTTACGACCACGAAGAAACGACGAATCCCAACTACGGATATATAAGAGCCAAAACTGCTAAGGGCATTCCATCCAGCGTAAGCATCCGGATAATCTGGAATGCGACGTGGCATACCCGAAAGCCCTAAGAAATGCATGGGAAAGAGGGTCGGATTAACCCCGAAAAAAGTGATCCAAAAATGGATTTGACCTAAAGTTTCAGGGTATGTCCGACCAAAGATTTTACCCACCCAATAGTGAAATCCTGCAAATAAAGCAAAAACGGCTCCCATAGAAAGTACATAATGGAAATGTGCAACCGCATAATAAGTATCATGTAGAGCAATGTCTAGCCCAGAATTTGCGGGACTATTCCAGTGAGTCCTCCTATGGTGAACAAAAAGATGAACCCTACAGCAAATAACATGGGTGTTTTGTATTGTATCGAACCCCCCCACATGGTAGCGATCCAACTAAAGATTTTAATTCCAGTGGGGACAGCTATGATCATGGTAGCTGCGGTGAAGTAGGCACGGGTATCAACGTCTAAGCCCACAGTAAACATATGATGAGCCCAAACAAGAAATCCAAGAACACCTATACTGATCATGGCATAAACCATGCCTAGATACCCGAAGACCGGTTTTCCCGAAAAAGTCGAAACGATATGACTTATGATACCGGATCCAGGCAGAATGGGAATATACACCTCTGGATGACCGAAGAACCGAAAGAGATGCTGGTATAATATGGGGTCCCCCCCTCCTGCGGGATCAGAAAAGGTTGTATTAAAGTTTCGATCGGTTAATAACATGGTAATTGCACCTGCCAGTACGGAAGTGATAATAAAAGTGGGAATGCTGTTACTGGAACGGACCACACAAATAGGGGTGATCTATGCATAGTCATTCCAGGTCCACGCATGTTGGAGATAGTTGTTATAAAATTGATAGAACCTAAAATGGATGAAACACCAGATAGATGAAGACTAGAAATTGCTGAATCAACTGCTCCTCCAGAATGGCTGGTAATACCACTTAAGGGCGGATAGACCGTCCACCCAGTGCCGCTACCCACTTCTACTAAGGCTGAGCTTAATAGGAGCAAGAGACTTGGTGGCAACAACCAGAATGAAATATTATTTAATCGTGGAAATGCCATGTCAGGTGCACCTATCAGAATCGGAACAGACCAATTACCAGATCCACCTATCATCGCCGGCATAACCATAAAAAAGATCATTAAAAAAGCGTGAGCCGTTATTAAAACATTATAAAGTTGATGATTCCCACCAAGAATTTGATCGCCGGGTCGTGCTAATTCCATACGAATCAATACTGAGAAGCATGTGCCCATCACTCCAGCAATGGCACCGAAGATGAAATATAGAGTCCCTATATCCTTGTGGTTAGTGGAGAACAGCCATCGGACCGGATTTGTCATAAAATGAATTGAGATTCTTTCGTTTCCTTCCTTATCAGAGAGGGGCCCCCTTACTCTAACAAGTAAGCAAGGAAACTACCTTAGGGAGCGGGGCTTATTTCTTGAAAAAGGGGGAGTGAGAGGGGAAGGAAGAATGGAAGGGGGGGTGGGGAAGGAACGTAGTAACTCGACTGGTTGGAGAGGAACGGAAAGCCCTCACTTTATTGATGGGACATTTTGATCCCCCTTTCTTTCCCCCCCCCGGTTCTGGTTCAGGAAAGGGTCAACGCAAGGATCTTACTTCGAAGCAATCTCTGGAGTTTTCCCTTATCCGAACGGGTCTTGCAAGAAAATAGGATTTCATATTGAGCTCCAAATATACGCTATTGGGATAGGATGGTTCCTACTAGCTCTCCCCCCTAAGAACCGCACGTGCGAGTTCCCCCGCATACGGCTCAAGTGGCGAAGGCCCTTTCCTTCGCGCTTGGTAAGCGCTTCGCTGTAGCCAAGCTTACTGCTAGCCTATCGGCTAGAGCCAAGCTTCGACCGCGACTGCTCGTCGCTTCTGGGCGCCTTATTCCGTCACCCGAGATCCAAGTCAGCACCGGCAAAGATATCTTGATTCCTCGCGGCCGGGCCGGCTTGGAAGCAAGCTACCTGTCGCCTATCTCACCCCCTTTCTTATTATTAGTAAGATAGGTTGCCCCTTTCTCTAATAATAAGGTAAGCTTCCCTCACTGCCGATCGCCTTCAGCTGGGTGAGCCTTCGCTTTTTGGATCGTCTTCTGCCCAATGTGGTACCTTCCCGTTTTTGGTTCCCATTGGGTTTACCTTGTTTACAGGTCGACCCCATGGCAGCAAGAAAAAAAAGGCGATCTTGTGCTATACTCCGGTGATCTCTTTCCTACCGAGGCACGCAAACCCCCATCGTGTCCCAGATCACATTCCGTGAATCGAAAGGGGAAGCCTACTCATCCATCAGCTCCTCTCGTAGATCGGTGCGGTTTTACGAAGCGTCTAAGCACAGTTCACTCGAGTTGATCAATCAAGAGCTTTGCCGCCACTCCTTAAGGTTACCTGTTGTATCATACACTTCTTGCATGGTTTCCCACGCTTCATACCCCCCATTTATTCTTAAGGTAAGGTAAAGGGCCAGGCATGGTGGGGTAGGAGCATTCTGCCGGCAATCTTTTTGGCTTGACCAAGAAGTCTTATGTCCTCCGAGTCGCACGGCGTTTTAACCGAAAGAACTTCTTGCGCAATTCATGCGTTTCTGTTTTTATGACCAGAAATTGTTTCTTGATTTCCATTTCAAATTGTTCTCTGGACTTTTTATCAATATGAGGTGATCGTAACACAGTATATAAGACTCGTGATTCAGGCAATCCAATCTTCCGTGTGTAAGGCGGAAGCCCCCCAAAATGGTTTTCCAAAAATGGGTGATCAAAAGATCGAATCACTATGCGTATCTTGGTGGTCGTTACTTTTGGTGGTCTTTCTTTTTTTTTTCCTCCTCTTCCTGTTCTATTGATCAGAAGCATCCAGCAGCGCCACGCCAGTAGAAAGAGTTAAGCTACTAAGCTAAGCTGCTGTTGGGGAACTCGGTAGAAGCGATTTGCCGCTTCCGCCTCTCTAGGCTTCACAATGGCTCCCCCTATCTATATAGAATGAAAAATGAGTCTTCTCCCCCGGTCGAGTTCAATTACATCGAACCTCCACTATAAAAAATCCGAAAGGAATTTTCAATTCCGAAGGATTACCCTTTTGTTTGAGCAGGGGGCTTCGAGTCCTGTGTTGACAAAGATCAGATAGGATCCTGCTGTGCTGTGATCCTCGATCTCTTCCTGAATATTGATCAACGTTCTATCGATATTCAGGAATTGCCCCCGCGACCCCTCATCCATTAAGTCAGAAAATGCTAGGTTGTGAGGGGTTCTTACAGTTCCCAGAATTGGACAAAAAGGTTTTGCAATTGAATCTGAATCCGCAGCTATTGAAGACGGTCTTCTTGGCTTTCGCTTTCCCGGGATCTCTCCTTGGCTTACTTTCTTTCCTGCTTGACTTGACTTCTTTACCGAATTACCGGATTGCTAGCATAGGAAAGAGGGAGAGAAAGAGAAGGAGATGGATCCTGACGCTCTGCTCCCCGGAGAACCTGAAGAAGGAAAGCATGACTGACTGAAATGTGCGTGCAGAAGGCCGAAAAATAAAAAGAAATAAATATCACAAAGAAAGGAGAGTTAGGGGGAAGTGGTGAAGTCCTATTGTCTTTATCCCTATGTTTGTTTCTCCCCCTTTTCTGAAGTCAGAAAATAAGCATATATCCCAAGTCCTAGCGTAAGGGAGTGCCCTCCTTTTCTGGTAAGCAGCCATTTTTAGTGTGCTTGGGATTTCTGTTCTATCTAGTTCCTGTGGGAGCTACCTGTCATCGAGTGCTAGTTCCGAGTCATGCACTTCTTTTTTATTTTAGTCCTAAGGCAAGCACTATCCTTTACTAGAATTTTCTATATTGCAAGGAAAGAAAAAAACGGAAATCAGAAAACAACTAGTTTTTTGATATTGGAAAAGAGCATATTATCATAATCTTCCAAACCACCTTAAGGCCGCTCCCATTCAGTCTTTCTGGGCGTGGTGTAAGGACCCTTTCTTGCTGGGGGTACCTTTGATTTCAGCCAGTTTCAGTGCAATTCTATCTTCCGATTTCCAGGCAATATATAATAGTTATAGCTAAGTGCTTCCAGCGCGATCCACAGCCGAGGTAATCTTTCTAGTATCAGTATCTCTTATTGCCTTTCCTTATCCAAGTCATCCAGCCGAGCCAGTGTGAGCGCCTCCTCGGGAAGTGTCGGAATATGTCTTTTCGAGGACAGGTCCTAAGCAGGTATGAATATCTCTTTCCTTTGTTGTCGGGCCGGGCTTGAATATGGCTCGGACTATACTTTCCATATAGTGTGTATAAGGCCCGCTTGTCTAAGGCCAGCATATAGCCTGGAGTTAAAGGCTGGTTCTCTATTTAGGGATCCCCGAGCCATTAATGCTTCCAGAGCCAGTTGAACTGCTTTCCGCTTTCCCTTTGACAGAGAAGTTGAACTGAGAAGGGAGATAGATAGCCAGCGGGAAGGGACCTGTTAAGGTTGTGAAGCCCACCCAGTGTGTTCTTAGTTGAAGTGCCTTCCTCCTCAGGGTCGGTTTTAGAACCTTTGAACAACCTGTCCTTACAAACATCCTCGAGAATTTGACTTCCTCAGTGGGTCTTTTCTGCCTCGGGCATAAATAAGCCTGTACCGAACTAAGCCATTCCTTTTTCCAATCGAAAGCAGACTGAGGGGAAAGAGAACAGATCTCCTCTCTAAGAATAGAGAGTAAGAAAGTCTCATTACAACTAGGGCCTTAGATCTTCCTCTCAAAAGTGAGTCCGAACTGCCCCTTCTTTCTAAAAATATAAGTACGCCCATATATAGATAGTCAAAGAGGGAATGCCGAATGCTACTAACTAAGAAGCGGGAGGGGAAGCTTTCAAGGACAAGTATGTGAATTCCTAGCATCCCACATCCTCCCAGCAACCCATTGGATCTTATTCCCCACTTAACTCAAAGTCCCAAAACTCATACTTCTAAGCGGTCTTAGATAGAAAGAATTGGAACTTTGTCAACGAATGACTCTTTCTTCTCGGTATCGAAGGAGAGCCAAGCCAGAGGGTAAACAGAGTCTCGGAGGAGAAGGCTAAACCACAGTCTAAGACTAAGAGCGTGGGAATCTGACTTTGTTTGAAAGTGGAACTGGAAATCTGCCACTTGACCACCTTAGGTATGGGACATAGCCCTTGGTTGGTACCTTCACAACCTTAACAGAATGAGAAAGGAGATAGGAGAGTTCCCTAGTTGGATGGAATGATAAAGCTAAGGAAGTTCCCGATCTGACTGAAAAAGAGAAGAAAGCTAAGGCACAGTTCCCTTTCCTCTGAGAGGTTTAAGGACATTCCCAGCTAAGGCAGTTACCTAGTTGGAACGAGAGGTATTTGATTAGATTACTCTCTTTCCTCTCTAAGAAAAGAGAGAGACAAAACAAACGACAAATCTCGCCAATGAACAACTGGTACCGGGAACTTGAAATCTTTCGCTTTCTTGGCGAGTGTTCGTCTATCAATGAATGGAATCGGTAAAGTGGTCTCGGCGGTTCGACTGCTTTGTTCTCCACGCCTTCGTTCATTTGCCAACTTTCTGACTGCAAAAGCCAGTCCGTGCTTGCTGTCATGCTGGCAAAAGCAGAGCTTTCGGCCGGTTTTACCTACTATTGGATTTGAACCAATGACTCTCGCCGTATGAAAGCGATACTCTAACCGCTGAGTCAAGTAGGTCAAGCTGAGTCAAGTCAGAGAAAATAGACCCCTATAAGAGAAAGCCGCGCAACCAGAGTTCCCCTTACTATACAAGGGGGGGCGGAGCGCTAAGAAAGAGAAAGCGTTATCACTATACGAAATGAAGCAGCGGCTAGCACGCTAAGATCAACCATTTTGAGAACGCCATCCTCTCCCTTACTCTAACAAGTAAGCAAGTAAACTACCTGCCGGCTTAGGGTAGTCCTCGAAAACCTTCTTCTTTTACTGGCTTGGGAAAGACCCGTAGGCTATGGATCCCACTAATGGAATGGGACTATAACCATACTTCCATGGTCTAGGTTCAAGGACAATAAAGATTTAGGCTTGGAGTATCTAAGGCTTCATGGACCCAATTTTTAGGGACGGACTCGCCAGTGTCCCAGGGATTGACCGGTGACACTACTAACTGAATTGCCCATATATATGTATTTTTCCACAGCCATAGAAACCTCGGCTTAGTGCCATTACTGTAAGCGGCGGATGATTGGTATGCAGGATCGGTTGCAACGGTTTCACATTCATGTGAATCAAGAGATTGGCTTGAAAGGCTTTCCAACTAGCCATAGTACCATCGATTGCGATAAGTCCTTCTTCTTCTTTGGAGCTTGTTTTTGGTCCCAAGGAAATGGGGTGACAAAGAGCAGCTTGCTTCTCCGATTGGATCATTGCTCGACTCGATGGGTAACTTATAGTGGTTTGCCGGGTAAGCAATGTACAGTTCGTAAGGACTAGTAAGAAGGGAATGCCATTGATTCCGTTGGAGGACTGCGTTTTGAGCCCTTTCGAGGGCAGAATAGTTTTTTTCCATACGAGCGGTCAAAAGAAGGAGAACCAATTCCAGATGAAATTGAGTTCCGGAAGTGGTTACTCTGGGGTATATATAATAGTAAACCTAGGCTTTCAGCAGACACATCTACATCCGAATCCGAAGAAGAACCGGTAGAGAATCCGCGACTGGAGAAGAAGGCCCTGTCCCCTGTGGGTGGTGGCCAGGCGAAAGGACCGACCCGGGAGCGCGGTTTCGTAACCAAGAACGGTGGGCGAGGAAGATAGGAAAAGGCCCCACACGTCTATAACTTCCTACCGCTACATACGTCTTATTTACTGCTTGCTTGGTCTAGCGAACTTAGACCCGGGAATGTCTGGGAGAAAGCACTTCCTAACAGAGCAGTCTAATTGTTGTATTCGGCGGTAGGACTGTGATAACAACCTTCTCTTCGATTTCACCTAACACCGGATTCAGGCTCTTTAAAATGTCCTGTCACTTTCCTGTCCCTATCTAGTCCACCAGCCAAGCCCAGTGAACCAGTCGATCCAACTTAGCTTTCTCCGAAAGCTTTTTGTTAACAAGTCGGAGTTCGCCTGCCGCTTTCTATCTGTCTAAGTAAGTCGAACGAAGCCGTTAAAGGAGCGTTTGGAAAGAGCACCAAGGAGGAGGAAGAATAAATCGGAGAAAGACCATTTGAAAAATATTATCCAAGTCTCGTGGAGCTAACTAGCAGTGACCGGGACCCGTCAAGCGAACAAGCCCAGTTGAACAAAGAAAAGTAGGCCTGTCAAGAAGGCAAGCTCCACGCTCAAGCTGTATCTCCTTCCTTCCCAACCCTGCCCTTTTAGCTCTTAGGTAAGTAAGCTGCTTGCTCTTTTCTCATACGAGGAAAGCCCTTTACAACAGAGGGCTGTGCCTGCGAGCCTAGCTATCTCTCTGGTAAGATACAACTGATGACCACTTACTTAACTTAGTTCATTCCTTCTCGGGAGAAGATACGAAAACTCGGAACCTTTTCAAAGCATTTTATGAACTCGATTTTCAAAGGGAAGCAACAGATACGAGTAGATTGAGTTTTGTCGAGTCAAAACAAGTTGATCGGGTCAATAGCGGAGGTGTGCCTCTCTTGCTGAATTGCCTCCTCGTACTGCTAGTCGTTGTTCTTCCCGCTAACGAGTTTATCTGCACCTTAGTATAGTTCGAAATCATGCTTTATTCCCCTTTCCACGGAAAAATCAGTAAGACTAGCGAGAGGTAGGTTCGGGTATGGTACTACGCTTCGTCTTGGTCCCCAATCCCGATATGGGTGAAGAAAGCAACACAATCATACGAGCCAGGTTATGTATATAAAAAGACCTTCTATGAGGTTAGGATTGAGACTACGATTACGATCTCCAGTCTCTCTAAGCGGAGTAAGCCCCCTTCTCCTTCTCTTCTTCGATTTGATTTGGTCGCTACGCTTCGCTTTTGTTGGTACCTTGGTGCTGGAAAGGGGGCCAAAGAGAAAGAGGAGAAAGCTTGCTGACTCAAGAACTCATTCGTCCTTGAGCTTCGACTTGCTTTGCTGACTTGGTTTCTTAAAACCTATTTCTCCGATTTGATCTGCTCTCCTTGCCGCCGATTAGGTCTTTCGCGAAGGTGCTATCCTTCCCTTTTACTTCGATCTCCTCTTTCCTGCTCCACACAGATCTGGTTTGGGGGGCGAAGTCCGCTTTCTCATCCAACGGGCAAGCAGGTTTCACGGGTTAGGAGGCTGCCTTTAAGTGATGTGATAGGGGGCCCTCATTTCATGTAACACAAAGGAAAGCAATGGCCGTTCACTCACTCAAGTTAGGGATGCAACGAAAACGCGGAACTGAAAGCATATATCCAGAATAGGAGTCAGCCGTGGAATCGCCCACCGAAACGAAAGAGAGAATCTGGTTCTTTCTCCCGAGCCACAGGCCAAGTCCTCTGTTTCAAACACACCCGTATCAGAACCGAACGAAGTAGGCGCCGGAACAGTGCATCCATCAGTTATTTCCTCTTGACCTCTTTCTTTCTTCCAAAAGCTCTCACAGGCCTTGATCCCGCCTTTCGGAGACGCCTAAACTGACCATCCAAAAGCATTTGCATCCGTTTTTTTCAGGACTAACTGGACCACAAGGTTCAGTTTCTCATCTCGAACCAGCAAATCCTGGTCCCTTAACGGACTTATAAATATCCGAGCTTGAAGCACTCAGCCATATATAGGAGCAAATGTTCAAAGAGAAAGCTGAGTGGTTTTCCGCAGGATCTTTTGCAGAAGTAGAGCAGGGAACAGGTCTGAACCGTCAAGTTGGGATCAGTAACTGGGGCTTCCAGCGTGGAATTTCACTCGTCTGATTATTCCGTGTTTAGGAGTGGGAGTCTTTTCTAAAGAAATCCTCATTCAAAGGGGGGCGGGTGGTTATCCATCTAAAACTTCAGCATGTTGGATGCACCGGTTAACCAAAAGGAAAAGTGCTGATCCTATTCGCCTCTGTAGGCCCAACACAAAAAAAAGGCCCTATGCCCGCTCCTCCCCCATTGTGTTGCGATTGATTCCGGGCAAAAAGCTTTTGATTCAGGCGGCTAACTATTCGCCTTTTGGTTAACGGGGTTTTTCTTTCGTATCCAGAAAGATAAAGGAAAGATCTCCTAGCGAAACCATGCTAGTTAGTTTCACCTATTGGTTGAAGCTAAGCAAGTAATAGTATAATAATATCTTTTTATTATATCAGAAGGCTTGTCGTAAATCATCACAATCACATAAACTTCAGCCCGATATGTCAGGATGGAAGACCTATAGCCGTTTCATTCATAACAAGCCGTCGTGGCTGCACCTGTCAAGTTACACGATCTTTCTGTTTGCCCACTTTGATTAGGCTTTATTCCCGAGCGCTCTTTTGTGTTCTGTATCGGTCGGCATCTTCTTTCTCAACCAGTCCTATGGCACTTACTGGATGGTCTCCCTTTTGTAAAGGAGTTTGGACTTTACAATGTTCTTACGGGGCAGGTTCCCGCTGCATCGGCTGGTCAAAGATCACCCCTCAATTTATTCAAAAGCTGCGGTTGGCACATCTGCTCTTACTCTTACTGCCCTCCTAGGAGGGAACTCTTGGTCTTATCGGTACTAGTCTTTTCTGTGAGAGTAGGATCTGTTTTAGCCGTAACCGCAGTTGGAGGAATTAAGGGTGCTATTGACTCAGCTGTGGATGGGATTCATACTAAGGCTAAGGAAGGTCAGTCAGTTAGCCCTTTCGTTTTCGTATGCACGCGATTCATGGCCATCGTTAGCACTCAACCTTCGTCTGGTCTTGCAACCTTCGACTTACTTTCATGTGTTAACCATATAGCTAGCGTTACAGAGTATTAAGTATCAATCACAGACAGAGCATTTTCGATCTTAGCGAACGAGGGCTCTACGACCTCGCAAGGCACTACTGTAGAGCTCTTTGGGCCTGCCGCTTTCTCAATCGAAAATTGAAAACTGTCAAGATTCGCGTACTTTTCTATCTATCACTTACGTCATTTCTCAAAATCCATAACATAATATAAGCATTAAGTCATCGTTCCGTCATCCAACATCCTTTCCGATACATAATTTTGTTAGTTAAGAGAACTTGTTCGTTCACTTGGTTTCTTTTCTATACATAGATTGGTCTTTGGTTAAATGGTTAAGACAACCAACTAGCCTGTTCGCAGAGAAGCCGAGGACACGGAGAATTTCATTATGTTCAACCTCAACTCCGTTCTAGCCCAAGAGGAGATCTTCTGGAAACAACGATCGTCAGTCTCTTGGCGGAGATCGCAATACGAAGTGTTTTCAACCTAATCCGGCATCAGACAAATTCGATAAATGAGCTCGGAAGAGAACTCGACAGTGAGATCCAGAGAAGAGATCGAGAGAAAGAATAAAAATATCCCACTTCCAATCCCGGTTCAGCAAATAAGTAAATTAGCAAGATGGCCAGAAATCATCCCTCGCGTTGACAACCAAATCTTTCTCAGACCAGCTATCTTTCGCAAGGGCAAGACGAGGTTGAATTCTTAAAGCCATGGAACGGGGCAGTAATCCTTATTACGAGAAAATAGAGGCCTCGAGACATCTATATGACCAAGACCTTGTAACGAGTTGGACTCGAACCAACACTTCTGGGAAAGGAAAAAAACAACAATCCCAGCTAACTGCCCTTATTCTAATCGTGACTTTGTTAACCCAGTTCGTCGCGCGACAGAGAAAACAAGGCTAAATCGACTACATCCGGGGGGTTTCTCACCCATCCACACTTCTTCCCCATCCATTACTTTTTCTCATTCTCACCACTGTTTTTTATGACTTCGGCAATCCGCCTGGCCATTTCTTCTTTCGATAATCTGGTAACAGATTCCGTGAAATGCGGGGGTTCCCGGGAGAGGGGCGAAGTCACTCGCCCTAAACAAATGAATAAGGTTGGAGAAGAACGCCTTCAATCCGAATCGGGTAAGGCATTCATCAGAGTGGTTGGGGTGGGGTAGTCTATCATCCCTGCTGAGGCGGGTCATAGGTCTGAATGAGTAATAGGGGATCGAAAGACAAAGTTCTTTCATCGGTCCGGGCATATAAATAAAAAAATGAAAGGATGATGATGGCAAGATATGTGAGAGCCTGGATGAAATATATAAATGTGCTGTTAGCGATCTATCTATATAACTGCTCGCTCTCCTCTCAAGCACTCTCTTGTGTCAGCTTCATTCCGTAGATTCTTTTACCAAATTCTAGGGAAGATCTTGAGAGCTGATGATGAGATTCGAATGGTTTCTCGATCCCGGCTGCTAGTGCTCCCGGCCTGGACGGCTTTTCTGCCATGTTCTACCAAGTTGGAAGATTGTTGGCCCTAAGGGCTGTAAAGGCGAAAAAAAAAGAGTCCTTGCAAATAGATTTACAAAGGTAAAACCGAGGATTGTCTCCTCGGGGCAGTGTGCTTATGTAAAGGATAGAAGCATTGTGGAGCAAATCTGTTTGGCTAATGAAATGATTCTGCTAAAGGAGGGGTAACCCGTGCTTGAAGCTTGATATATTCGTAACTGCATATTTACAATACCGACGTGGTGATCAGTTGGACCTTTGATTTGATTAATTAACATCTCTTTTATTGACCTCCTATTTGTTTGTTTTAATCCTAATCCAAAGGAGGTCAAATTCAGACTGCTGTTCAATTATTTCAGTGTCATTCTCGATCTAACAAGAATGGAATCACGCTCTGTAGGATTTGAACCTACGACATCGGGTTTTGGAGACCCACGTTCTACCGAACTGAACTAAGAGCGCTTTCTTATCACAGTAGATACTATAAAGAAAGAAAAGGATTATTATTGTACCCCCGCATGCATATAGTTTCATTAAATTTTGAAATTTTTATGTCCAAAATCGATTTCAATGGATCCCTCGTTACTGCCCAGAGGATAAGTAATAGGTAGGAATGACAGGATTGGAACCCGTTCCATTTTTTACCCAAAACAAAGGCGCTACCAAGCTGCGCAACATCCCTTTCAATTGGTCTACGGGTGGTCATTGTAGAGAATCCCTGCCCTGTTTTCCAATTTTTTATTTCCTCCATATGCTTTTTGATCTTTAAAGATTTATATACTCATCATCATCCCGCCGCTCCTACCAACGCTTACTTACTTATGAGCAAAAAGGCTAAATAATCAGCCCTTTGAATAAGCGAGGCTTCCCCGATAGAAATAGTTGCATGCGAGAGAGATCCCAATTCCGTGTATCCGGTTAAGTTAAGCAAGCCCTGCCGCCAGCTTCCACCCAGCCAAAAAACGTGAGCGCCTGGCGGCTTTGCTTTACTAAATAATAAAAGTATAAGGCTTTCCAATAAGGGGCGGAGCTTGAAGAAGCGAAGCGAGCCTAGAGTAGCAGCCTATTATTTTAGTTTTCCTTTACTTTTTTTTTTTTAATTAGTAAAGCGCTAGCGCCCCTATCCTATAGAGTAAGGCTCTTCTGCTATCAATGAAACCGAAAGAAAGACAAAAAACCAGTGCGTTTTGTTTTGTATAGATCGAGACTTGTAGCTTGATTCTTTACTCATTCCATACTGGGAAGAATTGCTGGAAATCCTTCGATAACACTTCTTCCTATTTTTCAATGATATCCGACGCCCGCGAAACTCTTTCATTTCATAGAAGTCTTACAAAGCAAATAGCATTTCCTATTGATTTGTCCCCTTGACTGGACCTATTCTGATTCTGAATTATCCGTCGCTACGCTGTTCCCAAGGACTAGCAAAATCGAAATAGCGAAATTCTTGGGTCATCTCAATGGGTTCAGAAACCACACGTTTCTCTGGATCATCATAGCGTACTTCTACATATCCACTCAGAGGAAGGTCTTTTCGTAATGGATGACCCTCGAAACCATAATCTGTTGATATACGGCGTAGATCCGGATGATTGATGGAAGAAACACCAAACATATCCCAAACTTCTCGCTCCCACCGGCCGGCTGATGGAAATAGACTGACTACCGGAGATATTCGTGTTACTTCGTCTGCACTGGTTTGTACACGAATGCGTGAGTTATACCGAGTACTCAGTAAATTATAGACCACTTCAAATCTTCGTTTTCGAGAGGGATAATCAACTCCGCAAATATCGATCGAAACTTGAACCCTTGTATAGGTATGCAATTGAAGAAAGCACAACAATGGAAATAGGTAGTCCGTATTGGTATCAGATCTATTCCCATGTTCCGATCTTTCCATTTTTTTTACCCATTTCTTGGGTAAAGTCTCCCAACTATATTTGAAAATGGATTGGTTATCCATAAAGATAAAGAAAGCTTTCTTGTAGTTCCGCTTCTTGCTCTAAAAATGAAGTGAAGAAAGACTTGTCGGAAATCGCCGGTTGGGTTGGTCCAACCAAGAAAGGCATGGGAGTCTTTTGGGCATTGCTGGGGCCGAGTTAAGTAAAGACTGACTACAATTAAAGATCCCCCTCACTGCACACTTTCTATATATATCTGTCTTCATCCAATCAAAGACGTCCATAGCAGCTCCACTTTCTTTTCTGAAGTGGCTTTCTCGATACGAAAGAAAAGGCCTAGCCTGCATACATATATATAAAACCATTAGCTCTTGCTTGCTGTATCTTACTGATGCAGCAAGGGAAGACCATTTCTATAGAAGACAGGAAAAAAACCATAATAATCTCTCCAAGAAACTGAAAAACTCGGAGTTGAGAAGGGCCCCCAACACGCCAATACTCGCTTCTGGTCGGACTAAGGAACAATGACTACTGACTACTTTGGCTTAAGGCTAGATAAAGACATTGGGTGTAATCGCTCTGGTTCGCTCAGATCCTGCTCTTCATGGAGTTGGCTTCTCCGAAGGATGGATCCTAGCTTTGTCTAGACAGCGGTACAAGCAAGTCCCCCCGTTGGAAGACCTTTTTTCCAATTTCAGAACGTTTTTATTTTATATGAGCTATATCCACTACACAGACTTTCCGATACAGAAAGAGAAAAAATAGCCTACCAAACCAAAAGACTTTGTTTCGATCTCCATTCTCTAACGAATATCTCTTTTCCAGTGGATCTATATTCTCTGGAAGATCCCCCTTATCCATCGGAAAATCATTATGATAAAATGGGTGGAGAAAAATGAGCAACTACCATTTGCATAGACCAATTCTTGACCTCGATCGAATCCCCACTCGAAAGCCCTTTTTCGCTCTATAAATGCGGAAAAATGCGCATTGAATTGCGCGTATATATAAGTCGTTCTAACGCGATCTGAGAGGCTTCGTACTGTCCTTGTTGGGCCAGCCGTCTATTACATAATCTAAGTCAGTCCGCCCGGGAAACCACTATTCTTTTTTCTTTTAGGAATCCGGCTAGCCAATAGAAAGCGCTACTCGTAGAGGCCTTAAGCGAGCATTCAGTAAAAGTAAGTATTAACCTAGCCCTTGTTTATTTTTGTTGGGGGGGCTAGCTAACCATAGAGAGGAGAGCCCGTTGAGGAATGGGCATCTGAACCGGGCCAAGCTCTTAGAATGAATGAGTACTTCGGGACTCTATGACTAACAATCTGAACTGGACCGGTAGTATCCGAATGCACTCAAATTTATTTATAATCGATTGATGCACTTTTCCTTTCCCGGGAAACTAACAAGCCGAACTTGTTAGAAGGCTGTTAAAATGGAAATAGTTATAACCTAATTAATGAAATAGAAAGAGAATGTGGTGGTACCGCGGTCAAAGAATCATTCTTAGGTCTCGGAGTCTCGGTTTTATAGAATCGGAGCGGGCGCCAACAAAGAAAGAATAGGTTGAATGAACCGGACACCGCGAAATCCCGCTGCCAAAAAAAAGGAAATAACCTGCAGCGTACAAGCTGAGGAGTCTTTAGGTAGTCTTTCCCTATTTCCGAGCTTGGTTGGTTAGCTCCTTTCGTAGAAGTATTGTACTTGCTTTTCGTTGACTAAACCGCTGACTGGCCGGCTTGCGAGTGATGAACCGATCTCGGGGAAAAGGTCAGACTTGATAAGTGAGTTCAGAGACAGAAGTGGTCAAGGGGCGAATTGACTCGCATGCTTATCGCGGAGCGGAAGTGAGTACTTAACTTAAGCGGACTTAGCCGCTGATTGAACTGATCTCGAAGCAGACCGGGTGAGGATGGAACTATCAAGGCGACATCTGAGATGAGAAGTCGAAAGCGCTAACAACGGATAAGCATGGCACCTGGCATCGACTCATCCCGTCTCGATTACTAGTAATTAGAAATGGTGTGAGACCTATCGTAGAAAATTCCCGAGACCATTGATTAGAATGTTTCTGAGGCGGGCAGGCAAGGAGAAAGAGGAACCAAAGTAGAAGACTTTTCTCTAATAAGGGCTCACTCAGCAAGAGCATCTCTTGAGGCGTCAGCGAGCGATTCAGCAATGGCAGACTCCTCCGACAGCAAACTCTTCGATGGCGCGGCAAAAGCAGGAGATTTTACTACATCAACTATCATGGCATCCGAGGAAGCGATAGCAGACTCTTACGATTAGGAGATAGAAGGCAGGGATACATCATCTTCTTCTGCGTTCTGCGGCGGAAAGCAAGATTGGGATTTCTCGTGTAAAGATTCAAATTAGACGGGCATTCGTTTGTCTTGTCAATTCCTTTAAAAGAAAAGTAAGGGCTCTCCCTATTCCTTCAGCAGGAGGGGTAGATGTTCTTCTTGCTGTGTCGGCTCCCTTCTTTTCAGTTGTAGGCTTCGGTCAAAATAGGTCTAATCTTTTTATTGCTGGCGAAAGGCCTGCTCTTTTTAGAAGTCTTCCTCGGGAAAGATCTTGTAACGGAGCTTCTTCGCCAACTTTCCACATCTTCTTTCTATTCAAAGAATTCAGCGGCGTAAAAGGCCGAAGCGATAGCCAAATGATCTAATTCATGGGTGGGGCAAGCTCTTCTATTCTGGTTCATGGTTTCTCTTGGCTATATGGTTCATCCTGGGGAGTGAAGGGCAATTCCAGTCTTTCTGGAGTCTGTCAACTCATCAGCTCTTCTACCCGGCTTTCCCCACCGGTAAGGCATTAGTAAAGTCATATACTCCGCAGGAAAGCAGCTTTTCAAAAGACAGATCCGACAATCTAGTATAGACAAAGACGCGGAAGAGAGGTTTCAGGGTCAGAGTGAGACCTAATGGCTGCGATTGATGACTTTCTTTCTTCAGCCGGCCGATAGGAAATGATCTGACTGGCCTCCGAGGAACTGTTATCCCGCTCAAGTGGCTGCTAGCTCATTTCCCGAGTAGAGATATAGAATCGAAGGGGAGCACTCCAACTCCTATCAGCATGACATTACCTTCAGGAAGAGGCAGGGCGCTTTCTCTCCTTTCCATTACTAGTGGAACGAACCCCTGATCCCTGATCAAGAAGGTCATCAATAAGGCTTTGACAAATCCCCTCTCTTCCAATTCTAATGCGGTTAGCTAGGAATTTAGATGATGAATCTAGGTCAGGTTCTTTCTCTCGACATGACTATCCGGGAATCTCGTCTAGAAGAGATCGTGTCTATTATTATTACTACGAGTCTTCAGTCGAAGTGGAGTTTGTCATTTTCATTGCCAGACCCCGGCCTGACTAGTCATCATTAGCTCACGGTCTGTTGGAGTGGGCTTTGCCCTGTGATGAAGAGGAGCCGACCTGATGACAATGGGGCCGGCTAGTTACTTATCTGAGTATCGGAACTCCCGAACCTCTGGCTGTCACTTGGCCCTTGGAATGGGATTGGAAAGCGCCTTTTCTTCATAGTCTGAGTTCATCCTTGCCTTAGCCCGGCAGCTTGATGGAATGGGCGCTTCAGTCTTTTCTCAACTTTTGAGTGGTCCACACGAGAGCGAGGCAAGTCTTCTCCACTACCGTGTCTTTCTTTTCATAGTCGATGAAGGACAATATGAGGTAATAAAATTCCCTTCTTACCCTCATCATCGTGTTGTGCAAGGATGGCTCCAAGCGCATTCTCCGTGGTGGAGATGTATAGTCTAAGTGGCCTTCCTGGCACAGGAGGCGAGAGTATTGGAGCATTTATCAAGTAGCATTTGATGGAGTCGAAAGCTTTATCTGGCAATCGTCGTCCCATATGAATATGAATTGGGCTCCGCGGCTTTCTTTCTGGTTCGCATCGCTCGGAATGCTTAGAGAAGAACCTGCGAATGAATTGAAGTCTGCCAAGGAGACCTCGCAGCTCTTTGAGATTCTTTGGCGGAGGCATCTCGAGCGAGAGATTTTTATGATCGCGCGTGGTCGGCCTTAGGAGGAGATACCGCATCGGCGGATAGGCTCTTGGGCTTCGATCTCAAAAGAATGGAGCTTTCCAACTTGCCTGCCGGTGCGGTGGAAGGCGAGATGAGGTTAGGGATATTCGGCTATTCGAGCCGATTCTCACGTTTAGGTTGGTCTTTCGTCTTTCGAATTAAAGTGTCGATTGGTTTGTGTGAAGCCACCTAATTTCACTCCTAAATGCATCCGTAATCTTATATACGATACTACCTAAGACTTCCGACGAATGAATTTCATTCTTTTATCCGCCCAATTCATTTTCAATTGAGTTATCAGTCTGGTCTTGTTCTGCTTGTACGCCTCTCTTTTGTGCTGCTGGCGGCGCGGGTAGGAGAAGAGGTACAGTCAGTCATTCTTGGACTAGAGTGCGTGTTTATTGTAAAAGGACTATTACCAATGGGAGGAGAAGCAGTCGAAGGAGTGCATTCTAGAGTTATGATACCAGGTCCGTCGTAGGAATTCAAAGGCTTGTCTACGGTAGTGATCGATTAATTTCAAAGGGAGGGCTCCACAGAAGCTGTCAAGAGTGACTAGTTTAGGGTAAGTCGTAGGGACGGAGTCCACGGGCACCTTGGAGGGTTAATAAGCCAATCCTCGTCTTAGAGCTAGAGCTATGGAGTGTTAAAGACAAAGTCTAGTTGTAGGTTGGAGTTCCTCTGAGCATACAAGACAGAGTGCCGCCCGGGGTTTCGGTTTCGTTAGCATCATGCGAGAGAATAGAGCCGTCTAGCCTATAAGATAAGGCAGAACATAACAAGACGAGGGATGGTCCCGCTTCTTCATTGAGAAATTCTAGGTTAACCGAAAGGGACAGTCAGTTGGAATCCCGTCCTGAAGCAAAGGACCTTGATTAGTCATCCAATCCAGGGTATGGTGGAGTAGTCCCAGTTTGCGAAGTCTCGCCTATCCTTAATTAAAGAGTGGTGGGGCCAGAAGCCGGGTCAAGGTCGGGTGGTGGTCAGGGAAGAAGCTAGCCGTAGAAAGAAGTCAGGCTGTCAGCTCCGGGGTTATTGGTCAATGATGTCGTTCACTTCTCACCTTCCAATTTGTACTGTAAAAGGAGGCCGTCAAAGGTCATTTTTGGGTGGGTTTACAATAAGAAAGGATAAATAGAATATAATATAAGGACCCCCATTCCTATCAGCGTGAAATGACATTCAATCAGTCCTATCCTCCGCTCTCTCTGTCCCTGGCTTTTCCACATACCTTCTGGCCTCAGTCGTTTACTTTGCACCTTCCGCTCCTCCATTTAACAAGCAATTTAGTGGTTGTTCGCTCCTGAACGAAGCAGCGGCTTTTATAGCGCTTTCTCAATGAGAGATATCATATCGTGGTAGAGCCCCTCTCCGTGCTTTTCCAACTCCCGTGTCATCTACTGGCTGACTGCACACTGCCTTCTGCCCGACTATTTTTAGAAAGCAAGATCCCTCCGTTTATCACTCTATAGAAAGAACATCCCATACAGAGTCTTTAAACTAAGCTATTCGAGCCTTCACCTAAGCTCTCATCGATAGAGCCCCTGTCTCTTTGATTCTTGTATACAAGTCTGGTAGTCAATTGTTCTATCTTGATCCTTATATGACGCAATGAATAGATTTTGGCAATTCAGAGTGAACTCAAAGTAAAGTTCTTGGCGCTCATACCTACTCAATAAGAATGCTATCAAGTCCAGTAAATGTCTTTTTGATGATACGGTGCGAACTCAGATAAGGCTTTTATTTCCAGTCATAGTCTTCACTCTTCCCCATAAGAATAAGAACTAAATTCCTGGGGTTCTTGCTTCCTTAGTAGCTTTGACAACATTCGTATCTGTGTGAGCCCTCATCTCATGCATGCTCCTACTACCTCTTAACTTCAAGTGGGAGTGATGGACGAGTGAAGATCGCCAGCTCTTTCTTCCCCGTGAATTGACTTCAACTTAAATCGGCTTTCAAAGAAAGATCTTAAAAGATCGTATCTCAGATAGTAGCTGGTTGATCTCCAACTTCTTATCGTTTTGATCAAGTGTGACTTGAAGCCCATACTTCTGCTTTTCCTGATCCTTCTAGTGCTAGAACTTGGACCTTTCTTGAAGGGAGTACGCTTTTGAGTTAGGTGAATACCATGAGGGGACGACCCCGACTGGTCTTGTTCTCTTTTTCTTGCCAGACTCGGCTTCGTTCATGAAGCCAAGCCGAATGTTAGAATCAGTCACAGATCTTCTAAGTTTGTTGATAAGGAAGTTGCTGTTGCCAACTCCTTCTTTTCCCCTTGGGAGAGGGTTGGTTGACGATTCCCTACTACGGGAAAGGGGTGAAAGGTTATTATCTATGCTATGGGACTCCTACTTTACCTGCTAACAATTTAGCTGGCTAACTAACTCCAATTCATCTTCTGGGTTCCCGCCTGGCCGATTGATCCGATGAGATTCAGGAAGAAAGATGTTCCAATCGTGATGGTTGTTCAACGACGAATTCCTCGTCTATTTGTGAATGATTGTTCATTCGCTATTTTATAACTATTGGATCAACTACTCGGGCTTTTAATAACCTTTGAACCCCGCGGGGGAACCCTAACCTAAAGTGACTTGCCCGTTCATTCTGATGAAATCACTTATATCTTTGCTTTAGAAACGAGGCTCGCTATCCCGATTTATTCTGAAGTGCAGGCGGGATAAACTAATCATAGCGAGGACCTCCTGTGAATCTTTGACTCAGTCAGCTCTATGTCTTTGTCTTGCCTTTGTTTACCCTATCCGATTCTTTACTTAATAGTCTCTACCTTTGTATCTGATGTTCCTGCACCCTTTGCTTTAGCATATCCATCTGGATGCAGTGAAGAAGCATAATATCCTTCTCCATAAGTCTAACTATAACCATTGGTTGGTTCAATGTAATTAGGATCACCTTCTGGACTGATTATCTACATCACCTGAGACTTGGGGTTCTTCTTCAACTGTCTCAGAAACCGAACATTGCTCTGTCGAGGATGAGGGGCCATCACTCTGACTGCCAGAACAGAACAAGGACCTTCTCTGATGACGCAACCTTCAAGAAGGGAATTCGGAATCATAAGACGACTTTGCAACAAAGAGAAAAAGAGTGCTTTCTCAAAAAAGAAAGAGAGATTAGCATTCCTCCGATCAGCATGAGAGCTCGATCCAGCTGAAAGCGATCCCTCATAAAGTCCTTATAAACGGACTGCTCCTCTATATGCTCCGAGACCCTCTCCTTGCTCGAGGGAAGATGTGCGGTTCTCTGCTTCAGCCGCTTTTCGGGCTGAACACAGGAATTCCAAGCAAAGAAAGATGATTCAGTGGAGTAATACACTGTGTGGGACTGAGTAAGGGCCCATCGAAAGAAGAATGCCTCTTTTCTGTCTTACATGGACTCCGGTCTCTCTACCTTCAGCGTGCCAAATCCCAATCTGCAACAGAGCGAGTAGCCTGGTCAACGAGTGCGAAGGGAGCTTTGGTTACGAATAAGGTTTTCTATCGGTAGTCGCCAAAAGGCGAGTTGAACGAAGGGCCTAGGGAAGTCGTGGCTGAGCAACCTTTCTCTAGCTTTTTCAGTAGGGTCTACCATCGATCCGGGTAGCAGGAGAAGTCTAGAGATAGGAAGAAGTAGGCAGAAGAGCGTGAAGGACAAAAGAGCGGTTGATCCTGTCCCGATTCGAGTTCATGCTTTCAAGCCACTAAAATCTGTCTTTAACAACGGTCCGTTCTAGTGGAAGCCGATAAGAAAGACGATGTTCATTTGATGTTGATTTTCTTTTTCTCTTTTTCTTCCGCTACGAGAATCACTGTTCTTTCTCTAAGGAGAAAGAAGCTGCTGACCTCGATGCGGCTGTGCTGTTTGCTCTCATGATGCCATGTCCATAAGATAGAGCTCGTTCCTATCCTCTTGACCTTTTGCGCCTGCTTTCTTTGAGGAGTTGTACACCAGGAGGGATGATATTGAATCTTCAATTTCTTGTTACATAGAGCAAAGGTCTACTCTATCTTCAAACTCGCCTTTGAAGGAGCGGAAGCTTTTTTAGGATAAGGATTGATATTGGCCTTCTGGCTAAGTCAAATCACAGTCTTCTGCCTTATTCTTCGATAGCTAGCTCCTGGCCTGAGGGAAGGAATGAATCAAGGGAAGAAGGCTAAACTCGCTAGGATAGTTCAATCCTATTTGATTTGTAAAGAAAGCTTGCTTGCTAAGGTCGATAGGCGGATAAGGCTTTCTATTCTTTCTCTTGACTATAATTGCTTGCAAGCAAGCTTACCATATCACTTAGCCGCCTTAACTGAAAAAGGACTAGACCGATCCTTAGCCGAGGTGGGAGGGCAAGACCTAATAGATCTGACAAGAGTAAAGAAGTAATTCACTCTGGCGGATCTCTGAAGACTGTACCGAGTTGATATGAAGCCCTAGGTTGGCAAGTCCATATGCGCAGAAATTCCCCTCTCTCTAGCTATGTCGAAAATCTCTCTCCCAGTCTCTAGCTAAGAGGTAGCGAGATTCATCAATAAGAAGTCCATTGGGCTCAAAAGCTCTCTATCTGCCGAGTTGCTGATCTGAAGAACTGCCAGGTCATCTCTCTCGAAAATGACCTTTCTCTAAGCCTCGTCCCAAGCTAGACTCAGCCCATATCTTTTGCCTTGTCATTCTGATACAATATTAAAGGAGCGATAGCCACTCGACTGAAACAAGCAACGGCTTGATTAAGCGCACTAGCGCTCAAGCCCCACTATTATTAAGGGCTTTAGCTATAGAGTTTGATTGCGCGTTAGCGCAGGAGTTTTCTTGCTGGGTGTGAATTAGCTCGAGCTAAGAACTTAGAAAGATAGATTGAATCGGACAATTATGCCATTCTAGGCTTTGCCTTAATTCTGTTACAGTCCTTCCCTGAACTCAACTCCGAACTCCAATCCAACTACAAACTCAGAACTCACTTCCTTTCTCAGGCCAGCAGGAGAGGGACGGTAGGAGTCTTGTAATATGGAATTTCAGTTTCAGAATAAGATCAGTTGCAGAATCAGAAAAAGAATAAATGTAAGCCGAGCGCGGTACGAAGTTCTCTTTGTATAAAGCGAGAGGAATGATTACTGTGAGCGAAGAAAGAGAATAGAAAGGCATTCTGTAAGCTTTGGAATTACAAGTCATTCTTACAGCTTTTCCATAGCAAGCGTAAGCGCTTCCCTTTTCTTTTCTTGCTGGTTCACCACGAACGAATAGAAGAATACCATAAGGAAGGAGATAGTCTCCCGAACTGGTAATATATGAGTAGGCACTTCCACCTCTCCTCTCCAATCCTCGATCAAACTTGCGCAGTCCCCACTATCTTTTAACTCCTAAGAAAGATGTATCCTGGAGAATGTGTATAGAAAGTAGAGCCATCAATAAGATCACTAGAAATTCTAGGTTCCCTATCCTTAGACTGATGGATATGCTTGACATGTTCGCTGGCTCTAGTTGGTACTCAAAAAGAGACTTGCGTAGTGTTTACCATCAAATCAGCATTAGGCCTGGAGATGAGTGGAAAACTGCTTTTCAGGCTAAGGATGGTCTTTATGAGTGGTTAGTCATGCCCTTTGCTTTGTCCAATGCAATGCTCCTAGTACCTTCATTAGGGTTATGACCCATGTCCTACAGCCATTCATAGGAATGTTCTTGGTCGTCTACTTTGATGACATCCTAGTCTAAAGTAGGTCTAAGGAAGAACACATAGGTCATCTTAGGCAAGTTTTCATCACACTTAGGGAAGCTAAGCTGTATGCAAACCTTAATCAGTTTACCTTCAGGGGCAATCAAAAAAAAGTGCTCTTTCTAGGGTTCATCGTTAGTGCTCAAGGTATAGCATCCGACCTACAAAAAGGCAACAGCGGAAACCCCGACACTTTTTTTATTATACTCTCTTATACATTCTCCCCTTCACTTCCACTAAGCGGACAAACCGCGGATTTACGCTGTCAAACTCATGCAAGATTAAAGTTCAGATCAAAGGGAATAAAAAAGATTATTTACTTTGATTGACAGCGGAAAAGAACAAAAGCTTCAACTCCGAAAAGAAAAAGGTAATTTATTCGCTAACTTGTTAAAGTTTGGAGTGAAACCTTTCTCCACACTGGCTCGTTTAGGCGGCGCAGGCTATAGGGTAGCAGGCTCGTGTGATCGGCCGACACTGGGAGCGCATTCGCGTGATGTTTGGGAAGCCTGGCAAGGGCTTACAGCGCCTTTAGAGTTCTGGCTTGGAAGGGGTTATCCCCTCAATCCTTACCTCAAAGGTCATATTCTTTCTTTCTTACGTACACAGCTTAAACCAAGGGAACTAAAAGTCATTCCAGAAGACTTAATGTCTAAGGATGATTTGAAGTTTTTGGAGCGCACGATGCTTAGGCATTGGGTACTTCAGTGGTTAAAGCTTGTGTCGTGGTACTATACTGTACTGGCTTCGGATTATGTTACTATTGAAGAAGCCCTTTCAAGCCCCGCAGTAGCAACAGATTGGCGTGCCCAGAAGGACGTCAACTCTGCTCTTGCCGCTCTTGTCTTATCTGCCCTTGTCGTTCTTAGAGTAAGCGCTGCAAAGTCAGTTTGACTAGGTGACTTGACCTTCTTCTCCTATTGATTCAATTCCAAAGATAGAGGCCTTACCCAGCGTCGAAGTTCAGTTCCTTTCTCCAGTGCTCCCCCAACCTTTTGAACAAAACCTAGTGCTCAAGCCTAAACCTTACTTAAAGTATTGTAGTTTTTTATTGCACTCACTCTCTTTGCTTTGGGGTTAAAGAAGATTTCGTCGCTTCCTGAAGATAAGGTCTTCATGAAACCCGGACGAGAGCACCTTTTCGAAGTATGACTAGAACAGGCTCCTGTGTCACAGCTGCCTTCAAGGATACCAAGTCGTCTTAAGCATGATTAGGGATTAGGCTTAGGGATATGACTCTATCACAGGGTTTATAAGCAAGCTCGAATAAGCTGTTTTCAAATGGACAAATGCCAGTCCTTATTGCCTTTTGCCCGAGAATCTGCTTGTTTACCTGATTGCCTAAGGGATGAAGTCACCTTTCAGTAAGGGACTGAACTTCGTTTCTAACTGGTTTGCTTGTTCATTGGAAGTTTTCAGCTAGTAGGGATATGCCCCATAGTTAAAGAAAGGAAAGGAGTAGTTCAGAGGGGTGAGAACACTACATAGGAGGCTAACAGAAAAGCAGAGGGACGAAGCCATAAAGACTGCTTTCAAACGAACTTGCTTTTGAGGGACGGGACAGGGATTTCCCCTATTGATCTTGCCCATTCATTTGAGTTCTGCTTTATAATGCTACAGCCCTGGAGATCATTAGAGTGTTACAGTGGAAGATCGATAAATTGTTAGCTAGTTATGAAATGATTGAGGGCAGGCAGTTGAGTTGTTTTCCTAGAAGGTTCCTTGCCCTTTCTTTTAGGTAGCTTAGACCTGAAAGCAAGCTCTTTAGTACACTCGAGTCAAGCACAGAACGGATACTGGCTCAGAAGGGGAACGAACGAAAGAAAAGAAGAAAGAGTGGATGTTATTGTTATTACGTAGTCTTGTCTTCAAGCGGAACAAGAAGACCGAAAGGCAAGGCCTCTTTAGTAGCACCAGACAAAGCATTATCCTGAACAAAGCCAGGAAAGGAAGCTTCAGTCCCGATAGAACAGAAAGCGCCATGGTGGCAAAGTTTTTGTTGAATGAGAAATGGCATAATGTGGAATATGAGGGGCTTCATACGGTATGCTTCTCCTGTGGAATGTATGGCCATAACTCTGATCGGTGCTTGAAGAGGATTGCGGAGATGGAGGCGGAACTCTTAACGGCGGGGGCAATAGAGACCGAGCGCAAGAACTAAGGGGAGTTCTACTTCCTATGTTAGCAAGCCGCAGATGTGTCGAAGGAATTGAATCAAGAGTAGTAGTCTGATGCAGAGAAGACGGTCTTTGAGAATCCGCTCTTAGGGGAATATCCGCTTTTTTAGCCCCCGAAAATAAGTTCTTTCACGTGGCGAGCATAAACCTTTGGTTCGTTGGTTCATACTCAATCTGACTTCTTCCGATTCGATTTGATGAACAAGAGCAAGCGGTCCATTGCCGTAGTCCCTGACCTTTGAAAGCCAAGTGCCCTCCTCACTCGGAGCCGTAGTCGTAGTCTGGTCGGACCTCCGGACCCCTTATTTATATATTCGATTTGGAAGAGCTCTTTTTATCTTTGGCTCGCTCTTGCTCTATCGTTGAATTTCTTCGTTTAAAGATCTCGGGTTTGAGCTCTGATTTGATCTCGATGGCAGGTGGCAAAGGGAGCGAAGCGACAACCGCGACTATCTTCCTAGTGTGGAAGAAAGAAAAAGGAAGTTCTGGAATTTTCCCCCCCAATGGCTTGCGGAAGAGCTGTTCGTTACTATAGATGCATCTGATCTGAGGCCGGGGATTTGTTCACAGCGGAAGAAGAGAAGTCTTCCTCAAATGGATCAGACAAGTATGTTTAACACACCCAAATCGATCTTTTTAGCTGCCATATTCGACTCCTGTGTCTCTACTGATTTTAGTGCTCTGCCAAAGAAAGTTGTTTGATCCAAAGTCGGCATGAAATCTAAGGCTTTGAGCTCTTTGTCCGAGGACGATCTCCTAATTGCTAGTCCGAATCAAGGGCCAAAGTCCTCACTTCACTCATGATTTGACGGCGACTGAAAGGCTGATCTCCTGACTCGACTAAAAAAGAATGGACGCACTCTGCCCCCCAGCAAAGGACTTCGTTGGAGGCCCCAACTCGATCAAAGAACTGAGACCCTGCTTTATTCCTCAATGAAACCCAAGATTGATGGCTTTCTGCTCTTCTCTTTCTTGCTTGAAACTCCTCGCCTACAGGTTTGAACTCGTTCACTTCGATCTCTATGCATCTTACCTTTTCCTTAAGAGATGAACTCAGTCGGCACCCTAAGTTGCCAAACCGACGTTTCCTAAACATTTTTCCGCGTAAGCTATTCTTCTGCTGAAATGGAACTTGTGAGCTCCTGGGCTTGTATGAACCCTCGGGTTACTCTGCATGTAAGGTAAATCGCTACGTGGGTGAACCTCGCCGGAGCACCTGGACTCTTCTTTATTAGCTATAGCTGTCCTAAAAGCTATGTATATAAGAGGAGCGGGGGCGACATAACATAAAATGATAGACCCCTCGCCTAATGACTTTGACCCGCTAGGTGGAACTGGCTTGCCCGGAAAGAATGGATTTCTACCCTTGGAGAGCTAATGGTACTGGACTGATAGCGCACTGATTGAAGCGAGACTGGACTGAGACCGTTGGGAGGGGGAGAACTGGCTTGGCACACTGTGAAGGATCTTCTTAAAAAAGCAGACTACGGCTTAGCACGCTAGGAGTGGGAGTCAAATCATTCCTTCTTCACTCTCTCT
>CM039439.1:21345645-21395645 GCA_022379115.2 Bauhinia variegata
TTGGTAGTTTGCTAGGTATACCCGGATTCGGTTTACCCATGGAACTAGTGATTCCCTTGCGATCTTGTCTTCCTACTATAGAAAGAAGGATCAGCGCACGGATCAGGCTTTCTGACTCGCGGAAACACTTCCCTACTATTCGGCCCCGCATAATAATTTGACTCATGGCGCCAAATAAGTACGTTTTCACTTCCTAGCAAAACTAGATACATAAGGAACCCGATCTTCTTTTCTTTTTTAAAAGAATTTCTTCATAACAAAATCTAGCAACAAGCTAAGTCAGTCACTTGCGCCTATAAAAAAAGTCAAGTGTCGTTGCTGCGAATCCTGTTGTTTAAGGTCCCAGTCTCAAATCGGATCTCAAAAGTCTGTTAGATTAATATAAAGAGATAAGTATGGACTAACTCTTATATACCAAAAAAAAGAATCCACACACACAAGACTCGACAAAAGATCTCAGAGTGAGCTGCTCGGTGAGGAATTTCGCTATGCCACCCGGCTGTAAGTACTGATGTAGCAAAACCAACGGGAAGATCAGTCCTAGGGTTCGAATAGACTCTTAGTTAGATAGGGGGCGGAGTTTAAAAAGCGATAGGGTTAGAGCGTTTGAGTAGGGATGGTAAGACATCCAAGACGCGTAGCTGCTTGGAAGTAGCTCCTTCTAGAAGTTCGAGACTGTTAGCCTATTAGTGAAATCACTTTGAATAAGAATAGATGCTTGACTAGTCTTACTATCGGTCTTGTCTACAGCAGTTCAAGCCCTAGGGAAAAACGTAGCGTAACGAAGCGCTTATTGTAGTACAGCCTATTTTCTCATATGATATTGAATCTGTTGAGTTCTTATCCCACTTGAAGTTGAAGGACTGTTGACAGGGTTAGGGTTATGTCACTCGGATGGGAAGGAATGGACTTTCACTCCTCTCCAACCAGTCGAGGTCTTCTTACTTCGGTTGGAACTTACATACTTCGGCACTTACTTATCGGTTAGAGGGCTTTAGCGTTTTTGGAATGTACTGTATGTACTATAGGGTTGACTTGCTTTCTTTGTCTTTTGCTTGCTGAGTTGAGTAGAGTAGTTGATTAGTTCAAGACTGGACAGGACTTTCCTTCCGACAACCAAGGCAAGTACTCCATCTTCCTTTCGTTCTTTCTTTATCTTCCAGAGCTCTAGTTTCTTCCTTAGATTGTCCCCATTACACTCTTTCCCTCTTCTTCTTTGCCCTTTTATAGAGACCTAGGAGCGAGTTTACGAGCCGGCTGCCTTTCTTTCTCTTCAAGCCAATTCCCCTTATATAAAACGATCTGGTAACGATGCTGCTCTATCAAGACACCAGGCTCTATAGGTAGCGAGCCGAAATCAGTAAGAAAACGAAACTTGAAAATGACCTTTTCAGATAGCTATAGCTCCAAAGGCAGAATCGGGATTAGAAGGTTCCCCAATAGGGGGGCAAACCCCGTTCATACTTTCTTCCAAACCTCCGGCATATGCTACCGCTGCTGCAAGACCTCTTCTTCCCCGAGCCGCCGATAGGCCAGTGAAAGCCTTTCGTCCACAGCATCTAACTGAGCTAACCCGCCTTAGTCTCCCAGATCCACTCATTGACTTAAGCACCTAGGAAAGCATATTACGTACTTGAACCTAACAAGGGAAGTCACCTTCTATTCGGGCGGGAAGATTCATCTATTCGATCTCGCCTTAAGAAGAGCAAAAAGAAAGGAGGATAATTCTTTGCGCTTGAGCCCTTGACAAAAGATCTTCACCTTTGAGAGCTGCACTGGGGCCCCACCTCTGAACCAATGTACGTACTACTTCCCGCGTCATGGCCAATGCACTATGATCCGTGGCAACAACTATCTATCTTGGAAACACTGCCAGTTTCCTTGCCGAACATATCTTTTCCTTATGAGACTCGAAAATAAACTGGATTAAATCATCACATCAAGAAGTAGTCTTTCAATTCCACTCTAGTTTACCTGACTCCTTTCCTTATTGATGTCGCAGATGCGCTGTTAACAGATGAAGGAATAGAGGCCCTGATAAGAGCTATTACGGTTCTCTAAAGGAATGCTACTCCATCCTAGCTCTTTATGTGTAGCCTGTAGCTGGTAGCTCTATGTTAGCTTTTCTTATTCCATTACCGATTGCTGCTAGCGGCGAGGACATTGGCTTAACAGGCCAACGCTCCCACAGTGTGGGAACGCCCTCTTCTCATCCCGCTACAGTCGCCTATCATCTCGAAGTTACTGAACCAGGTTACTGAAGATGTTCCAGAAGCCCACCCTTCCATTTGACTTATGGATTGGGCGTGGTAGACCACCCAACCCCTATCTAAAATTCTTATTGATTACCTTCGAAAGGAGTTAACTTCCCGTGACCTGTCGCTTATTCCAGACGAAGTTTTCGCCTCGGAGTCAGCTCGGGAAATGGCGGAGTATACTGCTCTAGCAGCTTGGGTGAAACAGTGGCTCACTTACGTGAGATGGTACCACACAAAAGCGCAGTCCCTAGATCTCTTTCTCCAAGATCTGTTCGAGGCTCCGTTCGTAAATCGAGAATGGAACGTCGAAACAACTAATCCATTATAGGCTCATACAGCTGCTAAATGTCAGGTGATTCTCCCTGGCAGAACATACTTAGTTCCTAGCCAGTCGCTATACCAGAAATATCCTTATATCCATGTGCTTCTGGCCCAGTGCTTATTTTACCTGCATCTTCCTTTCTCGCTGGTCCAGTTGCTATTTTCTTCATCCTCAGGCACAGAACTCTTGAAGGCTATAGGCTATATTCTCACTTGGCCACTACCTGCTTGTCTCGACAAAACCGGAGTTTCTTTTCCCTGGCATAGCTATCTTCCCCTGGCACTATCAGGAAAGCTACTTCCCTCGCTATCTGGCTGACTCGCTTACTTAAAATGCATTTAAGATAAGATATCGAATAAGTCTCAGCTAGAGTCTATCTTTATTACAAGCTCAGACTGTCTCCCCGTCCATTTTCTTTGAGTAGCTGTCTGCGTAACACATGCCGATCGGAACTTGTTTCATCTCGAGATGTCAGCGATTGGATCGAAAAGAACCGCCCAGTAGCGCCTCACCTCTGCTAGACAGCCCTTTCGAGTAAGCTCCGGTCCCCGGAAAAGCGTAAGATCCACCTGACATCCTCTAGATGGAGCTACCATCCTTTGTATAGCACAAGTATGAAGTAAACTTACCATGGTCACTGCTCTTCAATGGCTATCACTGGATGGAAGATGAGAAGTATGTGTTCGCTGACTTGGGGAACCAGGGGGAGATACCATCCTAGAGAGGGGCAGATACGAGCGGGAGATCTAGAAATCTGCCTGCTCGACTGTTATGGGGGGAGATTGCATTTTGCAGCTGATAGCTCGTCTTCCCGGGACTTAGCTGCTTGGCTGCTTTCTCCGGTGCCAGCTCTGAAACCGGAGGTATATATACTGGCTTCCTCGCCTTACTGCCTTCCTTCCAAGGACCCTTCTGTCCAATAATTAGTCAAAAGTACTTACTGTTTGCCGTATGGCCTAACGGCCTACTCTATTCCGCCTACAGACAAGTCCTATAATTAGCTTTCTTCATACCGGTGATCAATCAAATATGTATGTAAAAAAATATATGATCAGTGGTCTTCTTTCCGCTTTTCGAGGCTCTTCTTGTCTTGTAAAGAAAGGCATCGATACATACACCCCACAGCCCAAAAGGCCTACGAGGTCGGTAACCACCGGTGTAGGCTAAGATCCTTGTTGAACTGGAAGAGCAAAACAAGACACTGGAGCTTACTCGAAAGGGAGGCGTAATTGCATGCTTCGCTTCAAGTGCACTAGCGGTTTGAGGAACCAGCGCAGTTTGACCGGACCAAAGTCTTTCAACAATCCTCGCTCAGATACCTACTGTGACAGCTCATTTCATTCGCTCCTCGCTAGCTCACCGCTAACGCGCCTACTACGACTGCTACTGCCACTGCTAGTTTTCCACTACTAACAACCACTAGAAAGTACTCGCAACTCCCATAGTCACTCCTATAGTAAGTCCTCTGGCTGTGAAGGCTCTGAAAGAGACTGAAAGAGAATACTTGTTCTGAAAGCTAGAAGAGCACTACACCCACTCCTCTAGATGGCCCTTTACCTTGCATAAGGAACGAAAAGTAGTCACGCCTCTATCCCTCGAAATAGACTAGCACGACTGGTGAATAAGGACTGGAAGGAAGAAGGACTCACTAGAGGTCTAGTTACTTCCCCTTTGCCCTATCCTCGCACATGAACTGGTTTAGTAAATCCTTGGGTGGGCGAGTTACCTCTTTCTGTCCTCCAATTGATCGAAAACTCCTGCTTCTCCTCCTTTCCCACCCGGTGTCTAGCTAGCCCGACTCCCCTTTGTTACCAAGAATACGACTTCCTACTGCTTAAAGCTTGCTTTCTCGCTGTTGCAGAAAAGGGGGATGCTCCAACTGAGAATTAAAGGAAGACTTGTTCCAACGCCCATTTCTTTTTAATGATGTTATGATAGAAGCACTCTCTCTCCTTTTTCTGTTTAGCCATGACAGACACCTTTATGTATGCCTTTTTGAGACACCAAAAAGGAACAGAGGCTCAATCTAGATTTGTCCCAACTACCAACTACCTCGAATTAAACCCAAGCCCCTCTTCTAGGGCTGTCGGAACTAAAAGAAAGATAAGGGCGGCTCTTCCATTACCGGGGTACATCTTCATTCGCGATTCATGATAGATCCAGGGACTGACATAAACATACACAATTCTTAGTCTTCTTTCTTTACTTTATTATTCCTGATACGGTCAACACAATCTGAATCGTTCAGAGCCACTTTGATTGCATTTTTCATGCTTGACTAGTACCACAGTATATGCATTGCCTTTTATCGAGAGAAAGACCAACCCTCAATCACGAGATTTCTTGTTCTGATGTCTAAAACGTGCCAATTTAACTACTAGCAAGCGCTCGGATTCTTCTGATGTGCAACATCTACATAGAAAAGTTTCTCCCTTAACAGAGGTGTCGTAAGTCGCCTCTTTCTACCCATCCGCCCAAGTAAGATAGTTAAATCACTTTTTTTGATAAGCAATAAGCCTTTTCTCCGGAGCAGCCAGCTATAACATATTACACCTACCTATACCTATTAGTTAACGGACGCTTTCACACCGTTGGTTGTACTATTCATTTCATACTCGACGAGACGATCCTATTGCCGGTGTAGTAAACGAAGACGAAGCACGATCTTCTTTCTTTTATACTTCCTTCAGCTTTCGACCTTCCCTAGGTAGATATCCATAAAGCAGCTTTTTCAACTTAAGTGAATAGATCCGTTAGTTCCTATTGTAGTGGTTTCCTAGTTATCCATGTCATTTTCTTCGAAAGAATGTGTCCTGAAGCCATCGCAACTTACCAGACAAAGCCAAGACGAACCCCTCGGCAAAAGCAAGGAGCATCGTGATACGCACAAGAATTTCAATTAAATTAGCTCAGATGTATCCTATCTTTCAAGTACGGCTCTGTGCAAAGGTTATTAAGCCACCATTATGGTTATGTAAGGGTTTAGTGATCGACTCTTCTAGCAATCGTTTTGATAGAGCAAGGCTTCGGAGGGACAAGATTTATGAAGTTAGGAAGACGGATGCCTTGTGACGAGGTAACTATTAAGAAATACGATATCTCCGCGACTCGGAGAGAACCAACAGAAGGGCGAGCCTTTTTAGCTACATTATGTGCTTGTGATTCTAACCACGACTATCCTTGCAGAATGGGACTCCTCGCGTGGCGGTGAAGAAGGGAGCATACGCAGGGAAGAGGGAAGCTCCCTCAATTTACAGTAGTCAACATTCATTTGCCCCATGGTGCGCTTATGCTTGGCCAGATGAAGATTCTTCCACGACGCTAAGGCTGCTTGAAGCTTTTTTTATACCTTTATCCGCGTCTTGTAATCAAACCTCTAGTCTTTCAGCTCCTCCCTAAAAAGTGGAATGTACTGCTCATCCTCTATCTGCCATGCAACTAGCCTCGGTACACAAGCGCTTAGCCCGATAAGCCCAGGCAAAGGCAGGGATTGGAAATTCCCACAAGAAGGTACGTCTTGCGCCTTCACCATCCATTTCGGAACCAAAACTACCGTCAAGGACGGGTCCTGGAAAAGAGCGATCCCTTCTTTCATTTTCAGCCATCGACATTGTGCGAATTTCACGATCGGCCCACGCGTCTCAAAGCATGTGTGAGAAAGCCTTCTACCATCATCAAAATGACTGACTAAGCACATGTGCAGGAGTTGAAGTGAGGGCAAGAAAGCAAAGGGCCCTTGTCATTCTCCCTTCCCTGCATTGATTCCTCTCGTTAAGAACGCACTTTTGATCTAAAAGACCGTCTACCATGATATCAATTAACCCAAGCCAAACGAAACCGAAATACGCAATAATGGTCACCACACTAGCAAGGAAAGGGAGGAAACAAGAAACAGCTAAGGGACGAACCCTAAACTTAGTAAGATGAGGAGATAATGGGCGACGGATTGCCCTTTCCCTGACTCGGCTAGGTAGGAAATGACCCCGACCTGGCTGACTTGATTGCGGGGATTCGGGTTAATAATTTGATAACTCATCCATGCGGGTAGTCCCTATCTGCTGTCATGCCCCTCTAAAGTAAAGGCTGTGTCAAATTCCCCATAGAAAAATATCTTAGATCAAGAGAGAAAGCCAATTCACAGCTTATTCGGATTTGACTTGCGCCTCCGCTTGATGAAGGTCAAGACATTGGCAAGGTCCTCTTGCTCTTCTCTCGTAGCTATGTCCTCAACTACGACAGCTACTGGAGTGAGGTTGTCCATACCATACTAGTATCTGGGTACCTGGGATCCTGTCCCTAGGACGGTCCCCCAGGGTGGGTTGGCCTGCAACTCGCACTTACCTCGATCTCTCTATTGCCGCCTTCCTGTGCTGAATTGGAACCTTAGATTCCAATATGTCACTATGGCCCAGAAGCGTTCTCGACAATCTCTCTATGAGAAAGATCATCTTTTCAAAAGTCAAGAAAAAGAGTTCAGTTCGTCCCGGCTTCGCGACTTAGTGCAGTGAGGCTCGTTCTTCCACGATTGGTAGCACTCGTGTAAGGTCTGGTTTACTTGTTTTATCATCCGGGTTAAAAGAACTATGGCTAGGATAGTTGGTCAGGATCATAGAGAAAGGGGGTGAGTCTTCTTCCAGTGCTTGAATCCTCTACTCTAGTTGAAGTACAAGTTCATCAAACCCCGTAATGAGGTAGTTTTTTTGTAGTTAATAGATATCCTAACCTTAGTGGTTCTTTATCCTCTTTATTGGTTGTTTGTTTCCGCAGGCGAGGGATTCGTTTTTCCATTCTTTTCATCTTTCTCTTATAATGTATGTAGTGAGTCGAGTTCTGACTCCTTGACTGGTTGAATCTCTGAATTAGGCAAGGGAGTCATGAAGGTCGTGAGGCGTACTCTCTTTTCAATAATCTCTTCCCTGCTCTTATTCCTGTTCTTGGGGCTAAGGATGTTACCGAAGGTAAGGGCCTTTCCCGCTAGGGCAGTGAAGTTCGTGCTAAATGACCGAACGAACGTATCTGGTTGCGAGTCTTCTCCTCTCCTACTGAGAACAGAGCTGCTGGGTGAATTCTGCTCTGATTCCTTAAAATGGTTATCCGTGTTCTTAAGTTGAAGTCCTTTGCTGTAGTTCATTTCCTTTGTCTTAAAGGAACATCATCAAAATCATCAATTTACTGACTTCCTAACCGGACCCTGGCCGGAATGGGCTAACATAGCAGCCCAAAGAATGATGGCTTGGCCCTCTTTTTTATTTTGCAGGCTCCACTCCAATAGATAGAGTGAGGGCTTCTACCTAGGCCTATTCTATTGGAGTGGAGTGAAGGTTAGCCTTTTGATTGAGTTTCCGAACGAAGTGCTTGCTTCTGCTTGTCGAGCAGCCTCACTTCATTCATGCATGGGCCTTCCACAAACGAAAGCGAACCAATGCCTTTCCTTTAGTGGCCGCGGTTCGCTGTTGGACATAAGACTCCCTTGAATCTTTTCTATGATTCATTCAAACTATTACTGATCATGTAAACGGAGACCCAACTAAGGTTCCAACGATCTTATCCCACCAGGGTAAAAGTGTTCAGATCAATGTCATCTTACCTGGAGCAGATCGGTTGGTCTTATAGAAACGAGACTGAGAGTGACTTTCCTCCCCTCGTGCTATTTTATGATCAGGGACAGATTCAAGTCTTGCTCCTTCCCGTCCCGCCATTGAGATATAGATGAGCCTGTAAGTGAACTTCCTTCTTTCCAGCCGAGCGAGAGAATGGATTGGTATACGAGATTTCCCTTTCCCTATTGATTAACCACATCCAACCTCTGAAGCGGATAAGATCCAAAGAACTTCGTCTATACCAGCAGATGAAATAGGAGCTTCTACGTGAACATTTCTATCCGTCAAGTCACTAGCACTTTTTCTTTCAGCAACAGCTCTTACTGTAGCAGCGGGAATGTCTTCACCACCTGATTTTGCATTAAGAGCTTCTACTTCTATTGCATCAACGGTGGTTTATTGAACACTATCCCGATTTCGAAGAAAAGTCTTCCTCTACATTACTCTCACCAACCGCGGATGTGGGACTTGCAGCGAGCACTCTAACAGCCCCAGCTCCTTCTCCAACTTTAGCAAATGAACCCCGTTCAAGCACAACAGAAAAGATCACTGTTTACGCCGCAACATGTCCGATTGCGAGAGAGAAGGGATTAGACAAAAACCCGGCTTAGCAAGGCCTTCTTCAGATTTAAATTCTCTCTGGGAATCATAGGGTTGGTGTGGCTCGTCAAGTCAAAATCTCCTTTATCTCCTTTCCCAACTGCTTTATCGAGCCTGCTCTCCTGGATCCTAATTTCAGCATCAGATCACTTTCTCTCCAGGCAGCATTTCGAGCTGGGAAAGTCTACTACTGAGTGCTTACACCTTACTTTATGATAAGTCCGGGCATCCAAGCAAAGAACTGTGTTGACTTTGTCTATCCCAGATAGAACTTCCTTCCTACTTAATCCATCTCAGTCCTTTCCCGGGCCAGCTTTCATGAATGTTCTGTGGAAAGACCCGCATAATCCCATCCCTCAGCACCGCTCCTCGAAGGCAGGGACTCTCTCTTTTTCAGGGAATTTCGCATCTGTAATTATCGCTCGAAAACTCGTTTGATTAGCTCATAATGTCATTTGTCATTCTCGACTCCCCTGACTGCTTCCGAAGATTCGCTATCAGTTCAGGGTTGGCGGAGAATGACACAACTTAAAGTCCCGAGACCTGATTGAAGTCGAGTTTCCTAATCTCAGGCTCAGGCTAATTCGTCAAAAGATGCATTCTCTTTGATATCATAAACAACTTCTTGACACTCTCGAGCTTTAGCATTTTTTCACATGACCGGAAGTGACATGTCTACCCCTAATCTCGCGGATATGCTCGCTAACAAAGAACAAAGTCAAAACCTTTCTTTCCGGGAACACACTCATACATTTCATCGGCAGAGCTTCCTTTTTGATCAAGCACTCCGTATTTGGAATAAACTACTCTTCTCTTTCTTACAGGTATTGTTCGTTCTATAATTCTATAAGAACTCCTAACTACGTTCCACTCGCTTGGTAATCTTGTTACTTGAAGATATAAGATGCAGCTTGCTCCCAGTCAGCGTCATGCTATAATAGATATCTTTCTAGAGAATAGACGAGCTTTTGAGCATCTAGAAACTACGTAACACATGCCGATGAGAGCTACACTCTATGCCGGGTTTCTACCTGATTTATCAGTTGATAAGCTCGGAAAAGACCGGGGGTAGGAAGGAGAAAAGTGAACATTTTGGTTGGAGATCGAATCGGGGATATGAGGGATAGTGCCGGTTTTTGGGCTAGCAACTTGAACGACTGAACGCAAAGCTGCTAGTAAGAAAGCAAGACCTTTCCAAAGCGCCCACTAGGAACGGAGTTCTGCAAGAATGAATTCACGAAACTTGATTCGACCTCTGTTAGCGGAGTCTTCCTTCATTTCCTATAGCGACTGGATGCGGCTCGGAACATGCTAACGGATTTGTCGACTGACATGAATAGGATAGCGATTTCCGGAGTCATTCAAGCTAAGAATGCACTCACCAGCTGAGAATGCATGGTGGCTCGTCTGGACTCTTGGATGACTGTCTGGCGTTGTTCTACCTTCCCTTGCTTTCAATAAGCAATAAGGAAATTCGATAACAGCAAGCGGAATAACCAATTTTCATTTGCTTCCTAACTAAGTAAGGGGTGATGCCCTACCACACATTCGGGGACTTAAAAAAGATAAAAGACATTCTGCCTACCTACATAATGCGCACAGCTTTGCTTTGTAAGAAAGTTTTGCTTTCCCTCTGCGCACAAGCCGTACTCAGCTACAGACAGGATTCTGATAAGCAATGCTTCCTACGCTCCAGCCCCACACCCGTGAGTCAGGAGCTACCTTTGGCTTAATATCAGAAGTAATCACTGAGCACTGAGAGTCTTTTCCTCTTCACTATCCGTTGGGCTGCTTGCTGCTGCTACGCCCTTTCTGACATGTACACATTAACATTCAATACGGGTGTGATCCACCAGATCCACGTTCTTTACTTTTTCCGCCTCTCTTCGGGAAGGAGGTCAAGCAGGGCTTCTTCAACCAACCTTGGGGAGTTCTTCTTAAGCTATGTCCGCTGACGAAGTTGGGGAGCTTGGCCAGTCTCTCTATCGCCCTGACCTTCGAAAGAGGATCCTCTTTTCGTTCTCCTTCGCCCGATTCCACATCGGAAGAAGCCCCACTATACTAGATTTAAGCAATTTGGGTGTGGGGCTAGACGCACTTAACTTTCTATCGGACGTCCGGTCGGTGGCAGGAATTAGTGAAAAGGCCTTCTTGCTCTCACCTGACGAGCTAGCTTCGCCTGAGGCTCTTGTGGCTGCTGCTACTAAACTTGGTGCTCTTTCTTCGGTCGATCGAAGAAAGATGGTGTCAGTGACCGGAGAAGGTCCCTCTTTCTTTCTCTTTAGAGAATGCTCTAAAGAGAAAGGGTCGTGAAGCTTCCTTTCCATTGCGACAGGATTGAATCAGCCTCACCCTTACGTCAGCTTCAACCTTCGTCATCCTGTCGAACTAAGCAATTAACGTAACTTTATCCCTTTTTTAGACTAAGTGCAAGACAAGAAGAAATCAATGGATAGACTTGAGCTCTTTGGTATAGGCGCTGAGCGGGACTACATTAATTTCATTACCTTCAGTCTCCAAGCTTGGGCACGTATAAGCAATTCCCTCTGGTGAGAAAGAGCCCATCCTTGATCCAAAAACCACTAGACGCTCCCGACTTGGACTCTTGCACTAGCCTAGCCACCTAGAAGGGATCCTTACCTAAACTTTTGCCTCTCAGGCATGGGAGGATCGAAGATCTCAGAGGTCTAGGAGGACAGAATCGAATCTACTCACCTATCTCCTTTAATAGCTCATCTTGCCTTCTTCGCTACGCCCCTTATGAAATAGGTAGACTATACCTTCCTTTTCTAGCCCTGGTAAAGAAGCTGAATCCAGACTCATATTGAACATCTAAGTGCGAGCCAACCTCCGCTAGTGATCCCTCTTTCCCAGAAAGCAATGGTTACGAATCGTTAACGAAAGAACCCCTGACGGAACGGAATGAAACCTAATGACCGGAAAACAGCTTCCCACCGCATTAAGTGCATGCAAGATCCAAGGTCTTGGCTTGGCCACTCCATAAGAAAATCTCTTTGAATAGCTTCCAACAACCAAGGGGGGGAATCCAAAACAGCGAAAGGAAGTCAATTTGAAGGCTATGGAGACAGGATCTCAGTAGTTAGATCTGACCTGCAAATGAGAACAAATGGACCCAGGCTAACCTTTGCCTAGTACACTTCAACACCAGCTCCCAAAGAGCTTTAGAGCACCGCCCAGTGAATAATGGCAGCCCAAAATGACGTGGCAGGGATGGATTGTGAGAGATGGAAACTGGAGTCAAGTCCCGAAGCTGCTCCCTAATCAATAAGCCTACCAAGGGAGTCCGCCATCAAGATTCATCGGTATGGAGAAAGAGGATCCCCTTGTCTAGTCTCTCTAGTCCCCTGAAAGTCACCTTAGGGAGTAGATAAGATTGAGTATGAAATCGTGGATACACAAGCCCTGAGATCCACTCACACCATCTAGAGGGGAAACCAAACTGCTGCAGCATCCTCAATATATCAGAAGATATCAAATTTGATATCTCTTCCTTTTCTGCTCCCCTTATACTTTAAAGAATTCTTCCGGAGAAGCGGTTTAATCTCCTCTTCAGCTTCTCCCTTTCTGGATCTAGGTAGAAAACGGGCTTCTTTTCTTCTTTTAAACGACGACGACCAAGTCTTTGAATGAGCTTCATTTTGAAAACGCCCTTCTCTTAGATCAAGACTTTCAGCTGAGATATCAACCGAGAATTCTTCCTTCTGTGCTTCCCAATGCTTGAAAAAAGATTTCCTTTCCTGTTGTTATTCAAATCATAATCTTTCAGAAGCTGGCATCGCTAGTTGACTCCTCCTCGTCGACAGCCAGCAGTTGCCGGACTAGCCTTCCTGCTGA
Source organism: Bauhinia variegata (assembly GCA_022379115.2). Classification (NCBI taxonomy): domain Eukaryota; kingdom Viridiplantae; phylum Streptophyta; class Magnoliopsida; order Fabales; family Fabaceae; genus Bauhinia; species Bauhinia variegata. Next base: position 21,358,281 of record CM039439.1, read on the forward strand.
ATCATATCCTGAAACTGTATCGATTTCAACCGGTCTTAGAGAATCCGCTATGAATGCTGCCTTTATTCAACTAAGACTTCTCTTCCTGAGACACCTTCCTTCAGGATAAGTAAACCTTGCCTTAGGTCAATCCCTTTTTGAACAACCTCTTCTGATTAACTTCCTGAACCACCAGCATTGGCTTCATTCTTAAATTAGCTGTGAAAGTATCCGTTGGTGCCGTTGTTAGAGTGAGCGTTCCCGCTGCATCGAGAATAGTAAAGTGTTCAATTAACCGGTGTAAGCCTATCCACTCTTACTGTGAGGGTTTCCGGTGTGCTAGAATCAGCAGCTATAGAATCTGCCTTACCTTCTGACTTTACCATAGTAAACCCCTTCCTTCTTGTTGTACCAAGAGCTATCAAAACTAACTCACTTTCTTTACGCAAATATAGCTCATTGTAAGAAATGATGATGTAGCACATGCGCTGTCGCATACGCGCTGTTAACAGATATTTCGCATATGTGCTGTAGCAGATGAGCTGTCGCTGATCGGCTGTAGCGAATGAGCTGTTATCGCCTCTGTAACTCACTCTTCCTTTCTTAACTGCTCTAATAGCTTCCGCCTTAGTAGCACTTCTTCTTAATAAGAAATTCCCCGCTCTGTCTTCTCTAAGAGCTAGCGAATCTATTGCTAAACAGCTTACCTATTGAATTGCTTCTCCTCAGCTCACTTCGCTACCGTTAGGTGAAGCGGAACTCCCTTTCTCAAATCAGTTCAAGCGGACAACTCGTCAAAAACTGTATGGATTGCCCCAGTTCCGACTTGCTTCGCATAGGCTACAAAGGCACTTCCGCTCAGCTGGATAGGTTCTTACTCTTACTTGCGAAAGCTTAATGTCGATCAGAAAAAGCATTCAAAGAGGTCATGAGCACTCTACCCACCACTGAGCCTTCGAGAACAAGCCTATGGGATGATCCTTCCCCAGCTCTCTTTGACCTACCCGAGGCTTTTCAGTCCTTTATCATAGGGTAGGGAGGGGGTGGGTGGATGAACCAGATGCATATGGAGTCTTTCCAGGGGCACTCTTTATTTAAATTAAAAAAAAAAAAAAGAAGTAAAGTACCGTGCCGGGGTTTTCTATAGATAGATGGATAGACTAGTGTGTTAGTGTTACGACAGATGAGCAGAGGTATTGGATTGATCTGTTGCAGCTTAAGCCAAAGACTCGAACAGTAGCATTGGCTGCTATGATTGGAGCTGTGAGATTAGCTCATGACTGGTTAACTTATAGCTCAATCTGAATCGTAGAGTGCTTTCACTCCTCAACCCTCTTTCGGCAAATCCGGTGTGTTGTCTCCTTGAACAGAGAGTAAGAAAGCAATCTATAGTGAAGAAAGAAGGGGAGAGGATATTATGAAATAGCTCGGGAGAGGAACGAGAGAAAGAGCATGCGGGTCTCGTCACTACTCCACTTCCATCCAATATCCTAGTCTAAGTCGACTACTTTTTAAAAAAAATATATATCCAATTTCGAAAATAACGTAACTGAGCGCTGCCTATCCACTCGCTCGACCAGCCCCTTGTTTCTTTGGATTTGACCGAACCCTGTGTTTTCAGGCATTAAAAAACTCTTTCTTGTAAGTATAAGGATTGTAAAAAACAAGTGTTCGTGGGACCTTGAACGTCAGGCCCTTTGGTGCCTCTCCCTAAGAAAGAACATTTCTTATTGCTGGGCAAGGTTCCCGGGATCGTCGATCAAACGGATGAATTGGTTGATTCCCGCTTTTAGGTTCTACCTAAAATGAAACCTTACCTATTTCTTCCGATATATTGCTTTGCTGGACGAGGTTCCTATGAATCGATCCAATGGAGGCTGCACGTAGTTCAGGTTGAAAGGCTAGCTTGGTGACTGAGATGACTGGCTAATTACAACCAAAGAAAGTTTGCCGCTGAATTGGCTTTTTCTTGGGAAGTGAAGTTCGCGCTAGGCGAATGCTGACCAATAGACCGCGGAAGAAGCCATTCATTTTAAAGAATGATGAGTCGAACGCCTTGCCGTAGCCCTCTATCCCTCGTACCTCTACCTTTAATTCTATTCCCACTCCCAGTAGTCTGTCTTCAGTAGTTCGCTTGGAAAGTAGTCTTTCGTAAGCAGGAGCGTAGCGCTTCGCAGGTGAAGGTGCAGGATGTGCTTCTTCCCTTTATATTTTTTATAGCGGCTTTTGTCATTTTCACATAAATGTTGTAATACTTTATCCCCCTATCTCTACTTCTGTTAATGAACGCTAGAATTGGGATATCGAGAAAGAGGGTAGACCGTAGAGGGTTCAACAAAGAAAAGCAAGAAAACTTAAGCCGGTTGGGCTTAAGTTTTTCAACTGCATCGTACCGTACTATGGGAGGGGTCCTTACCTCCTTTAGATATAGATAGAGCCCCCGTGCTCCTAATATAGAGCTAGAACTACTGCTACCGTGGAATCCGCGATCACACATGAGTACCTCGACTTCCAAAAAAAGCGGCTGCTAATTGGCACTAATGCTAATGGGGACCATCGATCAAGAAGGACTTCGGAGACTGCAATCAAATTAAGAAAAAAATCTAAATATAGGGCCAACTCTTCTAGTTGCGCCTCTAACCTTACTACGCTACCCAACCAGCTGATAAAAGGTCGAATTCCGGCAGGCACGAAATGCCCGTTAAATAAAATAAAGGAAGCCTAATCAAAGCAAGCAAACAAGAAGATCTGACTGAGTTGATGATGGACCGGATCTCGAAAGGCGAGAGGCTTTCATAAAGACGTATGAGAAAGGGAGGGTCGAGAGAGGCTTATTGCACGATCCACCCAACTCAGCTAAGCTAATAAATGCTGCATAAGAGAGTGGGAGGCCGGCCCCTGCCCATCTGGAGGTGCACACCCATTTAGGAACATATGCAAAGGGGTAAAGAGAGAAGTCAATGGAGAACTACCAAATCCAATGACTTTGATTTGTTCGTACCATTCTGTCATCGATCACTGCTGGGTCGGTTGGTGAGTCACCCCCCAAAAAGCATCGAAAAAGGTCAAGCATATATGTTTTATGAAATGATCAGCGGTCTCATTTATGCTATGCCCTGCATCGTGTTCGTGTGTGTTTATTGAGCTTTCTTCACTTCAGCGCCATGCGCTTTGCTTCGCTTTATAGAAGAGAGAGACCGTTGTTTTTAGAGTGAAAAGCAAGCGCAAGCGATAGAAAGGATAGTCCCTCGCGCGTTCGCGCGAAACTACTAGAAAATGGTGAGATCATTAGTGAAAGAAGGACCAACGACGATCCTATCCTAAAGGAGAAGGAGGAGTAGGAGGAGTCAGTCTTCTTTGAAGATCGAGGAACGTAGTGTCGGACAATTATGCCATTCGGAAGAAGTCTTCTACAGAGGGAAAGCCTGTTTTTTGTAAGTGGAGAGGAAAGATCTCCAGAGATTCTTATCTCATTCCATTCCAGTGGCTCGACCAGTAACCAATGGCGAAAACTAAAAAATCCATGGTTTCCCGGTAGAACCCCATTTCGCCCAAGTTGTTGCGAAACCGAGAAGCGGTTTTTCGCACAGCTTGCTCATAGTGCAGGTCCCACTTGTATATTGTATTTGGCCGAAGAAGCGGCGGACAGGTTGGAGTTCTTACCTTCTTGGGACTCCATGGACCAAGATCTGCTTTCATTATATGGGCAATACCGATCTACTTTAGTAGATCATATGGATGTAGAAAAAGCTTCTGATTTTGATGAATTGGAAACATCTCTTTTCCATTTTTATTTACCTAGTTCATATCTTTGTTTCGTGTGTTCCCGGGAGGAATTCGATCTCTTCAATCTCGGGATACCACCTAAATAACTGCGGCCAGAGAGTAAAATAGGTCGGGAAGAAGGAGTCTGAGGTCGGGTTGGACGACATACATCTTGGTTGGTTCCACCACCAACTTTCTTTATGTGATAGTAACGGGGAAAGCATCGAATCCTCTCTTTTCACGAATCCGCAGATATTTTAATGAAGAATAACTCTTAGATGTGGCATTACCGGACGTGAATCAAAAGGTTAGAACGAATAAGCTAGCTCTTTGCAATAAGGGGTTTTTTCAGGACAAATGCCAAATGCAAAGAAAGCAGAAGATGCGGCTTAGCCAGCTCGCTCTAGTCCCCTACGATAAGGATGAGAAAAGGCCAAGGAGTGAATAGGGCAATATAGGGCATCAGTCTTAGCTCTTACTGTTCGAGAATCCACTGTACATGAATGCACATTCATAGGCTCTTCCTTAGGCCTTCAAGGAGGAAGCGGGGATGGGACAAGTGAATCCGATGTGAGGGAAGGATTGCTGCTAGAGTAGAAACTAGGGCTTATGCAATTGAATCAGAAAAGGCTGCACATGTAAGATAAGAATGGAAGGATACAGCCAAAGCAGGGATTGATTGACCTATTCCAAAACCACTAGGCAGGGACCTTTCCCTAAGCCATTTTCAGTAGACAGACAGGGAAAAGGACTAAAAGCATTCTTCGCAAGATGAGAGCAAGCATTAGATGAAGCCGAGTTTGTCCATCTCGCATATCAAGTTCCTCTATCGATAGCGTAATATAGCCCAACACAGAGAACGAACATGGTCGGTAGGTAATTAATCTTCGTTTGGATAGCAGTACGGTACACGCATCAAGATATGATCTTTGCTTTTCCATCCCAGGATTCAAAAGAAAGAGGCAAAGGGAGAGTCAAAAGCACCCTTTAGATAAAGATCGAGAGCCTGTGGACCGGGGTTGAACCATATCCCTTTTCTGTTAATCGAGAGTGCCTAGAAGTGAACCGAAAATGTTATGTGGTAAACTTACCGGATGCTGTGAGGCGGAGATAGCTGCACTTCTTAGGAGAAAGCCAGAGAAGATCTAGAGAATTTACCGGGAGAAAAGAGTCAGAAACAATAATCAGAGCCCTCCTCCTACTATTTTCCTAATTTCCAATTTTTCTGGTGGAATACATCGCACCATTGTTCTGCTCACTCCATGCTCGTATTCGTTTCAGGCAACAGCCCCTTTCTCTCTATTCCATCTTACTGCAGGGAACTGGCCTCACAGAGCATCATAGTCAGCACGATAGCCCCAAACATAGTATAGTAGCCACGGTAGCTTTGGTTATTACAGGAGAACGTGCCCATTCATGCAGAGGATCTACCGGGATTATCGACTCCCCTAATGTATGTATAGGGCAGGAGCCAGTGTTGGCTTGTGCGAAGTTGACAGGGGTGGTTGATAAACACGTATTATTGGGATGGGGCAGCAGGCAATGGATACCGTTCCCCCACCAGAGCCCGCTGTTGGTAGGCCTCTGTCCAAGTGATTGAGTTGAAGCTTTGGGGGAGCGAGACCAAAAATCAAGTTTCTATTCAATTCCCTACTCAACACGGTGCCTTAAGGAGAATCCGAAGCTGGTTGCTAGCGGAAGTAGCGCGTCAAAGAGCAAAGCGGAGCGTTTACAAAGAAATGGTGTAAGCGGAAGAGAAGGCGCAACGGTTAGCGACTGTCCGAGGCTCGAGGTACTTGAGCTGATTTTCCCTTTAGAAAGGAGACAATAAGCCCGTCAACATTGAAGCTTTCGCTTTTGGCAGCTGTTAGGCAAGTGATACCGTACGCAAGTCCGGCTCCATATAGTGACGGTGCGTTAAGGCGAGTTGATGAGCTAATACGGCTGGCTTACTTTTCATATGTGGAGGCAACCTGACGTTAAGCACTGGGGCCAGCCACAAAGGAATAGGCTTTTTTTACCTACCTTTTCAAAGGCAAGGAAGTAGGCTTCGGTTCAATCTGGGATCGAACTATCCTCTTTTCTTTGGCTGTGTCAAGCCAGTTCTCTGATCCGAGGGGGACTCTTGTGAAGTAAAGAATGTTTCCAGGGATCGAACCGAACTCCCACTCCAAGCTTTGGCATATGGAATAGAGTCTTTTAGCTAGTCTTATGAGACTAGCTTTGCTTTATAGAGTACAAGAGCTTTCCCTATCAGCTGTAACTAGATAAGAAAGAATAAGTCCTGCTTTGCTTATTATATGAAAATGAAAAGTCTAAATTGAAGACTTTCATTTATTTATATAATAAGGATTGCCAACAAAGCCTTTTGGGTCCAGGGCTTCTTTGTTTCGGACAAGAGTGTCCAGCACGCAAGGGGAAATAGAATGCCCAAGGAAGATTAGCATGGGCAGAAGTGAGATTTTATTGGATTCCATTCTTGAGCCACTCACGAAGTCCATGGTTAGGCTTGTTCAGATCAGAGGGGAGGCCAAAAGACAATAATTTAGTAGCTTTAGGGCAGGTTCTGAGGACATGGTCGGTGCTTTCATTGATTCCTTGGCACCAACAATAGGGATCCCTGACTAATGTGCCGAGTGTGGAGAAGGGCTAGACGATCATGGGCACAAAGCCAGAGGAAGTCGTTCACTCTAGGAGTAGTTTGGGCAAATCCACTTCCAGTCACTCGATTGGAGTCTTTGCTGAGAGTCTTGATGAGCGGTAAGCATGTTTGCTTTTGAAGTTACCAAGGGGATCCGTCCCCCCTCTTTCTTTCTTCTTTTCCTTCCTGACGTGAACGGCCACTATTTATACTAGATTGTGGGGGTATCGTGAGTGCGGAGCCTGGGGAGTACGAATTCAGTGCCATTCCGAAGAGATGGTGATAGGGAAGCAAGATATGTTAAGTATAGAGAGTAAGCCGGACCAAAATCTGACTTATTGTTTTTCGCTACGCTCCTGATGAAAGCGTAATTCGGTACGGTAGAAGGGTCTTGGCTTCACACCCTTTATTTTGTATGGAGAAGAGGCTAAGACTTAGTAGGGATGGGAGCTTGTGCCTAGATCTCTGATAGCACGAGATCTTATGGCATTTAGTAATTCCCCTCTATTGAAAACTAAAATCGAGGATATTTTGGCCAGATAACCTGAGGTAGGAGTGACAAGAGTTTACTTAAAAAAACGGTAACAACCAGGGATGTCTAGAGAACTTCTCCTCGATTAGCTATAGAAAGAGCTAGAGAGTAGTTTCGTTCTGTCCGGTCTGAGACCGGGTACCGCGTAAGACGGTATCCTAGTGAGCGGAGCAGTAAAAAGAACTAATCCGCCTTGGTAATAAGTTTCTAATTTCCTTCTGGCTGAAGGTAGAGTTGCATTTGACTTAAGAATTTAGTTAGGTAATCGTACTACACTGCCTTAAAATAGTGACTGTGGAGGATTGGGAAAATGCCTAGGATAATGATAATCCTCCCAATCGTTTAGAAATTCTATGAATACCGGGGAGTTCGGGTCTATAATACCCAAAAGAACGGACTCAAAGCGCTCAGGGTCCACATTCTCAATGAATGCCGAAACGACTGCCCTAACATCTATTTCGTCAGGGTTATAGTCTAACGACTTTAGCATAAGCGCGGCCTTCCTTATCATTTGCCTCTCAAATGAGACCAAATGATTACACATTTTTTGTTCCTCTATGCTCAGATTTCCCACTATAGGAATATTGGGGAAAAAAGCCCCATCCGAAGAAGGGAAACTGGCTGCTTCGTTTAGGTCTGGCGGAAGGAGTTGGTATGGTGACGGTGACAATAACCTTTTATCATAAGAAGTTTGTGGAATTGCTTGATGTGACTAAGGCAGCTTTACAGTAGGTGTGAAAATGGAGGGGAATTCTATTGGGCTGAAGGCAGGTGACTTTGGGTTAGTGTTCAGTGACAATGGTAGCTAACATTACATGAGATGCGGTTGGAAGCGAGGCAGCAGTCTTTCTATGTTTTTCCACTCTAACGAAGTTTCTCTGGGTGAGCTTAGATGACCCGAAGCAATGACCAACTCAATTCTCTCCGCCGCGGAGGAGTTTCTTTTTCTTAAACAGTCCCGTCTCGAACCGGAGGCACCCACTAGTAGTAGGGGGAGCCCATAATTGACCCCGGTAGGCGAGCTTCACAGCTAGGGGCTATAGTTACCAGTTTCGAGTTACTTAGCGGGTATTCCCCAGCACGGCTTATGCGGATCTCTCTCTCTACTACCAGGGAACGGGTTAGAATCCCGGAGCACCACAGGCCTAACTTATTATTCCGATATAATGAGAAGCACCTTTATTGAACTAGAACCCTTATCCCCCAACTGATCTACCCAGTAATGTGATGAGTTCCGACCTCGAAGGCCCCGTCGTACGGAATGAGTATGACTTGGCTACAAGGGAAACAAAGCGCCCAAGAGATCTAGCTTCTTGGAGGACCGGTTGCTAGCCCCATCATCATCCCGAGCTTTTCACCGTCGGTCCCATGACTGCACGAGCCCTATGAACTAGCTCTTCCGTGTCCGCCGAACTGTACTCAGGAGGGCGTTCAATTCGAGTATTGAATTTTCCCAACCGGGTGAGCACCGTTAATGTCTCTAGTAGATAGACTCTACAAGGAACCTGGCTCAGAGGAAGAAGGACATTAGTTTGAAGTCTCGAGTCTCTATCCCCTCTCTAGTGCTGCTTCTTACAAGGACCGGTTTCCCTACTACCGTGTCATGGCGATATCTGCCTCGAAACCCTCGGCTTGCTTCGTCTCCTAGTGGTGGTTTCCCGTGGAGCGACCGTGAGTCAGGTGGAGTAGCCCTATTCCACTCCATCTACCTCCTGAGACAATAATCCACCAATAGATTTTTTTGTCGAGGTAAGGTAGAGGATAAGAGGTTTCCCAGGCTGTGGTGCTACGAGATGGCGATTTATCGTATAGAAGATCACGGCTGCATTTAGGAGTGATCAATCTCACAAACTCGAAATTTATTAAGAGAAGAAAGAATTGACAAGAGCCTATTCAGTTAGTCAGAAAGCTAGATCAAGAAAGCTGCGCCCAATAGAGCAACGCCTTGAGTAGACCGATAAGGTCTCGCGAAGCTTTACTCGAGATAAGGCACCGTACGCCTACGATCCTATCTGACTATTGAGGAGAGCTCTTTGATCTTCTTTCTTTTGTTCAATTGTGCGTGCTTTGCTTAACACATGCAATCGAAAGAATGTTCGATCATCAAACTAAGACTCACTGAAAGCTGCCGTTCACGTCAGGGCATATAGATTAGCGGAGATGTAGTTGCGTGTACTGATTCTTTTCGAGATTGGGTTGGTGTTCAGTGTACTAAGGTTAAGGTACAATCTCGAAAAGAATGCCGATTATTGATACAGAATTTTTGCGAGAAAAGGTCAAAACCATCAATATCATGATTGGGTCGACCAGGCCAGATCATGAGTGAATAGAAAATCGAAAACGTACATAGCTGTTCCAGCTGAAATACTTGGAATAATTCTACCACTTCTACTAGGAGTAGCCTTTTTAGTGCTAGCTGAACGTAAAGTAATGGCTTTTGTGCAACGTCGAAAGGGTCCTGATGTAGTGGGATCGTTCGGATTGTTACAACCTCTAGCAGATGGTTTGAAATTGATTCTAAAAGAACCTATTTCACCAAGTAGTGCTAATTTCTCCCTTTTTAGAATGGCTCCAGTGGCTACATTTATGTTAAGTCTGGTCGCTCGGGCCGTTGTACCTTTTGATTATGGTATGGTATTGTCAGATTCGAACATAGGGCTACTTTATTTGTTTGCCATATCTTCGTTAGGTGTTTATGGAATTATTACAGCAGGTTGGTCTAGTAATTAGGGGGCGGCCGTTCGGTCGCCTATGATACTAGGACCAATAGGTCAAAAATTGGTTTGTGCCGCAGGTGTTGAACGATCTACTCTACACAGGTGTGGGCTTACAGGGCTAGGGCTCATAAACCCTTTCTTTCATTCAAAGATAGGGCACTTTTCCGGGCCGGGATCGATAAGTGGAAGTCATAAAAAAGAGATCTTTCTCTTCGCACCTCAGATCAAGAGGAAGGGTAGCTTGTCAAGCTGGCCTATAATATATATATATCTTATTTTTTTTTTTTATATATATATCTGATATATAAAGATTCGCTGTCTTTTAACCGGCTGTTCTTCTTTGTCAACGCTACTAAGGACCTATAGGTTCGCCTACTTTACTTATGTATGAAAGATAATGAGAATTGGTTATTCAAAAAAGGAAAAGGCGCTACTTAGCCCTACATTTTTAGAAGTAAGCGGCTGAGTTAGCCTAGCCTACTAATGTATTGTATAGTAGGGTATAGTAGGCGAGCGAGTTAGCGAAGACGCTTAGGCTAATAGATAAGAGAGCGTCAGTGCGTAGCCTTCATTCTACTACGCTACGCAAAGGTTACGAAGTCACTTAGCTCGACGTTAGGAGAGTCAAGGGGGAAGGCCATACCTACATAGAAGAACCGCTGTTCGCTGACTTTATAATAACCTAACCTTTCGCTCCCCTACTGAAAAGGGGCAAAGCCGCTTCGCACCACTGATAGACTACTTAAGATTCAATTCAAAAGGCCCTACTTAGTTTCGCAAGCCTTTGTCATTGTCAGTCAACTAAGTAGGGCCTGAGGCCCCCTGCGAATCCGTAAATCTGAGGAGCATGCCGCAACAAAAGGATGGTCCCCTATGCATTTCATTCTTTCCGGAAGGGCAAAAAAAAGTACCCCCATCATGGTGAACCTCTCCTTGTGATCGGGATGAGGTAGATGCCTCCCAGCTGGGGGGCGGATCGAATCGGAGTTTCCTTAGGTAGCCACCGACCTACAGTTATCCTTAAACTTCCGTGCTTGGTGGAGAAGAAGCGAACAAAGGTACGCTCGCTTGCTGTCTTGTTCTCTGCCGCGAACTGGGATCGCTCGCCAGCTAGGTCAGATTGGAGCAAGAATTTTTTAGAACATATTACCTATATTTCGGGGACAAGGGGCGGAACGACCTCTCGATCTACTTACTTCAGCCCAGGAATAAAAACGTCGTCTAGGCGTTCCTTGTTGCTCCGATCTCCCCGACGCCTAGGACGTTGTCTGGGCCAAGAGCCATAGTTAGTTGCTGTTTCCATTTGGTTGTTTTTTTCTTGTTGTTGATACCGGCAAGACCCAGCCAGATGATGTCCGCTGGTTGGTAGTGAGAGGACTCGTAGTACCTGCATACCCAAAAGGGGGCGCTGATTAAAAAACAATCATTTGATTTTGTTTCTTACTCTCCCTTAGCAGCGGGAAAGGAGTCTATCTATCTGCCTAGCTTTGGTAGATTTCCCCCAACGCAATCCACAGAAATTCCACGAATCCCTTGGTGGATAAGTCCGACGACTCAGCAGCAGTGCGGAATTGAGTTTCTCGTCTGGTGGATCTGATCTTTAGGGGGCAATACATACCAAAAGGTTCGAAGAAGGAACGCGCATAAGAGTATATAACCAACCCACCCTTCTGTATAACCTATTCACATTAGTAAAGCGGCTGGATGCATAAGGGAAAGGAAGGGTAGTTTGACCCTGATCGGGACCTTGTTAAAGTTCTCTTTTCTAGGATGAAACTCTGGTTCCCACATTTTCCGTCTACTGGTCCCGGGTTCCGGGTGAGCCAGAATCGTAGATCACTCTCTCTCCGAATAGATCGATCAAGCTTCCCTCTTCAAGCCAAATATCGCTCCAAACGTTAGTATTCGAGCCATCCCCGATGATGGATCTGATATACCTTTTCAGAACGACGTCTCTGATCGAGAGGATCGATCTCAAAATGTTTGAGGTGTGGGTAGGATGGACGTACATCCCAGAAGGTGCTCCCGCGAATGCGAATGTAGTGTAGTGTTCCTGGATTCAATTGACCCATAAGCAAGGAGTTTACAAGCTTGTTTGATAGAACAAGGTTTGTTGGAAACTTTATTCCATCCAATGCTAAAGTAGCGCAGCAACATTTCAATCCTCAATCCCAAAGCCTCCGGACCCCCCAGTCCTCCTTCCGCCTTCGGCCGACAGACATCCTTTCATGCTAAAAGAATGATTTTTTTTTAGGATAAGGATTCGAATGTGGACAATTCGATGAGGACGATTTGAGCACCATGAATGACTCTGTTCTCGAATAGGCTCTTTCGGGTTGAATTGAATCCACAGCTAGTGAATTCGCTGTTGCCTCAGTAGAAGGAAGATAGACCCAGGGACAGTTAATCCGATCAATTGCTAGTGTTTTCGAGGCTTTTCGCTTTATTTGATTTCCATTCTCAGAAATAGACTCTGAACTCTTAGTCAGACTGTAGAATCTAATAGGAATAGGCATAATAGACCTAACTAAATAGATTGCTAGCAGTGAGAATAGCCGAAGCTGATAACCAGATTGAATCAGCTCTGAAAGGAGGAATTCCCTTTGTTATCGGAATCAGGGTACAAGCTGCTATCGAATAGGCGCTGTTCACACGTCTTGGTGAATAAGCTGTGATCACTCTACGACTTTCTGTTCAGCACGATAGCTTGGCTTATGGCTTTGCTCCTTTACTTCTGTTGTCGGCATTTCCGCTCTTTGCATCTTAGCACTTTTACCTGACCCTTCGTCACTGCTTTCTGCCATAGAGGTGTGAGGTTAAGAATGATCGAAATCAGACACGATAGAAGGTGGGTGACTAAATGGGAGCATTTCCTTTCTTGCCCGGTCAGCTCCTATCGTGGTTTTCGATTGTAATGTAAAAAGGCTTCTGAACCTACTGTCTTGTCTTGGGACCTCGACTTTCGATTGTCGATTGCCTTTATACTTTGACCCTTGGCTAGTTCACTGAGCTATATCAGGGACTTAGCCTTCGACTGTTGCCAACTCTGGGGTTGAACCCGAGAACTTCTGTTCTGAGTGAGAAGTGGAAACCTTCTTGGTTAGAGTTATAGGAGAGCGAGAACCGTTCTAGGGAAATTGGGATTCCGCACGCACCTCGAGAAACTGGACCAAAGTACCTGTTTTGTTTGTGAGGTGGTAAGGCAGATTTCTGAGAGTTGTTCCGTACCTATTGAGTTCTGAACTAGAGGAGAGAATCACTTTCGATTATCTTCGATTATAGGGTGTTGTGCTTACTTAAGTGTTGAAGCGTGGAAGCGGAATACTTCTAGTAGTGTTGTTAGTTGAAGCCAAGCAAGCCAAGGTTTTTAACCCGGTTAACCTATTTAACCTATATAGTACTTACGTAGTGAGTGAGGGTTTTCCTTCCTATCCTCAATCATCAAAAGCCTTCAACCATTTAGAAATCAGAGACTAATGCTTTACCAGTAGTGCTCATCGAAGACTAATGAAGAACAACCACAGTTGGCAGCTCAGCAGTAGGGAAGGCTACTACCCTAATAAGCCAAAGGGTGATACTTTACCACCGTTTAGTCCTTGGGACTGGGAAGGATTCGAACCCCTCCCGCTGGTTGAGCGTCTTCGAACCACAGAAAGCGTAGTCACAAGAACTGAAAACAGCTGACCGAGTCAAGTCAGTTCCTTCTTGGCTACTGATGCCATCCTTCTGTCTCGTCTAATTGGATTGGCCCATCGGTGATATAGACTCTTTTTGGTGAGTTGCCTACCAGGCCAGGTAGCAGCCAATAGCTTTTACCGTGAACTCCTTCTTATTGATGCACAGTGAAAGAAAGATAAAGATCCATCCCCTTACTACCTATCCCTAGATAAGACAAATGCCAGTCTCAGGTCTAGCTTTGCAGCAGATTCCATGGGCAGAGGCATTCATTTCATTTGAAGGTGAGCTCTTGCCTATCGACTACGCTTGCCGGGTGCTCATGCTCACTCAAACTCCTTCATTATTGAACCCGGATCGGAAATAGACTCCCCTAAGGCTTACTTAGGTAAGACTTCTTCCTTCTCCCATTCCTTACGAGGAGAGAAAGACTTAAGTCGACTCAAGTGGAAATAATCAGACTGCTTCCATACCTTATCTCAGGTTATTCTTTAGTGCTGGTATGGGGCACTATCCTCGAAGTAAGGGAGAGGGGAGCCCAGGCGTCATTACGAATAGCTTCTAAAAGGAGAACTGGCTAACGAAGCCTAGCTCGTTTAGCTACCTATCTATCATTGGTCAACTCGGGAATCAGCTAGACCTGACTTTCTCTTTCAAATGAAGAATATATTTACCAGTTTATGAGCTCACTAAGCCGAAAGCCAACGCTATTTCTCTTACTATGGCTCTTAGCTCATTATTGGGATATCTGGTCAGCACACTAAGAATGAAGTAGTACGATCGGCGGGCGTTGGAAAAAGAGTTTTAGTACAATTCTCGCTGCTTAGCGAAGTGAGGTACCTCAGGCCTTTTCGCTCTTTGCTTTGCGTATGCTGGTTCGAAATCCACTTCTTTCCTTTATTGAATGTGATCTTTGCCTTTATTTTAAAATAAGGAAACCGCTCCTGCCTTGCTTCTTTCTCCCAGTCTGTAGTTTGAACCTTCTCTCATTGATTATTGATTAACCCTCTCTCATGGAGTAGGAGGGATCTCTTAAGACAAGGCGGAAGGAAGGGAGTAAAGCCATCAAGCAACCAAAAAACAAGGTTAGGTCTAACCTGAGATTAGTGATTAAGGGGAAGAGTCTCATTCATCAACAACTTGACTTCCCTACTCAAGATTTCATGCGATAGAGGATAAAGAGACTTTCATTGCCTCCTCAAAGGAAGCAAGGCGCACTCAAACAAAGCTGTCTGCCTGACTTTATGAAAGAAGAAAGCAAGCCAACGAGAAGACAGCAGTTAACGAGAAGCCGGCACTCGAAGAAAAACCAGTAGTGTTCACTCAAGTTTCATCAGTTTAGGCAAAGTTCGTTTTGAGTAGACACCTTCCGACTACATTGAGCTTCTTTGCATGGGGAGGCATCTTGTATGTACTTTGTATCGTTGCCAGTTTCACATTAGAGTCTTAGAGTTTGATTTTATTGTCTCTTCCCTGACCCAAAAGAGAGAACGTGTCTTTCGAGGAAGGTTTTAACTTTCTAAGATCTTCTTAGCGGCCACCCAGTCTTTCTTGTACCTTATTAGGCCAGGACACCCTCGCTTATTGCAAGAGCAGGAAAGCTAAGAGACTTCAAAAGGAAGGTGACGAAGGATAGCATTCATCCCCATATGGATGGGAAAGGGCTTATTTAGAATTGAAGACTTTCACCAGATGTCGTGGACCTGGCTTGCTTACTTCATTTGACGATAATCCAAGTGGAGCTCTGGTATTGGTAGAACTACTCATTTTATTCATTAATTCCCACATTGGGCGTGGGACTTAGAAGTTATAAGACTTGAGTGGGAAGCCTGTGCCTCGGACGTGGCCCTTTCTTTTGCTTCTCCCTTGGAATGCAATGCATTCTTTTCGATCAAAGTAAAGCCATTGCTATTGATTGTTTAATAGCAACGTACTTGTGCTAAGGTAGTAGACTTGCTTAGCACAAGAACGAAGAGGAGCGGGTCGTCTTTTTTCAATACACTTGAGAATTCCTCAACACCACAACACACTAGGAACTCGCAGCGGTAGCGCTCAGTGCTTAGCTTATAGAATAGGGCGTGTATCCGGAGTGGGCGTCTCCTTCCCCGCCTACCTTGCCATCAAAGTCGCAATGAGAAGTGGTATTTCCGTGAGATGATGAACGTTCCTCCTCAAAAAGAAAAGCTAGACGACTAGATCGATCTGCCTTTGTTTGTGCTTCCCTACCGGCCCGCGCTATTGAGATTCAAATCATTCTGTCACCCCATGAAAAAAAATCCTTCGCCGAATCTTTCTCGAATTTATACCTTCCATACCAAAGGCGAACAATCGATTGTGAGTCAAATAGGTCCATTTGAGCTCGCTCTAGGAAAGAAAGAGGTCAATCGTCCCCCCCGTGCAAAGAAAGTCTTTATTCATTCGCACTGCACCTGCACGAATCGATCAAGCGCCGTCGAGCACACCAGTATGAGCAGGGTTCGCCAATTCTACAACTGCGGAGATGACTTGAGTGAGGAACGGGACAGTCAAAGGCTCATTCGTCAGGCTCCAACTCCAGACTTTTTTCATCTTTCTAATCTAAAACCTAAATAAGTGACACATGAGAAGCGAGTTCAATAGTTTCGAATAGCTTCGAATCACGCTTGAGAAGTAGGAGTTAGAGTGGTAAGCAGGATCATCATCAGTCTCTGGTGTGCTAGGCGCGGTATAAGGAAAGAGAGGAAAAGGAGATTTAATTTTATAACTCTTTTAGTACGTCTCAATAGATGAGTGAAGCGAACGAAGGAACGGCGCTAGAAAGAAGGGTTGGTTGTGGGTGGGCTTGGAGCGCATTGAGCGATCCGTTAGGGCGAACCACACAAGCTCGAAACTCGCGATAGAAGCGCTGGGAGAAAGACCACTCGTAGTGCCTCCGTCGCAGGTGCGTTAGCTGACATTGGTGGTTCCGCGAAAGAGTCTGGGGGGGCCTCAATAGTAAGTTGGCAGCTTTCAAAATGCCTGTTGGCGCGCTATAGCGCTTAGGGCTGATTTATTTAGCGCTGTTATACGCGCTTTATGCAAAAAAGACGGTGTTTATAACGCTATCGACGTGAAATCTCTGTTTGCGTGAAGCTAGCGAAGAAAGAATTCATTCACACTAACCAACTAGCAACAATCCGCAAACCACGGCACTGCCTTTTCTCTTCACCCACTCTATTCTCCTTTCCTACCGCCCTTGCTTTCAATAAGGGATTCGGCGGCTAGCCATGAAATAACAAAACTTTAGGAAGGGCTCAGACCTGACCTAGCGCAACTATCGCGGTACCTTCATTCATCTTTCTTCCTTTCTGCGGCGGGAGCAGACCCTGTGTTTACATCGTGATAGCGGGTGGAGGAAAGCCAGACTGAAAACCCCAAAAAGAAGTGATTTCTCTATCGAACGGAAATGGGTTCGTAACTTGACCTTTTCACCGAAAAAAGCTACTGGTTTATCAAATCATTTTGTCCCCTCTTTGGAATTGAATTCATTCATCTCGGCTATTCCTTCCCATAACATAAGGCCTTTGGCCTTTTAGTTTTTTCTCTTTTGCTTTGCCAGTAATGAGAACTGAGTCAACGATTTCCTAAACCTGGAAAGGTAGAATACCCCTTAGACTTGGCTAATGGTTTAAATAAATCGTCCTTCTTCTATTTTTCTTATTCAAAAATACAAAGCATTTTTAATTTCAAAAGACAAATCCTGCGGATGATGATTATTCTGCTTCTGATCAATAGGAATCGAAGCCATGCGATTGATCAAGCTACCCGGGCAGTCTTTAGTTGAGCTTTGCAGCAGGAACTCTCTTGGTGCTCCAAGAAGATGAGGGCTGAAAGAAAGAACCAAAAAGAAGAGTATTCATTTAATCTCCAGTCTGACTTATTTTTTAAAAAGCTGTACCTTGACACTCCCTACGGCCCTTATGGAAGCCATGACGTAGGGTTACCTGAATCGTCAAAGGCCGAGATGAATCGATTGAAGAATTCATTCACTTATATAGGGAATCTGCCTTTCTTTTCGCCTCAACGCGGGCAAGATTAGATTCGTTAGAGTCGCTAGCTCTTCTTTCTGTTTTCACGAATCCTGTGAACGAATCCTAGTTAGTTAGCCTGGCACTAGGAGTTGTCTAATCAAAAGGCGTAAGCGCAGCAGTTAGAATTTCATCCGCATCTGGCTTGACGACTGCTTTCCTGGGTGGATTGCTTTTCAATGCCTAGTTTCGTAGCGGGAATCACCTGTTGATTTGAAAGGCCTGACCTTCGACCTTCAAGGTGGCAATCTAGCTTCCGTTGAAAAAGCAAGGTGCGGAGTCAGGACTGAGCACTTCTGTGAATTGAGAATAGGTGCCTACCCTTAATTAGGCCAATGTTGAGATCAGACTTCAAGGCATAGGGGTTATATCCCGTATGAAATGGAATAGTATACCACTTCTACGAATAGCTCTTAATGCTGCATCTCTTCCGAGACCGGCGCCTTTTATCATGACTCCCGCTCGTTGCATACCTTGATCCGCTACTGTCCGAATTGCATTTCCTGCTGCGGTTTGAGCGGCAAAAGGTGTCCCCCTTCTTGGACCCTTGAATCCACAGCTACCGGCGGAGGACCAAGAAATCACCCGACCCTGTAGATCTGTAACAGTCACAATGGTATTGTTGAAACTAGCTTGAACATGAATAACTCCCTTTGGTATTCTAGGCACATTCTTACGTGAACTAATACGTCCATTTCTACGTGAACCAATTTTTTGTCTTTTTGGTATAGGTTTTGCCATATTTTTTTATCTCAAAATTCAGAGATATATGGCCATTTCATGTCAAAAACAGATCCTTTCTATATTCATTATAGATTTCTAATTGTAAAGATTTTAAGTGGGTTCGCTTTGACCGTTAAGAGTAGGTAACCCGTTCCCCGTGTCTTTGTTTCGATTGCATTCTATCTCATCGTATCCCATTCTGGTTCTGCGATATTTGAGAATCGCCGTCAATACCTCGGTGTAGGTCCGGGATACTCCTTTGTTCCACAGTCTGGGGCTATTTAAACTAACCAATTAAGAATTCTCAGATGTACTAGTACTAGCAAGTGCATCTTTGATGCAGTGATCAATTCTCCCGAGAGGCCACAATTACCGCGAGCAATCTACGTTTGTGATCTCGTATATTTCGCTTCTCCGACATCGACCACTTCGCCAGCTTCGAATCCTTAGAAGAGAGCTAGGACGGATTGAATCGAAATTTGAAACTTTTGGAAGGCTTAGACCGATAAAGGGAATAGGGGTAAGGAGGGGCAGTGGGGGAGGTATCGCCTTAAGGCCCAATAGACAGAATTTGACCTAAACATCTTTCATGGAAGGTTTTCGAATGAATGCGCAGTTAGGACTGCTGTTTGCAGGATGCCGGTCGACTCTTCCCATTTTTAAAAGTCCCTTAACGTTCGACTTGCATGTGTTAAGCAACTGACATTTCCGAGTTAGATTAGTTTAATCCAATAGGAAAGAAGTCTATACTGCTAGCTTCCAATCATAGCTTCTACTTGTCTAGCTGACAGATAGAATAAGCAACTCATTATATAGGATAGAGTTGGTGAAAGAGAAGAGATAGGCATAGCAGTTGACTTACAGAAGTTGCTAGTCGATCTCTCTCTCTTGCCTAGCCGGGGATCTTCTAGGATGCCGATTGGGACAAGTAGATTGAAAGCTAACTATCTCCTATTGCTAGCATGGCGGAGAAAGAGTAGCCGATTTCTTTATCCCGGGCAGGCAATCGGGAGTCTAGTCTGGCTAGTAAGGGAAATGGAAAGCTAGACCGGATACGTTGAATCCCTTCTGCTTAGTTCTATTTAAACTACTCCTTGCCCCTGCCCTTTCGATTGCGGATGCGAGAACAAACATAAGTCTCACAGCTCCTTCTCGAGCAGTAAGAGCTCCCTCCGTCGTCCGATTCTATGCCTAATATACCCCCGCTCTTCAAGGATTAACTCTTTTGTGCATGGGTGTAGTTCTACTATGGATTCAATTCCTTCAAACAGCTTATTCGAAAACAATCTTCCTTTAGCCGCAATGCAAGACAAGAGAAGAGAGGAATTCCCCAAAATCGTCCTTTTTCAAGGTGGGTGCATTAAAGCAAGGGCAGAAGCAGAAAGGAAGGTGTGATTCTCTTTTAAAACTATCTTTAACTCCTGAAAGGTTTGTTTTTCTGATTCTAATGATTCTAATAAGGCATTTCTTTCTCTGTGGGGCGATCATTTAGCTGCGTTTCACGTGCAGCCCGTGCGTGCATCGATCTGTCCGAGCATTGATGCTCCTGTCGGGCGATTCATTCTGTCCGTGCCCTAAGCCCGTCCATTCTGTCGTTCGAATAACATCTCTCTCGTCCCTCTAGCCGGTGGAGCTTATTCCTGCTTTAGCAGAGAAGTTGCCTTGCCGCCCTATCCCGATCATCTCGTACCAAAGCTCCTATCTAAGAGCATCTTCGAACGTTGTGAACTCAGAACTCTCTTTTGACTTTACCGCAACATCAGCTCTTTGAATGAGACTCTGCAACTGTTTTGCTTAGTCGAGCGTCTTTGACCTTTCCTGGCTTTATTGAAGCTTGAAGTTCAGTTACTCCCCTCTAAAGCTAAAGAAAGGCTGCAGCAGATTCACTCCTCTCTTTAAGTTCCTAAACCTTTCTAAGAGTACTTCCGCTGGAGGAAGATTGCCTTGGATTGACTCTCGGTCATGTAAAGTTTCCTCCTTCTTACGCATTCGTAGATTATAGAAGAAGCTCAGAGAGTTGAATTCCTCTACCGGTCTTATTTTATTCCCTCTCCCTTGCCTTCGATAACGGAAAGTTGAACTGGTTCGGACTTGAATCTATATTACTATCACTCGCCCTAACCTATCATATGTTGTGGGGATTGGTTGTCAATGATGTTATCCGGATGGCAAGCACTCATGATGAAGTTGATCCCCCTATCTGAATTGGGGAACCCGGAAAAAGAGTCTGAGACTCCATTCAGTTTTAACATGCTGACGTCTCTGGCCAAGATCCAGAATCCTTCACTCATAAAGACCTAACTATGGCTCTTCTCTTGAAGATGTCGCGTGGTCAAGTGACTTAAGCCAGGCTGGAGCCACCTAATAATTTTTTGTGGATAGAAGACCAAGAGACTTATCAAGATTCCAACTCTCTGCTCGTCAGTAATGACTCAGAAACCGATGAAGATAAAACTACCAGTAAGAGAAGAGCTCCGGTTCGCACCCCTTTGCCTCCAAACGACTATCTGGAGATGTGGAAAGAAGAGCCCAAGACAGAAGATTCGACCAAGCCTGTGTTGTGCTTCGCTAGGGATAGGAAAGATGGAATTCAGGGGCAAACATAACTCCACGCAAGATAGAGCTTGCCTGCTGGCTAATGGCTTTCCTTATTTAGTTAAGCTTTCTTGACCAGGAAGACAAGCAATAGGCCGAAGCCCTCACCCATCCTATGCAGACTCCCTCCCAGTTGTTAGCCTAGCAACAGCAAGTTCAACAACAACAAAGAGCAGAAATTGAAATAAAAAAAGAAAAGAGTCCTCTCTCCGCTGCCCTATACTCGATCACAGTGACTCCCGTACCTTGTGCAGCAAGGATACTTGACACTGTTACCACCAAAGCCAGATTTTGAAGCTAGGATGCGTGAGAAAAAGAAGCCGTAGCTTGAGGAAAGGCATAACCCGCGTAGAGATGGGAAGTGGCTAGAGCAGGGATAGCTGGAACAGTAGTGGATTCAGTTGATCCAATAAGAGATGGTTGGATGAGATGGATAACTAGGGCACAGTCTCTAGTATACTCACCCGCACCATAAGCATCTCTAGTCTAGTCTTAAGTACTTAGTAGCGCTATGGGCTTAGGTTGTGTGACCGCACGGCATACTAATGACTTTCAGTACCTCTAAGCTAAACAAAAAAGAAATAAGATAGCTAAGGGCATAGAAAGAAGGCAAGGTGCCCCGGTAAAGGCTAAGCTTAGTCGGCCTAGGTGAACTACCTTTAGCTTTCGAGAAGACAGTTCAAGCAGAAGACTAACGTCGAGGATGTCACGTGGAAGCTTTCCTAAATCCATTTGACCGGAGCCGGGATCAAAACAACAACTAGTTGTACGCAAAAGACACCAACAAAGCCGGAAGGGCGCCGTAGAGGTTTTCTTCTTATCGTTTGTGCCCCATTAGTCCTATGGGTCACTTCACTCAATCTAAAGAGTAGAGGTTCCCTTCGTTCCTTTCATAGGTCGAGATCTCAGCCCTTTGAAAGGACGGAGTCAATGTAGGTTAACCGCAGAACATACTCTCAAACTAACTACAGAAGGATGGGGATCGATATCATACCACCACAAGTAAGGCTGTTGGAGTATCCGCAGCTTCCTGATCTTATGAGCGGATAGGAGTGAATCAATCATTATAAAACGCCCAAAAACAACATATTCGTGTTTTCCACGGATTGACACTTCTTCCTTTTGAAGAGGAATAAGAGCGAGGAAGCAGAAGCTCCTTGACGCGGAAATCGTAGCTATTAAGATGGGGTTTATCCCCTCGAAGTCGGATCTAGTAAGACTAACCTCGGCTCGGAGCTCCCTTGGCTCATTCGCTACCAGATGCCGTTTCGGCTCCTTCTTCTATTAGTTCTTCTACAACTGCTATATCTTAACCATTTTTTGGGCAAACCCCCCGAGGAGGAGGGCATTCTTTTTATATATAGTAGAACTTGCTTACGAACCGAAACGATACTGAATCTAAGTTTGTGTGCAATAAACTCAATGTGATTGGATATGAATTGGGCCTGCGCTAGAGGGCGGGTATTCCCCTTAGGCGGGAAAGACAAAAGCGGGGGCGATTGCTTGACACTCCACCGATACCGGGTTCTCGTTCATGCCCAAAGCTGGATTGACTCTGTAAGCTGGACCAAACCCTAGCTCCAATGATTGGCCCGATCATAAAGAATAAGAAAGTTGGATTCTATACATAAGAAATCAATCTGGCAATAAGAAATGCAATTGGATTCCATCCAGCCCCCACTAAACGACCTTGTTACGACTTTACCCCAGTCGAAGATAGTATTAAGATATGAGCCAATGAGACCACCAATTAGCCTTGTGTCGCGAGTGGGACACATATCAAGCAAGGATTCGCTCTGCCTTGCAAGCCCCCATTGGAATTGCCTTTGTAAGACGCGTGTGGCCCAGCCCATTAGCTATTAAGCGGACTTGTTAACGTTATCGCCACCTTCCTTCACTCGCCTCTAATGGCATTGATCTCTAGCCCAGAGAAAAGATGAAAAAAGAGCCAAGGTAATGCAAAGGCGACAAAGTCATGAGGCCGATATAGATCTTAAGGTAATTGGAAATAAAAGATTACCCGCTACTTATTCTAAATCAATATTCCCAGTCTCATCTCTCTATTAGGGGGTCAACAACAGCAGTTGCTATTATGCGATTGAGCTCTTTTACCTCAGCTGTGCTATTTGGCCTCCTTTGCCCGCCCAATACTTATAGTTCTAGTAAACGCCATTGCCAACGACCCGACGCGGTATAGAACCAAAGATTCGGGGACGTGTGGTAAAGAAGGCAAAAAGAGAAAAAAGGAGAGCTCCACCCCTCAGAAACGCCATTGAGTTTGTGATGCAAACATTGGGAAAGGTCCTAACTAATATGGAAGGTCTATCAAGGCGAAAAAGCAAAGAAATTGGTGAAAAAGGAGTTCGTTCTTCTAAGCCCACGGGCAAACCACCCGGTGAATAGAGTTCGTATCTCTTCTCAAAGATGCGCAGTTCGATTGGGCTTTTCTGTTCGTGTTGGGGTTGGGAATTCTTCCTTGCCAACAGTGAGTGTGATAGAGATGGTAACGCTTCCACTTAACTAGAAAGATTTTCCTGACTAAACAGGGAGTCAACCGGCGAAAACAGATACCACTACGTTAACAGCCGTTAGGCGTCCCCGCCCCCGACCATAAGAGGTGGATTTTTGCCCATACCAGCTATTACTCCTGGTTGAGCTCCTACTCTTATAACAGTATCCGGTGCGTAAAGGAAATCATCTCTCAAGCAAATGGTGGAAGTGTTGACCGATGAAATTGGTCGATTTAGCACTCGGCTAACTCCCATCTTATTTAGTCTTCTCCTATTTCTAAGTAAAGCCCGCCCCTATATGCCCTGGGTAGACATGTGAAGGTAGACTTTGACCGGTCTTGGTCTGTGTTTGGGTGTGCTAGCAAGGCTAAGGCTAAGGCTGGAAAAAGAGTACATCAAGATCAGTCAAGTCATCACTTATTCGATTGTTGATTCCATTCCCTAGATGCCCTATCTATTGTTCATGCCCTCTTTACATGTTGGGTGGATCAGATCCCCTTTCAACTCTCATTATGGGAAGGAGGTCTTCCTTCAAGTTCTAGCTCTTTTTCGAATAGATAGTCCCGGCTAGTATGGCTTGGCATCGTCTGGGTTTCAGGCCCAGATGGTGTGGGGGTTAACCTCCCCAGCACAGGATTGTCTGATTCTGTGTCCTTAAGGCAAGACACTGGTAGAAGCGGCTTATCCAGTTTTAGGGAGTGATGGGTTATTGCTATCCCAAGCATCCTTGCTGGACAGCCACGGACATTTTGTTTCTAACCTTACTCCTGTGAAGGAGTCCTTCTTTGGTTACGAAGGTGCCCCCCCATGGACGGTGAAACATCCGCCCATTTAGGTGAGTTCTGGTGTCTTATCTTTAAGTATTTGGAAGCCAATTTGCTTGAAATTGAGCTCCGATTGCGCCCTGAAGGGAGTCTCTCTCATGGAACAACTTACGTCCTTCTGTGAAGGGATCCCGTTATGGTCTCCATGTATCAGGTATGCTTTTGATAGCAGCAACGAAATGTTGTCTGATTTATCAAAGCCGCAGATTCGTTGAGGATCTTTGGTCAGAGCCTGATATCATGGCTAGCCTTCCTCCGTCGACTAGCGTATTCCACTAGTTCAGGGGGAGGAAAGAAAGAGGAGAATTCTTGAAAGAGAGTCAAATGACCTATCCTTGAAAGCATTCAATTCCATGTCTTAAGCATGATTAGGGTTAAGGTAAGGGAAGGATTGCAGCTAGATAGTAGGCGGAGGGGGAAAGCTAGCTGAAGATGCATAGAATGCCATGGTTGGCTCTTGGGGAAGGAAGGAGAGTGATTGGCATGAAGGAGGGCGGGATTCAGGTTCTCTTTTAAAAGGATTGGATTTGCTGCTTGCCTTCCGCACCTTGATCTGTCTAGTTCTATTTTGACTAATCCGAATATGTGTACTGAGTAAAATTCTATCCTCTCTAAATTCTTGGCAGAGGGAAGCCCCATGACCGCATTATACGGATTTAGCCCGGGTAGATAGAGGAAGAGAAGATTTATTTTTTGCTCTCGGGCATTGATTGAGGTAGTAAAATATTATGTTTCAGAAGTGGTATTCAAGTCTTCAATCTGTGAGGAAGTAGCCCATTCTTCATCTACGCAAAGATGAATTACTGCTTATTCGACCGGTCCTACCCCGGCTTATTAGGAGAGGACCCTCTCTTATCCCGGATGACTTGAGCTTGTCTTGGCTCTCTTCTTTGACAAATGGGGCACAAACGATAAGAAGAAGCCCGGTCTTTTCTGCGGTAGTCTAGTTGTAGTTTTGAGCGCGTTTCCGAATCCTCACTAGTTATGAGCTACTCGTTATGAGTTAGCCCCCGTCTAGTCTTTCCAGGACTGGTTAAAGCAAGAAGCCCTATTTCTTTCTTAGTCGATCGAGGGACCCCAGGAAAACCTCGTTCAACAAAAAGTTCGGCACGAATGCCCTGTTCCACAAGTAAGTAAAGCAGGAGTCAATGAGGTTTGTAAGCAGCAAGATTCAGTCTGTATACCCCAATAGGAAAAGAATCGAGAAAGAAGGGATACTGACTTCCTTCCTTACGAGTGAGAATGGTTCACACCGAGGGCCTAGCCTCAATGACTTTTTGGGCTCTAAGCCCCTAGCAAGCAGAGAAGGCGAGGAAGGGGTCTTATGAAGCGACTTGTCCCACCTGCTGCTATTCTTTATCATGAACCACCCGCTGAAGATCGCCCCTACTGCATACTGGGCACGGATCCGACAATAGCTTTGGCTCGCACAATCATTTCTCTCTTTTAGGCGATCTTCTCTGTCCTGCTACCCGAAAAAGGAAGGGAATTCTTAATAAGGGGAAGCCTTCTCGCCTTAAGCCAAGACTGTTAAGACAAAGTCTTCCGTGACTGATTCGACTTACTCCTCCACTTAACAACTAGCTAAAGCTGGTAAGGCTATTGAGAAGGCGGCTAGTCTAAAATACCTTTTTTGGTTAAGCATTCCGCCTTACAACATTAGGGCAAGGGATGGCTAATGGAAGGAAATTGACTTTGATGAAAGCACTTCGTACCTCCTCTTCCTCATCGATATCCGCTAGCGCTGACTCTGCTGGCAACTTCCATTATTCATTCAGCTTATTCTTCCTTCAAAGCAGGGAAAAAAGAAATCATACAGGAGAGAAGATGACTCATAAAGCACTTTAAGGAGTGAATCCACATCCACTAAAAAAAGCTCGAGGATTCTACAAGTGGACTCTCGACTTATCGACCGAATTGGGAGCAAGCGCGCCAAGGAATCAAACGCGCTCGGTGCGGCTTCCAAAGTAAGTTATTGAGTCGGTGTGGAAGTGAGCTGATCTTGCCTTTGATCTGGGCATTGTGAGTTCTCCCGATCATGACGACGAAGCGAGTTAAGATTGCCCGCCCTAAAGGAAGGGTAGCACTGAACTGGCAAAGAGAATGAATGAGATTCTGGGGCTCCGGTTCCATCGATTTATACTTAATAGAAAGAGGTTGCAAAAAAGGAAGAGAATGGATCCACTCAAACAACTGTGTTCGGAATAGAACTCAGAGAGGCAGTCCCTCGTGAGTGCGGCACGCTTTCTTTCGAAGCATTGATATAAAGCGATTTACTACTAAAATAGCTTGAATATAAAGTAACAGTCGCTAAAGCTGTAACCAGCAAGCAAAAAGTTGTGGTGTGGATGGGGATTAAGGGTTCTTACGAGAAGATGATCCAGCACCCGACTAACTAACAGAAAGGGCTTGCTGCCCTAAACTAAAGGAAGTCGCAGACTCCCTTTGGTGGCTCCTCGTAAGGTATATAGGCTAGCTTTGAAAGATGGTCCTATGGGTCTAGAACAGAATCAAGATATAGAACAGCCCGCAGACACATAAGCAGATTCAGAAGATGCTACTGGAGAAGAAAAGGAAGAATAAGCGAGCCTTTGCCTTATTGAAAAGGCCCCTTCCTCAAGCAGCATAGGATTTCGTTTTTTAAATCTTTTCTTTTGGATGAGGAATTCTTCGATTGATTTAGTGGTAAGTTAGCCGTGAATGAAAAATCACTCTAATGGCTGAGCCAGAGGTATGCTTACCAACCTTGTCCCGAGCGCAGGAAAGTGCCTCGCCGTGCCCTGTACCGATGTGAATTGAATGAATGGACATCACATCTCCACTAGTTCGTGCTCCGAATCTATAAACTTCTGCGTGCCTTACTCCTTCCTTTGATGGTTAGGACTAAGCTGATGTCTCAAGATAGATGTCTTCCTAGTGGCCTGGTTCTTAGGCTTATTCCTTAGATGGGGATGGGTAGGATTCGGCTGCTAGGGGAGGCCTAGGCTCAGTCTTACCCAGAATAAGGTATCTGAAGAGCGCTAGAGAATGCGGGAGATGTCGGCCAAGAGTTAGAGGTTCATGCGCTAGAACCCGTTGTTAGCAATCTCCTTTACCTTGAATCCGATCGCCTACTTTGATTGTTAGTGAAAGGTAGACAAAGGTAAGCATAGATAGATCGAAAGGTATGTCTCGACTGGGCACCTTCGTTGAAAGGGATGATATGGCCCAGAATGAAGTCCAGATGGCTCAATTGCTAGCAGAAGTCAGTAGCTTTGGCCGCTCCTCCTTGGTTTTAGGCCAACGGGAGAGGCTGTGAAGGCAGATGCTGAAGATGATGCTCTAGGCTTAAAAGAGAGGTTCAGTAGGACGGATCCATTTCATAGAAGACTTGACCAAGGATGGAATCGCATTACCTGAGAATGGCTCTAGAGGCTGATAGAGCAAGGAAGGGACTTTGTTTACTTACTTGACTTGAGATGCCCTCGCCTAAGTCCTTGAACACAGAGCCAGCCAAAGAGCCATAAGGAGAGGAAATGCAGATCCTTCGTTAGTGAAATGGGAGAGGTTCCTTCTTACCGATCCTGAACAAGAGAAGAGAGCCATTACCTGAGAATGAGGGTTAGAGGCTTAGGGCTCAACAGAGAGGTAGGCTTTACTTTAATTAAGTAGGGCTCCTTTAAACTCCCTGTAGGTCGATTCAATTACATCGAACCTTACTCTAACAAGTAAGCAAGTCTACTACCTTAGCACAAGTACTAAGCAAGTCTACTACCTTGATTTTCAGAGGTATGAAGTAACTCGACTGATAAGGAGAGGGGACTTTTTAAAAAATAAGTAAGAAAGCCCGGCGACGATAGGTGCACCTGACATGGCATTTCCACTTACCGAGGAATAGAAAGGGAGGACCGGGGGCCAGAGCAAGTTGGGTTGGGGTATAGAGCCGTAAGCGCGGTGGGGGGGTGACAGAGGACGTGCTCGTACGGTTCAAAGAAGGGTATGATCAACTCGTTGATTGTTGGAACTTTCACTCCTCTATATTCGAAATATGCCTTTCTAGGAGCATTACGATCTGCAGCTCAAATGGTCTCTTATGAAGTCTCTATTGGTCTTATTCTTATTGTGCGCCTTGTGAGCGCGTTTGGATCCGCGAAGGCAATCGCTCGGATGTTCCCCTAACCCAACCCGGGAACGGACCGGAGGGAACCGCAGCATGGGGAATGTCCGCGTCTCGTCGCAAGGCTCATTTTTTGTTTTGGGTCATAGGGCGGGCGGCTTTATCTGATCAAGGGCCGGGGCACAAGGGTCCTGGTACTATCCAGGTGCGAAGAACCCCGGAGGTGACTGCAATGAGCAGAAATCTCACTCACCGGCCTAAACGACGAGCAAACACTCGAACGTGAGAGCAAGGGATCACCTAACGAATGGACGAGCTCCAAGGAGGGAGGAAAGAGGAAGGCAAGAACCATGCTTTCAGAGAAGTGGCGGTCCGAATCTTATCTGAACTGCGAGAATAACTGACTAAGCCATGCCATAAGGGTCATTCTCAAAATGGGACGGGGCCCAGCCTTTAGGTTGTTTAAGTAGGTTGGGTGACAGATCGGCCATAGGAGTACTCCGGGATATAAACCAGGGCAACAAATGTCGAGCATACGACGATGCCGCCCGTTTTCATTTCGTGGAAGTCCCCGGCAGAGGAAAGGGCTGTAGGTGATGGCGCGTTCTGCTTCTTATCTAGAGAGTGAAATCGTTCCTATTCTATTGGGTCGTGCGTGGCAGCTGGTATAGATGAATAAGGGCGGGCCGCTTGAACGGGACCTATTCTCTTAATAGGCGGCAAAGCTGAATAGGAAAGGGGCCGAGCTGACTGATGAGTGCCTTTTGATTTTAGCCTTGTTCTATCTGTAAACTCCTTTCATTTTAAAAAAGGGCTCTCATGTGAAGCGGGCTATCTTATAGGCTGGCTACATACAAGTATAGCCAAATCAAGATGAGACGTGACGGACGGTCAGAGGCCGCAGCGGGACTATCATAGGAAAGCCCGCCCCCGCTAGCTAACATAGAAAGAGATTCCCGGATAGCAAAAGTCTCTATGTGAATCTCTTCCCGACCAGGCCAGGCCGAATCGGGCCACCACTTGGGATGGGAATGGCTCAGCCCATATGCATCATTTGATGAAAGCACTCCAGTCCAGTCGCTTCCTCGAAGTGGCTTGTCAACCACGTATGAAGTGTCTTGTTTGATAGAACAAGGATTTGACTCCCTCAAAACAATGCTCCTCACCAAATGCCCTTCCTTGGGTTGGGGCAAGACAGCAATGAGTAGTTCGCTCCAGGACCCCACCCCCTCGAGAGCAGGATGCCGGCCGAGATGGAGCTGGGAGCCAACCTATACTTTCCTGGGGCCCCAACATCTAAATAAAATGCGGGCGCCGAAAAGGAACCAGCCCAGCCTCTTCAAGAAAGCTTTGCTTGGGCCCGGACAATGCTCTAAACACGAAAGTGTGACGCCCCCTTCTCCCATGCTGAGTCACAGGCAGCGCCTCGGAAAGCGCGGACGAGCCACATGCAGGGAAACTTGCACGTGTGGTTCTGGCCGGGGACCCCGGTATACTGTACTAATATGTGTAGGTCCCCGTAATTCGAGTGAGATTGTCATGGCGCAAAAGCAGATATGGTCCGGTATTCCCTTGTTCCCTGTATTGGTTATGTTCTTCATTTCTCGTCTAGCAGAAACTAATCGAGCTCCGTTTGATCTCCCAGAAGCGGAAGCTGAATCAGTTGCAGGCTATAATGTAGAATATGCGCGGGATGCGATCCTTAATAGTCCACTGTTGGCGGAAGCCAATGTCCCGGGGTCCCGGGGACTCATTCTGACTGAAACAAAGGGTGGGTCTTTACCAACTTAAAAATCGAAGATTTTAGGGAAGCCAAAAAACGTGAGCGCCCCTACGCGAGCCTTATTGAAAAGGCCCCTTACTATAGAACAAAGCAAGGGATTGAGCTGCGCGAAAGCCGTTGCTCCTTTTCATAATACGAAAAGAGCCCTAAAGTCTACTCCCTTAGCACAAGCACTAAGTAAGAAACCTACCTTATTGAAAACTCAAGTAAAGCCTTTTTATTTATATATGTATTCTATTAATGCGCTCAAGCATGCGAAGAAAGCAACAAGCGAGAAAAGCCCTTTCTATGTTATTAGTAAAGAGCTTTTCTTGCTTGTTTAGTAAAGTAACGCTTTTCATTTTGATAGGAGTGCTGGGGCACTCTTCATTCTTCATTCGAAACTAATGAATGTCGGGTCGGGGGTTTCTGCCTTGTTATCAAAAAGGGAGTTGGGTAAAGCAAACTCCCTCCTTGGACGAGCACGGGGCTTAGTCAAGTAGAACCGGGTTGCGCTGCTTGATGCTCCGATCGAAAACAAATCAGTGGGGCCATGCCGGTACGACTGAATATGCGTTAGAAAGGTCAATCCCTCCCCTACGACACCAAAAAAAACCGGGCCGAACTTCTAACAGCCCGCCCGCTTCCATAGAACAATATCGTGGCAACGTAGACCTAAGTGGTCATATTGGATCTTTGGGAACCATCACAAGTACGGCCGGCCTATATTTAAACGAGAATGCCGTGTCGTCCAGCGGAGCCTAGAAGAAGGTGACTCGCGCAGACAGCTGACTCCTTTTCAATAGAAAGGAATAGCCAAACCAAAACCCAGCTGGCTGGTCAATCTCAGAGATCTTATCGGCCGGCAAACCGGAGACGGACGACCACGGTCCCGACCTTACCAGCACCGGAGGTGTACTAATCAATGAACCCCCGAAACCTACTTTCTTTTCTGACAAAATCAACCCCGGTCACGACATGTTGTTGATATTGATTGAGTTTGAGGCACTTTCGCTGACTAAATCCATCCATAAACCTAGACCCCGGCAACCTTCGTAACCAAAGCGTCAAGACAACAGCCAAAGGTCACCTTTGGATTCTTAAGTAGGGGGCAAGCAAAGAGGAGCACGTAGGAATGCCGACCACTACATAAGCCACTAGTGGCTGAGAGAAAGCGAGCAGCACCTTGTATAGGTTGGGCGGAGCTTGAAGAAGCGAGCCCCTATCAGAGAAAGCCATTGCGCGCTAGCCTAGCTAGCTAGCGTTTTTCAGCTGGCTGTTATCTTAGTTGTAGCGCGCCTTCCCTCCTTCTCTCACTTCGGAAAGATTTAGCAGTATTTTCTTATGATGACCTGGTCGAGAGAGTACGATACATCGGTGTAAAAGATTGAGTGGGATCTGTGGGGTTGGTTTATAGTAAGGGCCCAGTTCCAGTATTTGAGGGCATAGAAAGCAGGGCATGTCATGGGTTGTAGGGAAGAGGTAACACGTGTACATGAAAGCAAAACGAGTTAGGGGCCAGTAGAAGCACGTGGAACATATGCACCAGCACGGCATCTAGGTGAGCAGCATTTCCATCAAACTTTGTGAGGTTCCCCCGGAATCCGGTGTATCCTTATTCAAAGAAGGATTGGACTCCAACTTCTCGTCCAAAGCCTGTGATGAGTGTGTCTAAAAGGCTCTTTATTTTGAACCGCTTTAAAGCGAGGTAGATGATCCCCTTTAAAGAGTAAGGAGGTAAAAAGCCTGTATCTCACTGCATCCTCGTTAAGAGCTTGTATCTTGTCGGCACGATAGATAGTAATTAGCTTGAATGGATCTATTCCCTTAGTCCGTGTGTGCTTACCGTTCTAGCATCATCCCCCTCTCGCTTAGTTCTAGGTATGAATACATCGAGGCCTTCTGGGAATGAAAAAGATGTTATGTATGTGGTTCTATGGCAAAAGAAAGCAGATCTTTGCTGGGCTGGTCGAATCAAAAGTGTCGCCCTACACGATGAGGGTTTGAATCTACCTCAGGGCGTATTAGGTTTTTTCGATTTTCTTATCTGACGAAAAAGAATATAAAATAAAGAATGGAGTCTTTCGCAGTGCGGGAGGACATTTTTATGAATTGAATCTTGAAAGCCTTGTCATAGACTTCGCTTCGGGGCCTTCCACTTGCTTGACCCCTGGCCTCCAGACATGGAATCCAAGAGCTTGTGAGGTAGAGAGAGACCTTCCTTAGGTTCTCCTTCTTCACCTCTCTTTCCCCTCTTCAAGGAAGCTAGCTCAAGACCCTCTGGCGGATCAAGACGACTGACGAAAGGGGGAGAAAGGACGGATCACCTGCCGATCTGTGATCAAAGAAAACTATACCTGAAGAATGAAATAGAAAAAATCGTGGCCGAGTTGCTTTCAACGGGCCATATCATACACAGTATTTGCATGGGTCTTCGGGATACCGCCGTACCTGTTCCTATACATCCGTCCACGTACAGAACAATCCTCCTTTTGAGGTATGGTAGGAGTCGCTTATATCCAATGCTTTCGCTCCATAAGGTATTTCTCTCCTATCTAGCTAATGACTTTTCGAGCTAATGAGTTCTGAGTTCTCCACCTTGGACTGGTAGACCCACCTTATAGTGTTCTCGGGCGGATCGATAACTCTTCGCTATAAATAGCTCACTACCTGGATTCGCCTTTTGTAATAAGCAATGTCACTCTCACTCACGGAACACAATCTATATGTGATTCCCACACCTAATAAGACATGAAAGTGTAGCTAAATAGCCGTCATTATTAGAGAACTACCAGGAAAAGATTTATAGTTAACCCTACCAATCCTAGACCTACCAGATAAAGCGGGTAAGAACTACGCACCCTTGATCCTTTACCCTTGCTCTTAACTTGTGTCTGCCCTAGCCCTTTACCCTGCTGCCTGGAGGGTAATTTCAACTGGCACTGAATAGCTGGCAACTGACACTCCAACAGGACCAGGATCGACAGCAAAGAGAGAAATCCTAGTGAGCCCTCCTGGGAGAACTATTCCATACGAAATAGTAGAACTGGTAGCCCTTTAGGCCTTGTACTGCAATTCAAACCTCAGGAGAAGCACGCGAACTCGTTGCAAGAGAACTCTAAACGGCTGGAGAGGAGCGAAAGGCCATACATAGTGAAGGGGGGTGAAGGTCGCAAGGTGGGATTGACCAACATTCCCTGTCTCCCTGACCTTCTAAGCTAAGTAAGGGGACCTGTTAGCAAATCGCCTGGCATTGAGTAAATAACTTGAGTAAGGAACGGAACTCTTTTCTCCGATCTCAAAACATAAACATAAATAGTACTATTTGAATCTTGGTGTCAGGTTTTCAAGAATTGAATCATCATGCTGTCCCAACACGCAGCCCATAGATCTCTCTAACTCTAATACGGAGAGGTAGAGGATGAGGGGAAAACCTGATACCGAGGGGACCAAGACACCGGAAGACCTTGTAGGTACTGCTTTATTTTCTTGAACGCCTTCTGGCATTCTTCGGACCACAAAAAGTCGACACCTTTTTTCATTTATAAAAAAAAATATATAATATATAAGAGAGAGTTCTGGGCGTCTTGGTATTGGATCCGCTCTTTCTCAATAAATACCAGCATTTTCTATTGATTTGTTCCCTTTCCCTTGGGACTTATTCTGATCTTATGATTCAATACCAAAAGGCGGCCTACCCGCTTTCCTTTCGGTCAGCTGCCCCTCAACCGCTTCAGGGGACTTTCTCTCAAATTGGATAACATAAACAAACACATATCGAGAAAGAAAGCCCATTTGACCTCACGCTTTTTCATTCATTAGGGTAGGGGCAAGCCAATTGCACGGCGGAAGTTCTCATCCGTAAAGTAAGAGTAGAATTCCTTATAGAATTCAGAACGGCTAGAGCTCGTCTGGACTGATCGTATAGACCCCCAAGCAAATAAACTCCAACTTCCATTCCATCCCAGCGAAGGAAACAAACTCGCCTCCGGCAACTTCCACTCAAACCGAAGGGACTGCAGGATAGGCTGACATAAGCTCGTGAAAACAATCTTTCCCAAAGCGCAGAACGTCCCTCATGCATAGACAACAATGTCTCTAAAGTACCCAATGAGCATCAAAGTGCCTTCTACTCCTTTACTAAGCCAAGGAAGTGGATTCCCCTACTTGACTACGAGTACGGCTATGAAAAGCTTATCGAAAGAGGAGGTTTGAAGACGCTCGACCAAAGGGAGAGGAATGTAGTAAGGGCTAAGTCCTTTTTGCCATCTCCTTGGCCTTCAAAGCCATACCACTACTTCTTTCTACTTCCGTCGAATCTAATTGGCCTCTCGTTGGCCTAGGGGTTCTATAGAAATTCCTACTGCGTTCCAGAATACGATGTTATAATAAAGTCCAGTATGCCGGAACCATTAGCTTAACCGTAAGCCATGCCTTTACTCCTAACGCCCCAAGCACCAATACTTATATGTAGCATCAACAGCAAAGACTTGGGCCTCTAAGATAAGAGATTCCTACTAAATGCCATCTTAACACTTTGAATTGGGAGTGGAAGGTCTCTAATGAGCTCTACTCTTTCAATGGTTTGATACCCTCGAAGTCACTTGCTTCCATTGCGATAACCTTTAAAATCTCTTTGACTCTGGGCTGGGCTCTAAAGGATCTACCCTTTTCTGGTTAAATTCAAATGCAACCATATGCTTAACACATCGATTTGGAAGTGGCTAATTCCCTCTGTGCTCTACTGGATCTAATTCAAAACTACGCTATTCAAAGCATCACTCAAGACTTCCAAATCAATCTCCTCCAAGCCCAACGGCTGAAATAGCCGCCTTTCGTCCTTCAAATCTTCAAAGAATGGAAGAGCGGCCGAGTTAAGAGTTCGTTCTTCTTCTTCCTTATACTTTAATAAGGCAATTGCCTGCCTTCAAGCTAGTCGAACTACCTCCTTACTTTAGGAAAGGCCGACTAAGACTAAGCTACCAAACCAGAACATAGTCTTGATGTGGGCTGCAGGAGTCCGACAAGAACTTATTCTATAGTATAGCGCCTTCCCTCGGGTCATGAGCTGCTTTTCTAGCTAACTGCATTCGGCAATGTGGTTCTTCTATTCCATTCAATAGCAATGCTGCCGACTCCTCTCTCCCATGTCTTATAGTCCTAATCGGGGAAGTCTGCTTTGCGAGAGTGCAGCAACGGAGCGCTAGTCCTTAGCATGAATCTTTCTATGAACTATGCCCAAAGCATTCAAAGAGTAAGGCGTGGGATGGGACTACTTGTTCGTTCGACTGCTTTTTCGTTCTCAGATCCAGTCTTTTCTGCTGTTAAAAGAAATGCTTATCCTGAGCTTGAGCTGGCTGTGGGATCTTTCCCTTATAGTAGCCTAGCTCCTCCGACAACAGACGAAAGAGCTGCGGTTACTGACTCGATCTCTATCGCCACTGCTGGATTAAAGGAGAATTTCCTAAGAGTAGTCTTCCCCTGGAATAAGGATATCCTTATTAATCAAAATCAAATTAAGGTTTCGTCTCGGCCTCGCCCTAACGAGTGAACTTCCTCACCCGAATGAACTACTTTACCTTGCAATCTTTTACTGGGAGTTTCAGGGTATTGAATGATTCTTCTCCTCAATTTCTGCCTATCCCAAGTCTTGCCAAAGCCCAGGTTCGTAGACCTGCCATGCCAATCCCATCTCCTATTCCCTCTGTCTTCTCTTCAAAGCTAGCCGAGTCGTTCCCCAGAGTGGATTCGGTGTCAAAGAGAAAGAGACAAAAGACTTTTTACTTATAAAGACTAGTTGCGCTTCTTCCTCTCCAACAGGTTCCATTCTTCCGCCAAGAGAAAGCCTAGGGCATTCCTCTCTATCAATGACTGAAGAAATAGGGCTAAAAATTCCTTATTTAAGAGGCTTTCACGGAATCAACTATTTGAATACGTTACCACCAGTTGCCACATTTACTGATTCAACAGCGGCTTTCAAAGAGGCTTTCGTCATTTCCGGTATCGCTTTTTAGGGGGGAAAACTGAATCTTCATCTTCCTTCCTTTTGACTTATGTCAAAAATGTCTTTAAATAAGAAATTTGACTCCTGCAAAGGCTACTAAGCCGCCTAAGCAGTCCAATCCCTTGTTGTCATAGATCGGGTGAATGCCCTTTCCTTTAGTTGCCGACTTACTTTCTTGCTTCTTTCAGACAGTCCAGTACTAGTTTGAACCCTGTCCGCTGCGTCACCTATTGAGAAAGCAGCTTAACTTCTCTGATTCGCCTCTCGTTCTACTTTTGCTTTCCTTGCAATATATACTAGTCTTCTTATTTCCTTTGCAGCGAGTGAAAGTTCCTTGTCAGCCGTAATGCTTTACTATCCTAATCCGACCAGTTTTCAAGCTTTAGATGAACAAGCCTCTTTCTCTCCCCTGTTGAAGTAGCTTTTTTGGGGGACAGGCTAGCGACTAGGTTCCATCCAGGCAGTATCAGTCCTAGGGGCAGTTCCTTTTTTTTGATCGGGACTAAGGCCATCGCCTTCCAGTACCTGTACCCCTATCTATGACTGCTGTACCAAAAGCTCTTTCATTTCCTACAGGCCTAGGGTAAATAAAGTAAACCCCGTCAGTTCTAGTGGTAAGGCCCTGTGTAATCTTTTGTGTAAGCCAATGAAAGAAAGTATAGCATAACTCCTTAGGAGACTTCCAGTTTTTTTACCTGCCAGCTAGTTTCCTGCTTTCTTTGCCAGTGTGCTAGCAAAGTTGACTGCTGTTCGTTCCTTCGAATATCTACTAGCTTTGAAATAAGCTTTCCTACCCTTTTGTAATTCTTTCGAGTGTAAAATGCTTATTGAATACCCCTCAATCAAGTGGCATTCATAGAGTGCGAGTTTTGTTACATCCCGCCGTAACTTAAGTGTAAAAAAAAAGCTTAATTGGGTCTCGCCAGGCGGCAATAAGACATATAGACATAGGAACTATATATTGAAGGTTGGTTGTCTATCATTAAAATTCAACACAATATCGGACTTGGTCATTTCTTTTTTGCCCCTATTTGACCTGACTTACGTATTCTTTTCAATTTGCATTTGTTTACCGGGCTTGGACCATGTCTCCCGAACAATCTCAGTACATATGGCGCAAGACGATTCCACATATCGAGGTCGGAATGGGATCGGGTGTTTTCACGTCTCACCGTAGTGCCCGGTTTGTCTTGATTTCCGATTGATGAACAAGAAGGTAGTTTACTTGCTTACTTGTTAGAGTAAGGGAGAGGATGATGGAACTATTGGATTTTTTGACTCGCCCCCGGATACCTGTCCTTTGGACCCTTCGCCCGCCACCAGTGGAAGCAAGCTAGCCCCCTATGTTGTTTGCCCCTTTCCCCTTTTAAGTTAAGAAGAATAAGGTAAGCATTCAAGCCCAGCAAGAAAAGGCCCTTACTATAGTATAGATAGCGCCCTTAATTATATTATATTATTATATAAAAAATGAAAAAAGCAACCTTTCGCGCAGCTCA
>CM039439.1:21400645-21403145 GCA_022379115.2 Bauhinia variegata
ACTACACGGCTAGGATCAGAGAAAGCAACCTAAACCTACTCTACTTTGATTCAAAAGGTTTGGAACCCTATCTTACTAATAATAAGAAAGGGGCAAGGGTGATGCTAAACTATCTTCTAAGGGTTGATACTATTAGATAGGCTTGGGGCTCCCATGCTTTCCCACGGGTATCTTTCAGTTTGTTGGCTCCTCTTATTCTCAGCACATAGGGGGATTCCCCATCCATTTATCTTTCCATTCCTTCCCCTCATTCCAATCTTGAGGCGTACTACCATGATTCCTTTCCCAGTGTCTATATTCCCCCCTCATCCGAGGCTCAGACTTCACCTCCATCCCCTTTTATATCAATAGGGAGCTCATCTATCCTTCCTGCCATAAGCTGATGATCTCCTAGCGCGAAAGCCATTGATCGATAGTTATACAAGGCGATCGAAGATCCCTACAGAAGATAGCTTTCAGAAGCCCGATGCTTAAACTCAAATTGCGCGATGAACTCATCAGATCAGATGAACTACTACAGGAAAGAAGACCAATTCGACCGAAGACCGTAGAGACCGTTATAAGACAGCTCGACCGGGAAGGACA
This sequence comes from Bauhinia variegata, assembly GCA_022379115.2. Classification (NCBI taxonomy): domain Eukaryota; kingdom Viridiplantae; phylum Streptophyta; class Magnoliopsida; order Fabales; family Fabaceae; genus Bauhinia; species Bauhinia variegata. Next base: position 21,401,231 of record CM039439.1, read on the forward strand.
GATGCTACTAATAAAGCCGATTATCGCATGTTTTTAGAGGCCGTACTTGACCCATCCGACCCCTTAAACTCGCGATTTAGCAAATAAAATAGACCATTCCGGACCTTTTCCTCATGTCGCTACCAGCTACAGATCAGATATGACCGGTTGAAGAAAGAAGAAAAGATCGATGAACAATTAAGCGCCTTAGAGACCAATGAAATGCGACCGAGAAGCTTTTTTACAAACAAGTTGTTCTTTGAAGACCTATTGCTTCTGCTTCCCTGCTTAACCGTGCCTTTCGTACCTATATCCCCTTTATTTCAGTTACATCCAGTCTCAGTTCTGCTGGAAACTACCGATGGGGGAAGGCTTGGACGTATAGCAAGATTAAATAATAGGTATGGCATACGGGAATTGTATATGAAATGAAAGGCTGGAAACAGAGCTGGAGATGAGCGCTAGCCAATGGTTAATACTTCAGAAAGCACTTTAGCAATTACCAGTAATGCCCCTATCGACCTCAGTCTTGTTTTTTGCTAGCGAACTTTACTATCTCATTAAACGCCGAATATCCATATATATATCTATTTTAAAGATAGTCGGCCCACTTCTAGCCGTTCCAGCGATTATGCCTGTTCTAGCCCTACCATCCACCCCTATCATCATAATAGAAAGGGGTACTTTGCTCTGCAAGTCCTCTTCGATACTCCGGATAGAAAAGCTTAGAAGCAATATCCGACGGCAAGGCCTTCCAGAGGTCGGATCCCAGGACATCCCTTGAAGTAAAGGGATTTCCCGGATCTTAGGGGCATACCGCTCCAGGAGGGCTTCACCTATAGCGAAAGCCTTCTGAACGAACCTTGAGACACCCAAGGGTGCATCCGGGGGGTCAATGAGACTATGGAAAGTAGCCTTCGTCACTCGCTTGGCAAGGCGGATAACCTTAGCCAAAGTGAACAACGAAAGGTAGAACTTAACCACAGTATCGGACCTCTCATCCCTCCTTCTTATTATCTTTCTATGAAAAGGAGGAATTATCCGCGGTAGACCCAACCTCGTAAGAGAGATGGGAACAGATAGCTTTTCCGGTAGAGTCGGAGTCTCACGAGCATACCACTGCATGAGACTGGCTGAACATTGCTTAAGATAAAGCGCAACAAACAACCATCCCGACTTCCTACCCAGAGAGGCCACCTGTTTAGCAAACAGGTAAGAGCCAATACAGAATTCCTTAGTTAGGCCATCAGTGATTATCAATTTGACCTTATTAAAGAGTCCAATCAATAACCGAAGGTCTTCCAAAACCTTCTGCCAACTGATCGGTCTAACCTTGAGTAGGGATTGGTGCAGCATCGCCATGTGATTGAGGTTTATTAGCTTCCTGGCGTGACAGGATGGTGCCACCCGTCCAGGGTGCGCCGTACCTCACACCCAGAGCTTCCGCGTCGCTCGATGCATCCTCCATGAGGACACTACACCAGTCTCTACCACAAGGGATAGTCGACCAGACTCGCCCTGATGAGACCCATTTACCGGGCCCCAAGGGGAGGCACCCACGGGTGTCAAACCAAGGGACTCTGTGTGATACTCTCCACAGAGAGTGAGGTTGACTAATCCATACCTCGGTCTTTTGACCTGGGATCCCGTCCCACGACGGCCCCAAGACCTTAGCCGGATTAGTTGCCCCTTTTGGGGTACATCCTAACCAGCTAGAAAACCAGCGATCAGGAGGTACGGAGTACTGACAGTACTCCACGCTTCGCATCAGCGAAGGCGCCCCTATATGATTCTACGAAGAGTAGATTCGACCCTTATGTTATGGCTCGTCTCGCGCTTAGTCACTCGCGGGATTCGGATAGGGGAGCAGCAAGTCTTTTTTCTGAAAAAACTCGCAGTTCTCCCCCTTTTAAATAGATATATATATATCTATTTT
>CM039439.1:21408145-21415645 GCA_022379115.2 Bauhinia variegata
ACGAACGAATAGTCCACATCCGATGATCCACATAGTCTGCTGTTTTATGTCCTTCAAGTTCATTCTGGGCGGGGGGAATATGGCTCTTTCAGAATATGATGGCATTTATTATGCCTAAGTCAGAGGGAACTATCAGACGGGCGTAAAAAGATCCGATCTCTTTCACGAAAAGGAGCTAAAATGCCACTTTCAAATGACGAAAGAGGTTCTTTCTTTTAGGCCTGATTTCCCTCGAGAAGCTGATGCCAGCTAACCTAGGAGTTCTGTTGTTAGGGGGCCCGGAGAGTACCAGGAGTTGATGTATAGATCAATATTCTTAATAGGATACCTATTGAAAAACTATCCCACACCAGGGAAGGTAAATACCCATTTAACAATAAAACCTGTGAGTTCTCGTGGTGAGGTGCGAAGCTAGTTCCCGAGTAAGTAGCTAAAGCAAGCGATTGTAGGTAGACTAAGTATCGCCTAGAAGATAAGCAGATTGGTGTGGAACTATATCGTCTGCTAGAGTTAGATTTGTTGTGTAGCCAGCCTGCCCAATTCTAATGATACGAAGAGCCAGCTTTGCGCCTTTACCTGGCTGACTTGATTGCTTGTTCCGTTCCCTGCTTCACCCACAGGGAAATAAACTGGGATGAGTACTAAATACTAGTGGGCTGGATTCTTCCTCTTCTCTAGCTATGGCTTCTTTTTCATGGAAGATGGGTTCGGGTTAATAATTTGATAACTCATCCATGCGGGTAGTCCCTATCTGCTGTCATGCCCCTCTAAAGTAAAGGCTGTGTCAAATTCCCCATAGAAAAATATCTTAGATCAAGGCCAATTCACAACTTATTCGGATTTGACTTGCGCCTCCGCTTGATGAAGGTCAAGGCAAGGTCCTCTTGCTCTTCTCTCGTAGCTATGTCCTCAACTACGACGGCTACTTGAGTGAGGTTGCGTATAGATCGATAATATAGTGTATAAGATAGTGGCATTTTGGCCCCTAGATAGAGGCATCCCATAAAATTTCCTTAGCTTATTATATGAAGACGGCGCTCTAACCTGATGTCGGAATAGCAGCTGTGAATATAATGTGGGATAAAGGATGATGAATTGTCCAAAGCTGCTTAGGAAGAAAGCAATCAAAAGATAGTGTGTACTAAGTGCCCCTTACTTATCCTTCTCAGTGCGAGATAAGTAAGTAAGCTGGTCTGGTCATAAGGATAATCGTTCTTATCTTATTAGGTCAGGGGCGGCCGGCCATAGGTTCGAATCCTGCCACCTTTCTTGTGGATCATCCTGTGGTTACCGGATGATGGGAATAACAGCCATTTTAAAATGAGCACGAAATGTCAATATATGAATTGTTTCATTATTCGTTATTTCCGGGTCTTTTCGTTGCATTCACTTACAACAAGAAACAACCACCAGCGTTTGGTGCAGCACCTGCATTTTGGTGCATTCTTCTTTCTTTCCTTGGTCTTTCGTTCCGTCATATTCCTAATAACTTATCCAATTACAACGTATTAACCGCTAATGCACCTTTCTTTTATCAAATCTCAGGGACATGGTCTAATCATGAGGGTAGTATTTTATCATGGTGTCGGATCCCAAGTTTTTATGGATTCCTTCTTTGTTACCGGGGTCGACCCCAAAGCCATAATGTCTCAAAACGAGGAGGCCATAGAGAAACTTTTTTTTATTCCTTTGTCTCGAACTTCGTGAAGAACTCCATTCTATCTCTCCCTCGTTACGAACAAAAAAGTGGGGCTCAGTTGTACACTCCCTTCGTTCTACGAACCCCTGTTGATTCTGAACTTCGTTCGCGAAGGAACCGGACTTTTTACGGGCCAGCCCTTTTTTATGCGCCGCTTTACCCTGAAAGGAAAATGAGCTTTGCTCCTCTGTTTGCTAGGCGCTCCCGTGGTTCGCGAGAAGGAAAAAGGACTGATCCTTTGTTGCATCTGGCACGAGATGATAAAGAGAGAGCTTCGTCTATCGATGAACAGCGGATTGACGGAGCTCTTGGCATTGCTTTGTTTTTCTCTCCTTTCCTATCAGCGAGTTCCGATCCTTTTGTTCGAAATTTCTTCGTTCGTACCGAACCGCTTGCAGAATCAAATCCTGTTCCACAAGATCCTATATCAGCTATACATCCTCCTTGCATTTATGCCGGAGACGTCGCCAGTGCTATGGGCTTTGGCTTATGTAGATCAAAAATGATGAATGGGATTGTGGCACTCCACTCGCCGCCAATGCGGAAGGATGCCGCCGAAAAGAATGGAACGCTGCTTTGCTCTGCTGGATGCGTCGGATCCCGTATAACAAGCGAGCTTTTTACCCTCAAATTCAAACATGTGGGCGCAAAATGCTATCCTGCTCTATTGTTGCGTAGCAATAGAAGCCTGCTCATGCTGCTTCGGCGGCGCTTTTTCGCCTTCTCTTCGCTCTGGACAGGAGCGCTAGTGGACACGGGGAGGGAGCAGGCGAAGCGTGTCGTTCGTAATGAACAGAAAGATACCACTACTTCGCCTCTTTGTTGGAGCGCCGGCGCGAACACAGTGGTCTCTGACCAGGACCAGGAACCAATTCGAATTTGGATCTTGACATGTCGGTGGTTTTTAACCGTAGGCATCTTGCCAGGAAGTTGGTGGGCTCATCATGAATTAGGTCGGGGTGGCTGGTGGTTTCGGGATCCCGTAGAAAATGCTTCTTTTATGCCTTTTTTATTAGCCACAGCTCGTATTCATTCCGTAATTCTACCCCTTCTTCATTCTTGGATCTCGTTTCTTAATATTGTGACTCTTCCATGCTGTGTCTCAGGAACCTTTTCAATACGGTCCGGATTGCTAGCTTCCGTTCATAGTTTTGCTACAGATGATACACGAGGAATCTTTTTATGGCGGTTCTTCCTTCTAATGACCGGCATATCTCTGATTCTTTTCTCCCAGATGAAGCAGGTCCGTAGAACTTATAAAAAAGAGATGGTTGTGGCGCGAAGTACTCTTGTGCACCTCCGTCACTCGGCTCGCGCGCAACCCCGCCCCGTTATGTTATGGAAGAATTGAACTTTTTGCCGGGCTGGTTATTCAGAGCCAGCAATTGGCTGCCGGATTTCGTCCCGCAACTAGAAGAAGATCGCTTCGGGGGTCACTGTGGCGTGGCTGAATGTAGAGCAGTCCGCCCCTACAGCGTTTGATCAGTAAATTATTTATAACTTCGGAAGATGGTCAAGGATTGAAGACGCTCGACCAACGGGAGAGGTAGTGAAGCTTCCAAGCCACTGCACTAGATGCGCATGTAGTCGTAGTAGTCGGCTCAGAATGCCTCTGAAATATACTAAAATACTCGGATGAATGGGGAGTTACGTCGCTCTTTGATCAGCAGAATAAGGCCTACGAGCTCTCTGTTTTATGGCAGAGATCTCTCCACACCAAGGAACCGAATCACAATGGATCGAAGCCCCCCTCCTTTTCCTTCCAATTAGTTAAATTATTTCTCTTTCTTACTTGGGAAATTGTGGTCGACCCCGACTAGATGACCTGGGCCTGAAGAAGGACAGGCCTTGTGACTTATCTAGTCAGACATGAAGTAGAATCGACTGGAGGCGTGATTTTTCTTCCGAGCCACTTATACAGTACAGAAAATCTCCTCTAATGTTGTCTAAGTGCCTTTGGCCTTCCACTCTTTTTGTGAAGTACTTGGCTGAAAGACCTCGCTCTTTGCTGGGTGGGTGGTCCTTTTCTTTGACGTCAATCGTTTGGCTTACCTGAGAGGCGATATTTTTCTTTTGAGGTGAATGGGTCGTCCTCTTACTTGACCATGGCATCGCCAACATGAGTCTGTGTTCGGTGGTTGATAAGCTGCTAGTTGGTATTTAGTTTAGTTTAGGGCTTGTTATTTCCTTTCACTTTTCCCAACGAGGTGGAGGGCCTTCGCAGAAAGTCACCTATCCCCGTAGTTCCGAAGACAGGAATTGGGTAGTAGGGGGTGGCACCCTTGGACCCCCCAAAAAGGCTTTGACCTGCTGGCTATTGGAAAGTCTCTGTTTACCGCGAAGTGAATAAAGTTGGGGGGAGAAGAAAAGAAAGGCATGGGAGGGAGCCTATCACTGCTTATGGCTCGCTTCCTATTTTTTAATCAATTCCTGGCGAATAAAGCAGCTATCAAAGCTATGCTTGTCAATCGAGTAGGCTCCTTCCTTCAGTCAATGTTGTTTCTACTGATTCCAAGGTGAAGGAACCCACTCAATTTCGATCAGCTCAGAAGGATCCACGCTGGGTTGCTGCCATGCATGAAGAGATTGCTGCCCTCTATCAAAATCAGACTTGGACCATCGTTTCCCGTCCTTCGAATAAATAAGTTATCGGCTGCAAGTGGTTATACAAGATAAAGTCAAAGTCTGATGGGACTATTGATCGCTACAAGGCTCGTGTGGTAGCCAAAGGCTACAACCAGCAAGAGGGTATAGACTATGATGAGACATTCAGTCCAGTTATCAAGATGGCCACGGAAGATATAAAAAAAACACGTTGCCCTGAGGTCTCCTATTGGCATATACTCCTACAAGGAGATGCCTTTTGGTCTAAAGAATGCTGGTGAAACTTACCAGCGAGCAATGACCAACATCTTCAAAGAACTTCTTCATCACAAGGTTGAGTGCTATGTAGATGACCTCGTTCTACAACTTGAGTAAGGCTGACCCAGCCATAGCTGACTCCGGGGGTGTTCAATTCGTTGGGCAAAGAGGTCCTAGGTCAATGGTCTCTGTCTCAGCTAGCTGCCATAATAGGAACTCAAAGCCTCGTCATCCGCGGAAAAGAAAAGTCTTGCGTAGCCTTCATACCCTCCTTCCTCTCCTTACAGTCGAGTTACTCCATTCCTCGATAAAAAAATTGAACCATTTATTTCGCTCGACAACTGGGGCTTCGGCAATGAGGTCAACTGCTTGAACGAGTTTAAGAGCAAAAGGAGGGGAAGTCTATCAGTGATTGCCTGAACCAAGTCCTCCATTTCAAAGGTGAGGAGCGCAGAAGCTTTCCCGAGTTGACGAGGTGGCTTTTGACTCCTACTATGACTAAGGGAAGTTTAGTGTTGGGGTAGATCCTGCAATAAATATAGATATATAACAGTTATGCATAGAGATTAACATAACAGAATATATAACTAACATTATCTACCTTTATTAGAAATATCAATATCAATATCAATAAAAAAGCCAATCTCAAATCTCTTACCACATGCCATGCTGCTCTCGCCTGATCCAGAGCTTCTGTTTCGAGTAGTGAAACAAACCTTTGTGGAACATATATGCAGTATACACACGCAGGAAAGAAATCCCTGTGGGGAGTAATACCTATAGCGCTAGACGTCTCTTTGATGAGCCCCGGTTTGATCCACTGGGGATAGATCCGACAAGCCATAGGGCTCGTCTGGCGGCTATATCAGTATATGTTGGAGTAATCATACTCAGTATTGCGGAATCGGTGTCTTCTTCTGGTGTCCTAGTCAATCTCAATTAGTTCAGTCTTCTTATTCCGTAAGTAACTTAGTGCATGTTCCTTCTAATAAATGAAAATACAAGACAATAAAAAGGTTCGGTTGTGTTACACTCTCTTTATGGTAAAATAAAGTCTTCCCTTTCGGTAAATCAGCAGCATTCCCAGCGCCAACAGGCGCCTGTTATTTCGTCTAGATTATTAGTCCTAATAATCTTACTCTTAGTTATATATGGGGTCTCCCATCGGTAAAAATGAGGAGTCAGGAGTTGAGAGTCCCTCATAGCAACCCTATGATGAGGACACTCTTCTCTCCCCCGACCCTTCCTGCAACTGGTAGCATCGCCCCTCTTCATGTATTGCTGCAGGCTTCGAGTCGGGTTATAGTGAATAAACCGCCACGAGTTTTTCATAGGTACCAACTGGATCAGCCATCAAATAGATACGAATTTGATCCGCTGGTTCAAAACCAATCTCTTGCCCGCCGGGTTATGCTTGCTCAGCAAAGCCCTTCCCAGTTGCTGCAACTACATCTTGTAGGGAATGTCATTCCACAATTCCTTCCTCCATTATTGTGTGGATATCTTCTTTGGGACCTAAGCCCTATCTCAGAGATATATAGATGTATTGATGAGATCATTGAAATTGTAAATGTAATAGCTCAAGCAAAGCCGGTCACTATGGATTCTACGTCTAGTATAGGGCATCAGATTGTCGAAGCGAGCAGCCCTTAAACAAAATTTAAGGCGATGGGAATAGGGCGGCACGAGTACTCCTTGATGCGGGGGAGGAAAGATCTTCTAATAAAGCCGTCTTATCAGTACCTTCTGATAGAGATCCTGCTAAAAAAGCTATCTGGATTTCAGGTCTTCTTCTTGCTGTTGCAATTACTAGTGTTCTACTCCGAATCAGGTGGCCTTGGGAGCTCTTTAGTTGGGTAACACAAGGAAAAAGCCTTGTTTGTGGCCTGCAGGGGCTAATCAAATTCAGTGTTTATCGTAGGAGATTCAACTTTTTTTAATGCTTTCTCAAGCTGTTGGTCACTGATTCCCTAACTTGGTTTCGAAAAGCCAGCGCCAAAAGGTGTTATAAGCTAAGAAGCTACTCCTTTATGAGTCTCCGTTCCCATCGGTCCAGAACTTTAAGTCAACGGCAAAGAATCAAACTAAAGCTAAAGAGAGACCGAAGGGGGAGGGAGTTAACACTGGCTCAACAACCTATTGTTCTTCTGAACCCATAGGTCGCTTCTTACCCGGTCGAGCTTTACCTATCAGTGTACTAGTCAAGCTATAAAGTCTAAGCGCTAACCTAACGAAAAGGCTCCCCGTTTTCTTGCCGCCAGGAGTTTGGGCTTTGGTTCCTCAAACCGATATACCACTTTCAGTTGAATTATTGAAGCAAGATCCGGTTCTCCTCCTTCTCCTTTAGGATAGGATCGTCTTCTGCACTTGGGCCTTTAGAAATTTCTCCATCTGGACATTCTTGATTCATTCTTTATTGCTCTTCTTAATAGAGAGAAGGTGGACTAATGAAGTGAATGCCTTCTTTCTCCCTTGTACTATACTATAAATAAGAAAGACTAGGAACTATCTCCTTTATGTACGGTACAAGCCCTTAAGGACAAAGAAAGGTAAAAGGAGTAGTAGAAAGCATGTCCTTCTAAAGATTGTTTGCTTTCTCCTTTCATTTCTTCTATTCTACTTGCTTGTGTTAAGCATCTTTCAAATGAGACAAAGTAAGACCAGTTGTACTTACTTTTAAAGGGAAAACTCTATGGATTCAATTCTTCTTTTTTTTTCCGTGGTGAGGTTGACGTTCAAGAGAAAGAGATTCATTTTCAAGTTCCCCCAGGCCAAGGGGGGGCAATCAAGCCTTTTTGGTTCAGCTAGCCCAAAGTGAGTCGGAATTTCTACTGGCAATAAGGAGATTGGTTAAAAGAAAGCCTTAAGCGCAAGCACTAAGGGAATCCCATTAGAAAGCATTAAATTAGCATTAGCAAGGACGGTTGGTAATTGGTAAA
>CM039439.1:21423145-21460645 GCA_022379115.2 Bauhinia variegata
GAAAGCAGCTCTACGCAAGCTAATTAAAGAATGTTATTTATTAGTACAGGGACATGTTCCTTCACGCCACCTGTATTGGGTAGAGAAAAGGATGAAGCAGCATTTACACTATGAAACTAGCGCACCAAAAACAACCAATCCATTCACACGACTTCTATTTCGAGATCAACGCGTTACGAACGGAGTCAATAAAGAATCCACGACTGATTGAATCAGCATGTATCTCAGGTACTAGAAAGGCTGTGTTCTCTTTCCGGAATTCAAAATGCTAGGATATCATCAGCTTCACGAGCCGCAAGCTAAACTACCTTCTTCCTTTGGACGGTAGAACGACCTATTTCTGCCGATCCATTTGCAAATGAAAGCAATTTGTCCGCGTCCGCACCGAGAACAGGTTACGCCAAAGGAATTCTATCAAGGTATGCCGCTTCACGAAGAACTGTGATCCATAAAGAAGCATCGCAGCACTGCTGCACTACCAACCCAGTCAAAGAAAGAGATTCGGCACCAACTAAACGAAGTTCCGGTTTTCTATCTTCAATCAATACGTAGTAGCTTTTGAATCTCCCAGGCTTTGTTCGTATCCTACCATCTATTATCCTGCGTCAGCGCTTTACCCGTAGAATCGATAACTAGGTAGCAACTCGTCATGAGGAGGCCACTTCCAATGTTGGGAACAATTATTTCTAATAAATATATAACAGAAAGTCTTAATATTGCAATGGATTTCAAGAATGAGGATGGGAATTGAATGTCCCTCTGAAGGATTACGACTGGCGGGTGCACCCAAGCATTCATGAGGGAGTCACTAATCTCATAGGGGGTGGTGACGAATTAAGAAGCAAGTAGAGCTAAGAGCCTTCGGCTTGAGCCTTTTCTGAAAGAACCGAGTCATAGATCTAAAAATCTTTGTTTTCTGTCTTTCCAGTCCTACAGCTTCTCTAGCTTGAGCAGTCAATATCTGAGATTGATGATGTAACTGACGTGGGTCTCACGATGCCTTATCTATCCAAGACAGAATGCCTATGATTGGACAAGGCAGTAGGAAAACCAATCCCAAAATGGGTAATAATTATGAATATATTAATATCGGAATTATTGTATAAATTTGAAGAATAGCATAACAAAATAATTGTTTAGCTAGTGAAGAGTTCGGAACAACGAAATAGGAAGAATACAGACCCAGGGTTTGCAAGAAAGTGACTTCTTCGGTCTAAAACACTGCTACAGGTTAAGGCCGAGCTCCTTCTATTCTATGGAATAAAGACTTCATTTCCCCTCTTAGCTCTAAAGGGACAGAAGGGGGACTCACTGCATACCATAGAGCTCGGGTAAATAAATAAAAATAGTCTAGGTCTTCCCCTCCACCCCAATCACTAGGCCCTCGATAGAACCGAAAGAAAGAAAGGATGAAAAAAAGACGAAGGCGAGCAATCAATCAATGTCATCTTATCTTAGACAGGAGCCGGAACGAACTGCTTGATGGAGCACTCAAGGGATAGACGTCTTATTCTTTCCTCCACTTTCTAAAAAGCCCTTTGGCCGGACGATGACTCTTTATTGGAAAGGGAGGCTTACACATTTAGCGGGTCCTTAATGATTGATAATGAGAAAGAAAAAGAAGGCTTTCTTTGAAAAAGGAGTACATTAATGCCAAGGGCACCCCCAGCATCTCAAGTGATTAGGCGAGGTCAGTCCAGTTACGGGTTACAGGTAAGCTCATGAATGCCTTAGCTAAACTTGAGTTCATACTTATTGAAAACTTTCAAGTGAGTGAAGTTAGCTGAGGAGCCGGATCCACAGAGAGCTCATCTGGAACATGGAATCACGCTAAGGTAAGGTTTCTAATCCATCTAGAATAGGATCTACTCTATCTATTTGATTTTTCCACTTCTGCCTGGCTGACTGAATAAAGAAATGGAACCATAGCTAAGACTGATCGATGAGCCTTCTCTCTCCTTGATCTGTCTAGTTCTATTTTGACTAATCCGAATCTGTGGACTGAGTGAGTAGCTAACTATTATATTCTATTTTAGGATATAGGAGTGGGGCTATTCTTATTCTTCGCACACCGGGAAAATCTTTTGTTAATCTCGTTATCTCCACGGGCGCTGGGTTAAGGGCAGAATCACACCTTGGGGAAGCGGTACGAAAGGGAGCTAGCTAAGGCAGCAAGCCAAGAAAGGCAGCATAGTAGGCCTTTTAGAAAGGAAGCCAACTCTTGTTCGACGTAGGGTAGAGTCACTTTTTTCATTCCCTGGGCTTTCAATCCTATGGCTTGAATGCAGGTCTTTGGCTAGAGACGGATACTTTCCCAGTGAAAGCGCTGGCGTTCAGTTTTGTTGCGTGCTTTCCGATCTCTTTCCCTTCCTTTCTGTGGTAGCTAGGCCTGGTAGCATGGTTAACGGTAGCATGTTTGCTAGTCTTGTTGGACTAGGAGCTCTACTAGGCCCCCCCTAGGCTTTGAAGTTTAGAGTTATTCCTTAACGTTATTCTAACAGTTGAAAGAATGGCACAGTCTGATAACAGTGATGGTATACTATAAAGGAAGAGTCGTAAGGTTGACGAAGTCCTTACCCCGACTTATCCTAGTGCTACTCCTACAATAGATATCTACTAGCAAGACTACTGTAATAAGGAAAGTCATCCTAGCACTACTTAAAGTTAAGCATGTCTATCGGTCGATTTCCCTCATGCAGTAAATAGAACAAGATCTTCTTATTCATTCACGGTCTTACTTATAATTCTAAAAGTCGAGAAGCGCTCCAACCAAATAGTCAATTTCGATCTTTCTTCTTTTATGATATTTATCGCATTTACATACTCCTTCCTCTTCTTGCCTGATACAGAGAAGAAGGCTTCAAGCACAAGCATTGATCGACCTGTGGGATTTCACTAATGTCAATATGATGGATAAATAGATAGGATGTCTTTTTTTTTCCAACTATCTATAGTGGCCAGTTTATGGGTATCCAGCTCAATCCTAGTTTACAGCCATCCAATTTAAGTATTAAGTAGTGCAGTTTGGAAGGATCCACTTGAAGTGCTAGCTTCCATTGCTACTTCCTTCGAGCCAGTTGAAGTTGCCCTCCCAGCGATTGAAGTTCTAGTGGAAGTTGTAGTTTAGTCCTTCTTCTTTGGCATAACTGAAGATTCAGGTGAGAAAGCTTACTAAGCCTGCCTCTGTTTTTGTCTGTCTCCCAAGGATAGCTCCTTCGTTTGAGAGCCTTTACACGAGTTCGTTGAAAAGTCGTTTTCTATCCTCAAAAGACAGTTCCTCGTCTCTGTCGTCGTATGCTTAACACATGGTGTTTAGAGGGCCTTATATAGGTAGGGGGTGAGTCCAAAGAATGTGTGTTAAGCGCATATAGCTATTTATTCGAAGACGGGACACCAGCCTTGAAGAAGGGCCGGGGTTCTTTTTTTTAATAGAGTTTCAAGGGCTCCTGGTGCATGATTTCAGTCAAATAGCAATCGACACCCCGACGAATATCTTGGGGGTCGTCGATTGGAATTTGGTTAGCTAAAGCAAGGTCTGAGACCTGCTTGATAATCTCTTCTTGCTTGATGCAAGCATTGCGAAATGTTGGGCAGAGATACGGATCACTTCGCAATTCACCTACCAGATCCCTAGGAGCCCGACCCCGAGCTTCAGCTTCAGGGGGACCTGCTTCGTGCGAAGCAGCAGCTAACATCGGAGAATTGTCAGGCACTGGTGGAGGATTGAACCCACCATTCATTCCTCCCAACCCACCATTCCCCCCCAACGTCGGGTAGAACTGCTCTACCGCCCTGCTTAGGTCATCCATGAATAGCAGGAAGACAGAACGAGAAATATGAACAATAAGAAAAAGAAATAGCAGTCGGATCGCCAAAACAATCAAAAATCTTTCAAATGGAAGTAGTCCAGGGAAAAATCGAAACAAGATCCAATCTATAGGTCCTAGACCTACTCCAGACAACCAAAAATAAAGATTTAACTTTAGAACAGTTAGAGATGGGAATGAAAAAGAAGAAAAGTGCATCCTATGTCTAACAAATCGACTTTCTTTCGCCACACCGAGGTGAAGGGAGTCGAACCCAACCAAATCTTCCATCCCGGACCCCTAAAAAATAGAATCTTGGAAGAATATCTTTATTATATATATATATATTATTATAGATCAGAAGCAAGCAAATTGTCTTGTTGACGTTAGCGCAACGTCTTTCTCTTAAGGCGCTCGTTGCTTGTCTTATATTATGATATAACTTTTATTTTACCTAGTGGACATGCTCGTCAAAGAGAGATTTGCGCTTGTCCTTGCTAATTAGTCTGTTGTCGCTCGTCCTGTCTATCTTAGTTGCCTATCTCCGTCACCAAGAAGAGGATTTGCACCATAAAGTGGTACAGATCCACCTGTCCCCTAAAAAAAAAGGTCAGTGAGATCGTTAAACACAAGCAGGAGATCGAGCATTCACATAGAAAAATGGTGATCAAATAAAGTCCGTTCGTGCCGGTCCAGGTAAAGCTACTACAATGAAGAGACACCCATGCCAGCTTCTTTCCGAGATGAAGACCGGCCCTTACTCTCGAATCAAAGAGGAAGGCTCCGGGGTGAAGCGCTTAGTTTACAGCCCCAGGAAAGAAGGGAACGGAGCGAACATCAGATGAAGCGGGCACAAAAGAAAATCGAGCAGGATAAGAAAAGAAATCGACTGCCATCGCCCGGCACTCCAATTCCCCAAAGGCGAGTACTAGTTCCACGAAACCGCCATCTCATGGATTAGCCGGAAAAGGAGATTGATAGGTCGCACATTCTCTTGATCTACGCTATTTCAGGATGGGAAAAGATGACCTGATCGAGATTCGGGAAGCATCAACATCTCATCTTGTCGAGTTAACTCCGACCACCTGTGATGGCAGGCTGCCCAACAGCGTAGTTCAAAATTGGTCTCGTACACGTCCATCCGCGTCGACCCGCGTAAACAGAACTAGCTATTCTGCGAAAGAAACTCGTAGGCGAAAGTGAAAGGCTCCAAACACAGACCTATCATTATCACAGAGCCTGCGCCTACGCGCAATCTAACCAAGTGCGATCCTCCACTCGAGGACCTGTCTGTAGCTGACCTTTTCCGATCCCCCTACGTCCTTCCTTTTAAACTACCCTCTGACTCCCGAGAGCCTAGGTCGCCGGTTCACTTACACATTTTCTCAGTCAAATAAAGACCAAATATACCTTTAGAAAAGTTTATTGTTTGGCATAGTTCGGGTTCACTGCTAGCACAGGCCTCAGCTCCGATACCAGAGCATATGAAAAGTCATTGACTGTATTGACACAGAGGGCAATTGGGCTTTTTTTATGTTCCAGCATCTGCTACCAGGAAGTGTTTGTCTGAAAATAGCAGGGATTATACCTCCGAGTCGATTCTTCGCTAATGATAAACTCTGTTGGGGACACCCACCTGATGGAGACTTCTCGGTAAAATCAGCTTATACACAACTTGAAGGGGCCCAAACAAACCCCTACCGAAAGCAGTGGGATAAAGTTTGGGGCCAGAGAATTCGCTCATTCCTCTGGCTTACACTACATGATCGATTTATAACTAATAGCTCAAGGGTACGGAGGCACATGGCGATAGATGCTTCTTGTCCTATCTATGAAGTGAGGTCGCTTTGGTAATGTGAGCTGGCCTACTATTTTTTGTGTTGATGCATGGGCAGTGGAGGTTCTGAAAGAATTATTTATGATAATAATGTTTGTGAACGTGACCCAGTGATGACTGTTATGTCCTTAGCCAAGGAAATCCTCCATGCTCAAGAGCTCTTGGAAACCATGGGTTCTGTAGCTCCCACCAGAGAGGAACGGTTAATAGGTTGGCCCCAACAGGATGGGTGAAAGTGAACACTGATGGGGCCTATCGTCGCTCGGTCAACCAGGCAACGGCTGGAGGTCTTATCCGGGATGAAGTTGGCCTGTGGAAGGCGGGGTTTTCATAAACCATTGGTTCCTGCTCTTTTCTGAATGCTGAACTATGGGGCATTTGTTTAGGTCTCCAGTTAGCTTGGAATATGGGGGCCCGTCAGGTTGTTATAGAAGTTGACTCCTTACTAGCAGTAGACCTTGTATCGAGATGTTCAGCTCATGTAAATAACAACTTCTCTCTTGTGGACGGTATCAAGCATCTCATGGCTCGTGATTGGATTGTGAAAGTCACTTAAGTGTTCCGGGAAGCAAATAGGTGTGCTGACTGGCTAGCGGGACTAATGCTAACAAATTGCTCAACTACTCGCTTCAAGTAAAATAAGAAGTCCCACTGCTGTTATTCCCCTAAGCTTTTATTCCGCTAGTCTGTCCCTTAGTGAAACCAGAAATGGAATCCATAGCAATAGTAAATCACGCACAGATGCTAGGAATGAAGCCAGCCAATGTCCATTACAAGAGAAGATCACTAGTAGAAGAATATACCCGCACCCACAGCCAGAGAATAGGCGAATAGGGGCTGCACATGAATAGGGCTTGGACAAATAGGGTTTGCACAATTCCATTTCTAATAGACCATCTTTAGCAAAAGCAAAGGAGGAGGTAGCATTAGCAGGAGCGGCAGGAAGCGAACGAAGTTAGCTTGTTCTCGAATCAGCAGTTTTCGCAATGGAAGAAGAACTAGTCCTACCTTTTTTGCTATGCCCTGAGGCATTCCTTTTAGCAAGGCAACGCACCTTCCCGCATTCCTTACCTCTGTGTGTGATATGATGCCGAGCAAAATCCCCTCTTCGCAAGAAAAGGGCTAGGCTGCTGCTGGTCTTTCGTGAGCATCTTTCTTTGGTTGGATGCCAGTTGCTATTGACTCCGCTGCTTGAGGCTTTCAGGAAGAATTGGGAATACATCAGGGCAGGGACTTTTTTTACGCTCTTACACGGATTGGATATCGCTTTCACAGTGCCTATCTCGAGTGGCTTAAAAGCTCCATCCATGCCAACCGCTGAAACGAATATCTTTTCATGCCCACAGATCTGCTGGAAGAGGGAAGCCAGGGAGTAGGCACCCGAAAAAGCGTTGCCCCAACCTTCCTCTCCTTTCAGTCGAGCGTCTTCAAACCTCTCCCTACGGTCGAGTATCTTCTAACCTCTCCAACCGGTCGAGTTACTACATTCCTCCGCTCCCTACTCAAGAAATTCCTGAGCTTGTTACTGCCCAATGACATCATAGTACCGGGTCGAAAGAAGAAATGTGGCTATAAACTGATCTGAGGATTCAAACTCAGCCCTTGACCTTGTTTTTGCCCTGTCTGCTGCGCACCTTTGAAATGGGGTGGCATTTCGCTCCCCTGTCTCCGGACCCTACGGACCTAATGCAGTAGCTATGCTATCCGTTCTTACCTTGAATGAATGGGGCTGCCCCTAAATCTATTTCATTCCCCTAACACGGCTGGGACAAAGCCAAATCGGACAGTTGCGTCAGAGAATCTTGGTGCATCTTTCGTTGAATTTGCTTTTGCAGTCCTGACTGAAACAAAGAAGTAAGAAGGCGATCTTCAAATGCCCTTTCTTTTTCTTTCCTTTGCTTCCGGAAGAGATCAATCGAATGTGAGAACTCATCATCAAGAATAGGTTTTTCAAACACCTTTGACCCTCTCTCGAAATCCTCATGTTAAGGACAACAGTGGGGGATGAAGCCCCCTTATCAGTCCATGTGAAGAGGAAGTGGAGGGGGCAGTCAAGGAAGGACACTCAATGTCCCGATACATTAGTGAAACTGCTTGGCCGAGCCGAGTGGGAAGAGAAGCGGGTGAAGAGCTCAGTCGAAAGGGAGTAAGTGAACGTGCTTTCATTTCAGATGTATCACCATTCGGGTATCCTTTCTTCGTGTCAGGGACATTTCCCCTACCTCTTATTCTGATGGAGATTCCGTCCAATCTCTTATCCCGTAGAACACGTAGTCAGTCTAGGATTCCAACTCGATCTTAGGCCGTAAAGCATTCCAGTCACCTAGCGCTTGCTTAGTAAGGCGAATAGCTTTTTCTTGAAACTGCTCCCGAAGCAAGGCAAGTCCGTCTTTTGGTACAGTGGTTTAGCCCCGTCCGAATTCATTCCAAGTCCTTCTATCGCGTAGGCATTCTCTTTGGTAGGCCTTCCATGACTGAACTAATCAACAACCGAACGAGACTGAATCCGAGCGAGTGAATGAACGAGTCAGGGGTTTGTAAAGAGCAAAGGACGTTAAAAAAGACTAAGTGGAATACCGCTAGTTTGAGCTAGAAGACGAGTCGAAGAAGTCAAAAGAGCAGGAAGAGGCATAAACGCCATCAACCAGAAGCTGTGCAGAAATTGGAGGAGAGCTTGTCTCAGCAAGTGATTGGGATTGCCGACGAGGAAAGAGTTGCCTGACGGCCCTAGACGAGTGATTGACTGACCGCTCCTTAAACCTTGACCCACCTTCCTAACCCGCTGTCATAGGCTTGCTTCCCTCTCTTTGTTCTTTCTTTCCTTCAGCCACTAGTAGCTGTCTCATTCCTGACCTTCTGTTAGTACGGGCTAGCTGAGGCTAGCCGGTGAAATGGATAAGTCGTGTAACAAAACAATCCTTGTTCCTTTCGCTTTGCTGCCTTCGTCTTTCGGCTTTAGGACTAACTAAGTCTTCTTTAATAAATAGGTATTCAGTGAGTTACTCTTTCCGTCTTTCGTTTAGGTTAATTCCGTCTCTTTATCTGTAAATTCGGTATCGTTTATTAATTGCTTATATTAAAGGTAGTCCTTCCCCCAGGTGCGCCTAAAGTCTTATGATGATCCCCCGGGTTAAACCATCAGGCTCGACTAAGAAATCCATCCCGGAGACTCCTCCCAGTAACCATCCCCGAAATCCAGGGAGGTGCTCTTGAAGACATGGCGGGCTCCAAGCTACACCCTTCTCCGCTACCAAATCATAGATCTTCCAGAGAAGACCAAAGCGAATGAGCTCACTCGATTCGCGTCTGATCCTCCATTCTTTCTCATAGACTGATGCAGAAAAGAAGTCACTTAAGAAAACTTCCGGTGAATTCGCGACCAATGGACGTACCGAAGCCAATCCTTCATCCAGAGCTCCTGATGAATTATTTCCAACAAAAAAGAATCCGGAACTTCCTTGAAGTGGTCTTGGCTCAGGAACTTAAATCCGATAGCAGATAAGCAGGTAAGACCGCTAATGCCACATCAAACAGCCTTCCTCTTGTTCTGGCATATGCCTCTTCTTCTACAGATAGAACCAAAGCCCTTGCCCTTCTTCTTGCACCTAGTGCAGCCTCTTCGTGCATTCTTCCTAAGGCTAACTGCGCATTCGATGCCTATTCTCTTACTATTGATTCAACCTCCTATTCCGCTTAAGGCACCTAGTCGCGAACAAGCCATTCTAGAGATTCATGGTCTCAAACAAAGGCAGCTTCCTCTCGAACAGGCCATGAAATAGCAATTGCCCCTCTTTCTGTGGCAGTCGAACTAACAACCTTTTCTGATTCACTATTCCGAAAGTGCCTGAGAAGGAAGATCTATCTTATATATGCTAGTTATTGCCGGGTATTCAGAATGGAATCGCTTCTTCCAGCTCTGGATAGGCTAAATTCCCTCTTATCAATTGCTCTTGTTTCAGTTGAATGATTTGCCTTGTCCTATTCTGATTCAACCTCGTCGGTGCCACCAAAGATAGAGGTCCCACATCCCAGTATCATCCGATGCTACTTCGAATTCGGGTCCTCAACTCTTGAGTATATTGACCACGGAAACGATGTTACTCCAACATCTGACTCCCCGCCGTGTAGGATAAATCACACGGGAAGGCCAGAAGTAAACAAACAGCGGTAGAATACATTTATGTGCCCATTCTTTCATAGCTGGAAAAGAGACGTGCAAGCCGAACACTTTGACTGGTGTCGGTAGGCACGCCTCTGATAAGGGCTCGATCCCAGACTGAATAGCATTCAACGGAATAGAGGTTAGCGAAGAGGGAAGGGAAGAGAGAAACCTTTGGTTTCGGCTAGCGACGTGAGTGAGCGCGGG
Source organism: Bauhinia variegata (assembly GCA_022379115.2). Taxonomy (NCBI): domain Eukaryota; kingdom Viridiplantae; phylum Streptophyta; class Magnoliopsida; order Fabales; family Fabaceae; genus Bauhinia; species Bauhinia variegata. The sequence continues at coordinate 21,433,155 of CM039439.1, forward strand.
TAGGCAACGAAATTCACTGATCTTTTCGAAAACGAGGTCCTATTTACTTACTTATAAACTTCGTTTTGATCACGGCGCCAGGCCATAAACAATAAATAGCCGGCAAAAGGCCCAGCGAAACGATAGCGAAGTCCGAGCGGGCAGAAAGCTCTTTGAAAACGTGAACGTGGCAAAAGCTAATGAGCGGTTGGAGATGAGCCTAAAAGATCGAAAAGAATTAGTTCAGGTTCACGGCTTGAAATGAAAAAGGAAATACCCCGGTGAGAAAGAATAGGAATGGATCTATCTATAGCGTCAGTGTCAGATGACAGGTTTCGCAATGAAAGCGAGAGACCAAGGGGCGAAAGACAATAACGATTTGGCTCCAGGGTTTGACTTGACCCTTACTGATCTTGTCACAAGGATTGTTGACTCAAAAAGGAGTCGGCGTAACCGGATAGAAGCCATAGCCAATTATACGGAAAGTAGCAAAAGCCTACTGATGAACTCTGGTCTGATGAAAGGTAAGATGTCTTATCTGTCACAAAATAGGCTAAGCTAATCCTTAAACAGAAAAAGGCGAGTTGCGCTAAGGTATCAGTTCCAGGTCTAAGTACTACAGACGAAGGAAGCACACCGAACCAAGGTTTCTTTCTACCTCGTCAGAGAAGAAGGAAAGTGGATTCCCGTGTACGAGACTGGGCTATGAATCCCATCGAGAAAGTTCGAGTGCTTTGATGCTGCTGTTCAGTTCGAAGGCTAAGGCCTAGTCTCATTCCAGTTTGCCAAAACCACCGTCTTTATCTGGGGTCAAAGTTTTAGATATATTCTAGTGACATAGATTCGATTCTAGATGCAAGGTAAGGTGCAGAGCGAAAGCAAGAAAGGAAAGGTCGCAAGCAAGGGAAAAGGAAAAGCTATTCTCGGCTATCTAATGGGAAGGTTCTACCTAAGACCTAAGATAAGAAAGGTGGCTCGAAGGTCTTGCTCCGAAAACATCGACATAGGAGCAGAAGGCCAGTCTACTGACTAGGCTGGCCCCTAAATCTATTTCATTAAATGGGTGTTCACTCAAACCTAAAAAAGCCTTTCTGGCATTCTTCCTAATTAAATTCCCTTTCTGCCAGGTTGGTTGTTCGCTTCCAAAGCCCTAAGCAACAGGTCCCATACTGTCCTGAACTATAACAGCTAACTCGGACTCAGGGGACACTTCTGACTTGTTAGCTGCAGGTACGAACGTAGAGAGTTTGTTAGGTCCCATCCGGTCTACAAAAAAAGAACTCGAACTACTGGCTTGACTTTACTTTACTATAGGGACAGTTTAACCGACCTAAGAGCCAATAAACTAGGGTAGGAATAGGCTTCCCGTTGATTTCATGTCTATTTCATATTCCTGTCATGCAGGTAATAGATCCAGAAAAGTTGTTAGCGGACTTGAAAAGAAAGAAGAGAAAGAACTGCGTCTACATAACTGGTTGCTTGCTTACCAAGCCATCCTGCCTTTCCGTTCCTCTCCAACCAGTCGAGTAGTTATCACTCCTGCACCTATATAGGTACATTTGCTTGACGCTCATCCAGTTCGATTATTATTATAAAAAGTACTCACTATCAAAATGAAAGACGATCGATTATCTACCCAAGTAGATATATAGTCCCACATACTAGAAAATGTAAGAAATATAGTTGAACCTAGTAACATTGCAAATGCATAATGATAGTAGGGTCGGGATATCCCCTCCCTCCGAACCGGACGTGAGGCTCTCTCCTCATCCGGCTCTCCGCAGTGGAATCTGCACTCACTGCTTCCCCTAATATCCTCCCTTTACCACATCATGGGGGTTTACAGGAGATCCCAGAGGCTCGCTCGGCTATACCATACCTTTTGATAAAACTCTACTCTAGTAGTCACTGGACTCACTATAGTAGTCCGTCCGGCTGCTCTTGCTGAAATCATTACTCTTCATTCTCCCGTGCTCTAGCAATTGCGCTCCCTAGACCACTACCATGTAGTTAGGTAGGGACAATCAATCCGTAGTGACGGGAATCTGGGAATGAATGGGGATTCCTATCAATATAAAGAAGAATATAGAATTAGACAAGCTACCTTTCTCTCACTCAATAGATGTATCTGGTCTGATACGGTACAGTACAATACGAGACGATGGAATGCAATGGGATGGATGGTAGAGGGCTGCCTGCGCCCAAAAGCGATGATTCACTTGTCCCCTTGTCCATAGGGACCTCGTGGCATACAACCGATACGACTCCCGCTAGATAGCCGCCCCTTTCTCTCTTTTTACAGCCTCGTGGACGGACGAAAGAAGGGAAGTTACAGAACGGGGCAGTGAAAAGGATCGAGAACGAGAAGTAGACAGCAAGCTTTTCTCAGCAACCTAATCTATTATTAAAGCGCTAGCGAGCCCCTATCTCTAAAAGGGAGTAAGCACTTCACTCGCTAGGGGATGGGATTCATTCACTTGCATTCCTGCTAGCACTACAAAAAGCTCCGGTCTTAACGAAACAAACTACTACTGAGGTGCAGACTTTCCTCGGGTTCGTAGAGTCGGGTTTCCCGTTTACCCACAACGGAGGAGCCGCCCCCACCAGGCAGGCGGCCACGGGTCATAACGCACTCTTCGCACAACAAATCCACTTTGAAGTTGACTTATTCGCTCGGCCAATCGTCGGAATGTGTACGAGATACCATAAGGGCCCAATATCTCAATAGCACCTTTGTCTAAAGCTTCGAATGAGACTTCATATCCGAAACGCAGGAACGATCTGACTATAAAGTCATTCAAAACTTGATCGAAGAACCAGCGTTTATTGAAGAAGCTATAGAGTCGATTACAAAAAGTACTAGTTTGAAAGGCTCGTTGGAATTGATCCGCTACGGGATTTACATTATACGCAACAGAAGCACCTGAAGTACTAAACAGAATAGGTATTAGTTTTGTAATAGTTGGAGCAGCAAACTCGGATTCGGCAAGAATCTCATTTTTTGGTAGTACGAAGGGGGAATTGGCCCAAAAATTGGATAGGGGTCAAGACGCAGTCGGGCGCCGGCGGCTGACTCAAGTGCCCCCCGAACCGCGCGAAATGGTCGCCTATTACACGGCTCACTAACTCTGCCTGGGGTGTAGGGGTACCTATTATTCGTCGGCGGGATGGAAAAAAGGATTCATAAATAGATACGGCGGTCATTAGAAACTATAAAGAGGGATCACCTTTATAAAAAGAGATCAGAGTTATGAATGGCTCGTAGGATACGACGATAGGGAACGCTTTGTCGGGTTCCACGTTCCCTTATCTGAGTGACGTACGAGTTATAGGTCTGCTCGGTGAACAGCTCTCCTTGCGGAGAATGGAGAATCCCGCGAAGAAGTCTATAATTAGCCAGAATAGAATTGGCGGGAAACCCATCATCCACCAATGCTGCCTCCACATATCGTTCCACTAAGAATTGGGCGTTGATAATGGAAACCATCCGGCGGAGGTCACCCCCTACATTAAGGGCTCCATACCGCTCATAAAGGATACGATTTCGGCTTTCATCTAATATAAGAGGCTGGGCCAATTGGGGGATAACAACCGGTTGAGGTACCAGCGGAGCCTCGGGGGGATTAACCGGTTCTTCCGGCGGACTAGGCGGGGGCGATAAGGGCCCCTCGCAATAGGCGATTTCAGGATAGTGGTGAAGAACGCAAATAACCGCTAAAAAAAAAATAATAATGAAAGTCTGAAGGAACAAAGTGTTTTTTCACTCTTTTAAAGACTATTACGGAAGGGACTAGGAATGCGATAAAGAAGGAGAGATAGAATAATAAAGGGTTCTTCATTATTTTTTTGTTTTATTTTAAAAGTGTTCTGCTCCCCCCAAAAAAAGAGAGAGACTTGTTGTAAATCACCGGTTGGGTTTACCAACCAAGAAAGAAATGGTAGAAAGAAAGATGCACAAACGAAAGGAAAAACTAACGATTAAACCCCTGGGACGACTGAAGACATAGCTATTCCTTTGACACCGCTGACAAATTCCCTAGGACTGCTATAACTCGCATCATTTTAAATGCCACCAAAATGTGCGAATAACCCGGCCGTGCCACACTTCAGAAAGACCTTAAAGGCCTTTAACTTACTTGTGTGAGCCCTCCTACCGCTGTGTTCTTCTTTCAAGACTTTCCACGAGCAAGAAGATAGCCACTTCTTTATGCAATTAGAAAAGTTCATCGTCTTCGAGAATTTCGAAAGAAGAACTGAGAGTGATTGACCTCTCACTCACGGAACACTGACTATATCCGACTATCTATGCAATAATCAGACTATCCGCTTAGGATTCATCAGGCAATGGGACTTGCTTTTCTTAGTCCTTTTCAGGGGGAGGGAAAAATGCTCGTTATTTTCCCTAAAGAGTAAGATGAATGGGGGGGGCATTTTTTTGCCATCTAGTGTAATAAAATGAATGCTTCGATATCGATCCAGTGGGAGAAGGCTAATGTTTGAATTCCATTCCAGAAAGTAAAGTAAAAGCCTCTTTCTTTACTTTCGTAATGGGTTCATTCTGGCTTTCCTGCGAGAAAGTCCGAAAGATATTATCTAGCCGCAGACCAGACCTCAAATAAATAGGCTTTCACTCTACCGCTTTTCCTTTGGTCTATGATCTGAGTCTCGTCTTCACCGAAAAGTCATAGCTCTTTTATAGACTAGACATAAGGGCTTTCGGTAGACTTCTTTATTTCCGAATTTGCTTGCGACAAGTCCTTACTTGCCTAAAAGCTTAATAGGAGAAAGGAACGAGACAGGTGCGAATGAGCCTTGCTGTTATGGCATAGCGGTCTCCGGTCCCTCTTGGCAATGGTTTCGTTTCTTATGTTATGCCTTGATGAGTGGGGGAAGTAGCCAAATTAGGATATCACTACGGGCAAGTACTGCGCAGGAAATAGCGATCCTCTAAAACAAAATTCCATGATAATTCAATCCATTTCAATTTCATTTGTGTAAAAGTCAAGAAAGAAAAGCTTCGCAAGTGTCAACTGCTGATATTGGCATCTTTAGCAAGTGTAGTGGTGTAGCCTAGCAACTCAGGTGGCCGCGAATGGTTGTGTTGTAAGTCTAACTAAGTCCGTTTTCCCGAGTACGCCTTGAAACCTATTCTGGAAGCCAAGACGGTGTAGCTCATCGAGCTGCTGGTTCCGCTCCTTCTTTCTATATCTTTGGCTAGAGCATAGCCTAGCCCCTACGGGTAAGTGTGTCACCTTCGTGCCCCTTCAGGATAAAGAGAAAAGCCTTTCTATCTAATCCACCGCTAGATTGAGTGATATAGTCCTCAATCCTCTCCCGTTGGTCGAGCCCTCTCGTTCTTTGAGAGAATCTGAACCTTTTTTCTATCTGAAAAAGGGTCACAGACTCTTTGCCTAAAGGCTAATGGAGCGCGAGTGAATGCTGAAGGGTAATGTGGTATCTGTTCCGGCTTGATGATCTCGTACCAAACAAGAAGTCCGGTCAAATGCGTTAGCTGGTGATGGTGATCCAGTCGCAAAAGAAAGTCCTGGTTGTTAGGGGGGAGGACTTCGTTGAGCTCAACTCTGATATCTGAAATTGCGGCCTGTTCGAAAGAATAGTTTGTATGGGCGGAGCACTTGCAATTGGTGTTAGGGCTTTGGTTTCCTTTCCTAGGGGAATGCTTTCATTATTAGCCTTTTCTTCGGCTCGTGAGCGTGTCGAGGGCGATTCAGCTATTTCACTTCCCCTATAGTAATGCATTTTTTGGCTTTTGCCGCGTTCTTGATTTGGGAAAGCTTCTAGCTGTCTGTACTCCGAAGAGAAACTAGCCCGGTAATCGAGTTAACAGCCTTCATGGCCATTCGATCTAGAGCGAGGAAGAAGAACCCGGTTCATAGCTTTTGGTTGACTTGAGGTTGGTGCTATTCCCACCTTCGTCTCAGTGAAACTAGGTCCTCGAGGGGTTGAAAAAGGTTGATTACGGTTCCCAAAACTTTAGTTGAGTGACAGAGTGGTAGGAAGCCTGTATGGATAGTCCACCCTATTGATATTCTATCCCGCTGTGGCAGCGTCAAGGAAGAGAAGGTATCGCCCTGAAGAGGACCTGTCTCGAGGAAGTGGAGAGTCTGAACTCAAGCCAAGAGGCGGTGAAATCGCTGAGTTCTTTGAAGTCTTCCGGCCGAAGGCAACTGAGGGAGTAGGCGAGTGACGAAGGAAGCTTATTGTTTATACCTTATTGTTGACTAGGTTCTCCTTGCCCAATAGCTAGATGATGGACTTGCGACCATGATACCTGAGCCAAGGGCGGTAAGTGAGCCTCCCTTCTCTCCTCCGCTATCCCTTCCGGCTAGAGGCTTTGGTCATTAACTGCCCCTGCTAATCCCACCCTTGGCTGACATGCTAACCAATCCAATTTAGCAGACATTACAAGACTCCAGAAAGAAGAGGGAAAGACTAGACAAGAAGAGAGGGAGCCGGGCTTAGGGCCTATGTATTTAAGGATAAGGAGAGAAAGCCTGCCAAATCTCGATCTAGGACCCTAGTACAACTATATCGTGCACGGGAGTTACCACTTCCTTCAGGTGTATAAGAAAGAAGAGACGGGACTATTCGGCATTCCTCTTCCCTTTCGTAGCTATTCTGAATAGACTATCTAATCCCACAGATAGAGAAAGATAGAAGGACCCCCTCTCGGAAAAGAGGTCAACGGGCTATCAAGGCTAAGGGACTGACCTTGAGGGCTTGGCCTATCCCTCTTTTGGTGGGCTAAGGTATTATGAAGCATCTCTCTTAGCAGATAAGCCATTTCACTCTAGCCATGACTTAGAGAGCCTTCCGTCATCCAACATGCTTCGCACCTTGCCTACTTCTCCCTATAGCCTACTTAGTTCGAACAAGCAAGGGGCGTAGCGGTTCATTTAAGTCGCCACCACAAGTCGTCAAACTAATGGAGACCTGCTTCCATCAATCTGTAGTGGAATAGTCTCATCAGCCCGTAGAATAGTCCAGTAGTGGGTGAGTAGAGTCTTTGTTTTGGTGGGCACCTATAGTCTTAAGGCATATGAAAGTTTATCTGGCACTGGCAAGGGTGACTTCTATTGTCCGGAAAAGTGAAACTCATAAAGCCGGAAAACAACCGCCATTCCCGAGAAAGAATTCCCCTACGGCCAGGTCTTTCCTATCATGGAAAAGAGTTAGAATACCTGACCCAATAGTGATATTATGAATACAATTATAATAGAGGAAATCTTAGTCTTTAAGTAGGTCGGGCTTACAGTGAAAAAGATCCTACGGTCAATCTTAAACTCTTTCTTTTAAGGTTTATTAGTGACATATGATGGAGGTTCAATCAATTCATGAAGCCAACACTTGCAGCCAATGCTTCACAGTTGATTTCCCCTATGAGCACTAAGGCTATTATCTTCCCGAGACTTATGCCTTTTCTTTTTTCCACTTCTCAAAGGGACAGCCATAGGACAATTGTGTTAAGGCCTTGTGTCCCCCTTTTCCGAAAGTTGACAATTTCATTACTGTACGAAGGAAGAATCTTAAGGCCGTAACTCTGTAGCCATGAGGTTATGAGTTCCCAAGTCCTGAGTTTCTTCTGCTCCAGCCGTAAACTCTCTATTTGGCAGGTTGTCTAAATCTCTTTTGTATTTAGAATTCTTTTCATGGCAGTTCAAAGACACGAGAGATAAGGAAAACAGAAAAGCTTCTCAAACCAGAGTAGGAATTCGATCAATCGCTATCAATGCCAGGAGGCAGATCAAGATTCATGGGAACGATAACCTTTTCCGAGAAGAGTAAAGCGGATAGATGAATAGGTTTAAGCCTTTACTTTATCCGGGATGAATTCAAAATTTCTAAGGCTTCGTTTTTCTCTGGCAAGCAGCTAGGGAAGCATTTATTCCCAAGCGATAGGGCTTTGAGTTCAGATTGATGCCTTAGTCCACTCCGAGATAGAAAGATACCAATAATGGAAAAAGATATGCTCTTGAACCCCATTTTTAGGTTGATCAGTTACTATCGGTAGGGACGGGAGACAAAACTGCCTCTGATGGGAAAGCGATAAGAAGCCTGAAAGCGATTCTGACACAAGATACGATGACAGGGAGGGAGTTCGATCAGGAATAAACAGAAAAAAAAAAGTATCAATTCCTTTCCTTCAATGGACAAGAAAGCAAAGACTCGATACCTTCTATTTCCTTCTAGTCTAGCAGCATCCTTGGGCACTCATCAAGTACTCCAACTATACTATAAAAGGCAGATTTGATTGGCTTGGTGGAAACTCAAGTGAGGAGTGGAAAGGGTCAAGTAATGGGAAGTTAAGTTTTGCATGCAACCCGCGTAAAAATTTTTTAGTAACACCTCTCAAGCCAACAACATGACCTGTAGTTGGATCTGGAAGACTAATGCTTTCCCTAAAATGAAATTCTTCCCGTGGCCTTGCTTTCAGGGTCGGATAGCCACGAGAGAACTTCTTTGGAAAAAAGAGATATCATAGAGTTGCCTTCTTGTCCTCTTTGCCACGACAATATTTTTTTTTCTCTTATTCATATTCTTCGAGACGGTAAAGTGGCTAGGGATGTTTGGAATGCTATTCACATCCCCACAACCATAGAAAACTTTTTAGTGCTTACAGTGAATGATTGGTTGAGAAAGTGAACTTAGGTGAAGATGGGGAGATAAAAGAGGTAAAAATCGGGACATCGTTCTAAAGACACAGCTTATTCAGTTGCTCAGGGAATACAAAGACGTCTTCGCGTGGTCTTATGAATGAGGGGGTTAGACACTGACATGGTGGTCCACCATTTTCCGCTTAGACCGGAATGCAAGCCAGTTAAACATAAGTTTAGGAGGATTTTAATGGCTGTCCAGTTGAAGATCAAAGAAGAAGTTCAGACAGAAACAACTCAATGCCGGATTTCTAACGGTAGCAGGGTATCCAGAATGGGTAGCAAATAGAGTGCCAGTCCCGAAGAAAGATGGCAAAGTCAGAATGTGTGTTGACTATTGAGACCTGAACAGGGCAAGCCCGAAAGATGATTTTCCGCTACCACACATAGAAATGCTCGTCGACAATACTGCGGGACATGTTTGAATTATTCTCCTTCATGGACGGATTCTCGGGTTACAACCAGATTAAGATGGCTGAGGAAGACAGAGAGAAGACAACCTTCATTACAGAATGGGGCACTTTCTGCTACAAGGTGATGCCTTTTGGTCTAAACCGGGTCAACCTACCAGCGCGCCATGGTCACTCTATTTCATGATATGATGCATAAGGAGATCGAGGTGTATGTAGATGACATGATTGCTAAATCTAGGCCGTAAGAAGATCATTTAGTGAATTTGAAGAAGCTCTTCGATCGACTCAGGAAGTACCAGCTGCGTTTGAATCCGGCCAAGTGTACGTACGTTCGGAGCCCAATCGGGGAAATTGCTGGGTTTCATTGTCAGTAAACGAGGAATCGAAGTTGACCCCGATAAAGTGAAGGCCATTCAGGAGATGCCGATCCCACGCGAACCGAGAAAGAAAGAAGGGGGTTTCTGGGAAGGATCAACTACATTGCCCGCTTCATCTCAGATGGACATTCAAAAGAAATTCATTGATAGAGTCAAGTCATCAGGTACGACATATCCTTCAAGTCCCAGAGCCTATTCGATGCCATCCTCATTCCCTTCCTTATACCTTTGAAAGCTGTCCAATCTTTCTTCTCTTATGATTTATCGAGTTACAGGGGCAGACCAAACGAGTGACTTTCTCTTATATAAGGGAGACCACCAAAGGAAACTTCTTCAACTATGGCAATTCTTGGTCCCAGCTAAACAAGATAAAGAGCATCTATCCTAGCTGCGGTAATGCCGATTCCAAGACCTGGTTCAAGCTTTCAAGCAGAAAGGCAGACGGGATGATCATTATAATACGATGATAGCACCTAATTAGCAAGAAAAGCTTTCCTTTCCCTGCTATGCTCTTAGCAATGATCTGTCTAGGGCTACTTTCAAAACTGCGGATTCTGTAATAAGACCCTCCTCATGGGCATTATCCTACTTAGAATAGAATTCATACTTGTCAATCTCCGATGTGAGGGTAGAATCTGCTCGTCAGGGGAATCTGCAGTGGATTTGGCATTGCTTAGGGCTATCGACGCATCGAGAAAGACTAACAGCTAGCTCTCTGGATGGGGCAAAAACAGGTAACTTTCAATGAAAGGTGAGATCCGAATACGTGCCTTCACCTCATCGAAGGTTTAGAATCCTTGGGCATTAACAATAGCAGCAGTACTGGAAGCATCCAATCCAATTGACACAGATCCTGCGCCTTTCCGATCGGATCAATAGCAGGCACGTATCGAAGGGGAAGAGGAGTCAGCGTAAAGTTACGTAGCCGGTTATTCAATCATTTCCGATTTTGTCCATTTCGCATAGCAAATGAAAGTATAATACTTTCATAATCAGGTGGCGAACAGGCGGATTAATGTCGCCAAGCACAGAGGAATTCGTTCTAGTCTTTAGGTTTAGGGTGGTTGCCGCGCCTGCAAATGCAAAAAGAGGGTGCCGTTCGCCCTACACTGAAGAAAAATGAATCAAGTATGGATGAAGTAAGAAAGAGTACGTAAGGAGTGAAAAAGAAAAACTTGCTTACGGGAACCGAAGATTAGACTACTATAGCGACACCTACTTTTGAAAGAAGAAAAAGTATGAGAACGCCCCCATTCTAGTCTATAGTAGGCCTTCCGTCTTCTTTCAACCCTGAAAAAGTTCCAGTGAGACCAGCTTCATCAATAGCAGGGTCTTAGCTTAAGATAGAAAACTAAAGGTTGCACGTGCTTGGGTTGGGATTCTTTCTTATTTATATATAGCAAATTCCTCGCTGGCCGATCTCCCCTTTCACCTGGTTCTATTAAAAAATAGATTTACCGATGTGATTACTTTCTTTTTACCCGAGGTTGAATCAATTGTTTCAGCTCTGGTTCAAATGGTTTCAGGGCCTGGTTAAGAAAGGAAGGAAAGACTGGCACGGATACTTGCTCGTAAGCGTAAGGGGTGGGCTCTCCCACTGAATCGAAAGGAGAAGGAATAGACCGACATGCAAGGAAACTGGAACTGAAGGGCCTGCACTGGATTTATTCCCTCGTGCCCATTCCCTCGCTCTTATGCAATGATCGTCTGGAACTTATTCGCTCACTTACCCGCTTGCGGACTACTGATAGAGAGACGAAGTCACCTTATTAAAAGAAGAGACAAGAACTTTTCCGCCGCCTACTTCTACTTATCTCTTGCCTACTGGATTTCGCTTGTCCAAACTGCTTTGTTTGCTCACTGCTTTAAAAAAAAAAGCGCTTAGCAGCATAACTCCCACGCGATGAAAGTAGCACGCACTGGCCTTAGAAACTACTGGTAAAAGGGGACCTGGGAGACTATAAAGATTATCTACGTTATAGTTATTCTTACTCTTGCTAGTCTTCTAGGAACCGCTAGCACGTTATTAAAGGAAATTCCTATTATAACAGGTATTCCCCATAAGTATCTAAGAATTTCCTTTCTGGCTCACTAGATTAGACGGACACGGAGTCGGGAATGAAAGAATCAAAGGGGGAAGTCAGGCATGTAGAAGAGAACGCAACTCCAACAGGCTCTAGGGAAGCAGAATAGGGAGACAGCGATTCTCCACCTGGGGTGGATACTTATCCATAGTCTTCTACTGCTTAGCCATGGGCTCCCGATACAAGGGCTGCAAAGGATTACCTTTTTTCTCCAACTCGCTAAAAAAAAAAGCAGAATGAAAAAGTAAGGCAGCATTAGCAGCACTTACGACTGAACACTATTCCTCTTCAAAGGCGGAATCTTCAATACGGCGATAGAAGGCATTGGGACCGTGAAAAACTTAATCGACTTGAGTCCTTTACCGCGGGGGAGCGGCTTCCTCATTAAGAACTCTTTGAGCTCCAGCTCTGATTCACTCGCAAAGAGAACAGCCTATTTGTCCACATCAACAGGAAAGTCAGAAGAAGTGCCACAGCTGAGTCAATAGCATCCATCCTTATTCTAGCAAACGGAAGAGCTCCATCTTTCCGCAGCAAAAAAGGTCTCACTCATCCTTGCTTTTCAGATGATCTGGTTCTTTTCTCTGATGGTAGTCAGAAAGTTCTTCTCTCAGTCAAGAAAATTTTGGAGCAATTCTATCATTTGTCAGGTCTTCCGTTTCTGATGGTCATGGACGGAGTAGCATATCAAAAGAGTCTTTCTACTCCCAGATATACCACACCACGTCCAGCTCGAGGCTGGTGCTGGTTAAGGCCCCGAGCAGACACCAATAAGTCGTGACCTGTTAGTCCAACAAGGAGACCCCGGGGATACGGCAGTAACACTGAACTACCAAGTATTGGCAACTGAGAATCCAGGCCCTTGTTCGCACTCAGTCATCACTTTGTGGTTTGGCTGGCTGCGGATGAAGTATATCCCAAACGAGTTTTCCGTGATTACGCTTTATTGGGCGATAATATTGTCATCGCCGACGGGCGGGGTTGCTTTACGTTCTTTGCCCTCATCGAAAGGGAGACTATCTCATCTTCCAATATCTTTAAGTAATGTGTACTTGATGCCGGTTCGGCGAAAATCATTGGACGATAGTCGTCTCCTTCATTCCCACTAGCATCTTTCTTGTGTCTAACTGTTCCCGTCCCTTGTTTTTCCATTCATCCTCTTCAATTGAGCTTCTCAGCTCTGGTCGATTTAAAGCTTATTGCACCTAGCCTATTTGTACAGTGGGTGAATTCCGGAACCTGTGGTTCAAGTGGCATTCTGATTCTGCTTCTAGCCTAGGGGATGAAGAGTAAGAAAGGGTGACTGCCTGAGCAACCTCAAGTTATCAGAGCAGTCTTGAAGCAAGAACAAGTGTCTGGACATAAATGCCTCAGAGGCACAACTCCTATGTGCGCTAATAGAAATAGAAGTGATATCGAAAAGACTGAACTTACAAGAAGTAGGATATTTCCCTCAGGCTGAAGTCCGAGTCAAGGCAGCCAGTCACGAAGCGAGAGAAGCCTTTAGGCCACCACTCTCCATTAGAAAAGAAACGGAAGGACTACTATCAAGACTCCTTAGGCACACTGGAAGAGCTATTCTTGCGGCAGGGAAGCATAGCTTGATGAGAGATCAAATGCCCCTTCTCCTCTATTGAGACAAAGAAAGGAAAGACTGAATGCCTTGCATTGAAGAGAGTTCTAAGTTTAACCGTCGTTCATTTGTCAAGTCCTGTTGAATTAGAGAAGCAACTCTTTAGAATACGATGATAAAAACCTCTCTTCTTCAGTTCCGAATCAGTCCTCCTATGGGTGAATTGGACCAAGCTTTCGACTTCCCTTGAAAAGTTTACTTTATTGCGTACTTCTTTCCATCCTGAGAAGGAGATCCTTTGGAAAGCCCCTAGAAAGCCTTCTTCATACGCTTCTTCTCTGACCAGAACGCCGTACCATGCAACAAGAGTTCCAACCTATTCTTTCTAACTAAGAGCAGCTGGAAGTCAAAAAAACACTTCAGAGACAGAAAAAAAGAATAAGAAAGGAGCGTAGCAGCCAGAAAGAGAAAGAAATCCCCTCTTCCGCTTAAGGCACCTAAGTCCCACAGGCTTCATATGCAAGAGTTAGGATGGAGCTTTCACTAATATAAGGGGGTCGCTTTGACGAAAATCACGGTGTTTTATGGCACGATTGCGAGAGGAGTTCATATCCGGCTTACGGTGCATCGAAAGCAGAGGGAAGGTAAGCAAGCTCGGGTAAACACATGAGCCTTCAGACAGATTCCCAGAAAAGCCAGCCAAGGCGGACTATTAGCCAGGAAAGCCAAACTTCAAGGGATTGGGCAGAGAGCAGCTTCACCAGAAGAAGAGGGACATGATGCTTAGGGGGTCGAGTGGCAGTCTCAAGCTACTAGACGTATAAATAGACTTTATTAGTGCCAAAATAAAGGAAATAGAAGTTACCTGGGGCAAAGCTTAGTTGGCGCTTGCTAATTATAATAGTTTCATACTCAATCAATTAAGGATAGACTCTCTCTTCTATACGAGAGGCTAGTCCCATATGTTAACTAGCGGAGCTCTTGAAGGGGGGAAGTCTAACACACAAAGTCTTGAAGCTTATCTATTACATGAGTCCTTCCCGAAGCCCCGACTTTACGCATCACTTTGATTGCTTCCGCCTCCCTATTTTTTATTTATAAAAGAGCTCCTTGTGGCGAGAAAGGGAAGAGGGAGATCCAACTAGAAAAAAAGTCTAAAATCAGATTGGAAGACACCTCTAGTACTTCACTTCCAAACATGACAGCCATTGAACACATTTTCTTACTAATCAAATTATAGGCATAGAGACGAACTCCTTAATGGAATAAAAAAAATTCCTTCACTCCTGGGGAAAGGAGAAAGACCGATCATTATGACCGGGCTGACAGGCGACAGGCACCCCCCTTCCTTATAAGGGAATACATTTCTTATAAAGCTTATAAAGAACGAAATCAATTGCGTACTTCACCCCTACCCATTATGCGAGCGACTGCTCTACTCATTTGGATTGAAATTTTCCACCGGAAAGAAAAGGCTTTGTACGCGGCCTCCCATGAAAGCAGTTTGCCTCTTGTTTAAGTTTTAGACAACATGGGCATAAAAATGGAATTCCGTCAGACAGAAGAGCGGAACGTGCCTACTTGTTCGAGTGCCGGCTTTCCTGCAATTGATTGGCTTTGCTCCTCTCCATGTTTCCAGATATCGTGTGAACAAGATGTGCCTATTCTTTCTAATTGGATGGATTTCCATTTCCGTTTCTACGCCAATAAGAGAGGCCTTTATCGAGGGTTCCTCTCTATATGAAAGCGTGCAAACATGCCTTCTTGGCAAAGAGGGCATATCCTATAATCCAACCCATCCAACAAGCACGGAAAGGCTCTAGTAAGCGCCAATCAATTGTTTACGCGCCCACCTTCTTTGCTTTGCTTTTATTCCCGGACCGCGAACAGCCGATCTTGGCTGGCTGGCCAGTAAGGAATTGTTACTTGGGGCCGTTTCCCATACGTGCTTGTTCATGTAGTTTTGTTTTCTGAGGATTCATTAGGATTAAGCTTACGCTTGTGGTGTCGGGTGGGCACAAGAATAGCCAATTCAGGCTGACCCTTGATTCTATGGGTTAGATCGTCTTCTTTCTTCTATACGACGAAGGAAGGGTGCGATTCAGTCCGCTGAACTTGGGCGATAGATGTGAGGGCTACCCCCAGTTGTGCCAGAGCTCAGGTGTCTACGAGAAGCTGAGGGAGGAACAATGGGCCGATAGCACCGACCGATAAGTCAGGTCGACCCGAGGCTACTGTGGCGAAAAGCATAAAATTCCGGCATAGAAAGTGAGGTGCGGATAGAAAGCAATTGGTCAACATCTCACAAGCATCGAAGGAATTAATCCAAAATAGGACTCAAGGAATTGAACCCAGATAGGAAAGATACAGCCTGTTACCTGCAGATCCAATTACCGATTGGTAACCAGACCGAGTAAGAAGACACTTTGGGATGATTTGCATTTGCCACTGGCCGAGTTAGTCACGAAGTTGAGATCCACCTATTTCTTTTTCTCGCCAAGAAAGATTTTAGAAGTGCTACCTGGCTACAGTCGGTTGATGTTATAAAGTCCTCCATTATGGAATGGTTCTCAGCAGCACGTGAATCTCCTAACTCGCTTAAAGTGACAGCGTTTATTTCATTTATATATATTCTATTAGCTTAGCTAAAACGGATCGAGTGTCCTACAAATCAATAGAACCTAGTTCGTTCGGATGATGTACTTGGTAGGACCGTAGCCCAAGCCACCAGGCGAGGAAAGGTTTCATATGGATTCACTTCTTGCCANTCTTCTCATAATCTAATGGTTGAACTCTTATTTCTTTTTTCATATGCCCCAGGAAGAAACGAAAGAGACTCGCGAAGAACAGTCATAGCCAAGTGGATGGAAATAGCATAAATAGAGCCAAGCCTTCTCTAAAAGAAGCAAGTGCAAGTTCCAGGAAAGCAGCTACTAGCTAATGTCAGAGGACCTTTGCTTGATTCGACTTCTGCCTTGATGTGCCTCCTCCTTTTTCAATATGAAATTCGGGTTGGTCAGTCACACAAAAAGGAGTAGCGAATGGTTCAGTTGCATTAACTTCTGCGGATAGGAGGGATAACTCGCTATTCCTAATACTCAGACTGCGTCTCTTGCATACACTTACTAAAATGCAGATAATCTTGAATGACCGTCGGTTTCAGGTGGCGAAAGCCCAATGTATTTCTTTTTTGATTCCGCGCTAACAAAGAAAATAAGTAAGAAGCAGGTCCGATAGTGAAAGGGAGAACACTTGCTTGGTACAACTCTCATGTGGACGTCCTGCTTGATACAAGCAATCAGTAGAAAATAACACAATAGGCAGAGGCTATTAGTAAAGCGGGCGATTACCTTAGGAATTTAGTGAATATGATACCTTATATTCTATTGGTAAATGAAAGGGGCTATCAGGAAAGTTAGGCATATTTCTATGTGAAAGTAATCCCATCGGTGTCCGCTCTGATCTTCCCTTCTATAGATTCTCCTCCAGAACTCGGAGGTTCTTATCTCAGGTCTCGGACGTACTTTCCATTGGAGAGAAAGCGAGTTAGCAAGTTAAAGAATTTCAAATAAATTGAATGGAATCCAAGTTTTTCATTCTCATTGCCGGGTTTCGTCGATATCCTTCTTGGAGCTATTATTCGCCAAGACAAGCCGGAATTTCTTTCTTAAGAGAGAAGAATTCTATACTATTGGACCTTACCATAGAAGCCCACGGAGCGGTGACACCTCATGCTTGTAGCTTCTCTTCTCCGATAGTCTTGTAAGATACACGCAGTCTATTAAACTACATGTACCTTTCCCGGAGTATGTCCACATATGGACACACACAAGGACAAGGAATCGTTACGTAAGATCCCACATCGGAAACCCACACAGTGAAGGTATGATGGCAACCAGGACCAATAATACCTCCAGTGTGAGTAAGACCCAACTTTTGGACCAAGTCATAACAACGCCATAGAAGACCAATCTTAGCTGTGCTGAATTCCGCTCCATCCCTTAACCGTTAACTGACTGAAGAAAAACCTCTAACTTTGACTAATAAGCGACTTTAGGTTTATAAGAGAGACTTTTGGCTTAAGGCATGGGAGTAGGGGTTGAACTCCGAGCTACTTAGGAGTTTTCGCTCGGGAAGAGAGAGAACTACTATTGAAAGAAGGCGAATCGCTACTCCTCACTCCTCATGAATAGAATCTTCTACTGAAAGAGAATCCACAGCAATCGATGAACTGAGCCTAAGCCCACCTGCTGCTACTGATGAAAGTCCTCCCACTGAAAGAAATGGAATAAGCAAGCAAGGAACCCAACCAATCTCCTTGACCCGGCAAAGACAGAAAGGAACGAACGGGATTCCATCGCCGAGTCCATTCCATTGTGGGATCAGCGGCTAATGCTAATAGAACTGATGCGCCTCAGAAAGTGTCCTTTCCTTCTCAATCAATGCCCGAGCATTCCATACATAACCATCGAACTTACATTCTCCGTACTGAGTTCTCTCAGGTTCCAACTCTTGTTTTTCCATAAGAGAAGGGGGTTCCTGCATCGACCTTTTATGGAAGGAGTTCACCCCATTTCTCAGTTATAAGAAAGGGCATAGACAGAATGAGACTGATCAGGAAGAACTGGATTGGATAAAGCATCCGAGTTCGCGGATTCATCTGTTGAAGCATACCCTGAACCCACAGCCGAAGAATATGAAACAGATTCATCAACAGATTTTTTCCGGTGCCCTAATCCGTCTTTTTAAGGATATCGAGAAAGCCTTTGACCTATCCTATGGGTATGGTCTCTGTGAAGGTCTTTAATGGCTCTTCGCTGCTGCTTTCCCTTTGAGTGTAATGAAGGCCCCGAACTTACTAGCCTTTCTGCCCCGGTCCTGTATCTGCCATGTGCCCACGGCCATGAAAGCATAATGTATGGTTTTTCAGCTTGGCTTGAGCCCGTCGCCGTCCTTTCACTTGCAGATACTTCGCTTGGGGAGCATACTTTTTCTTACTTTCATCTCGAGTGTTGTGTTCTTTCGTTTCCTCTATTAGTAGTCAGCTTGACTTCCTCTTTGGTCGAGTGGAGCTTGGGCTGGGAAATCATTCCTTTGCATTCGCTACTGAACTGGGCCTAAAAGACTACTTATTATAAGCATTGGCTCAATGACCTCTTTCAAGTTATCACCCTTATCCCACGCGGGAAAGACTGACCCATCTCAAGCGAGGAGAACGAACTGCTTTGGTTGTCTCTTTAGAAACTCCCCTTTCTAGCTTTCACTTGCGCTTTGGTTTATTATTTATTCGATCTTTCTCTAACCGAGTAAGCAAGCGGATTCTTCCCAAAAAACAAAACTAATAATCTTGAATCCCGTCCTCGCAGAGGTTCGACGGAGTTGTACTTTCCATGGCTTAGAAGAGAGGTTATTAACCGCATTTCATTGATTTGTCGTACTAGTAACCCGCGCCAATCTTCTTTCATGATTTCATTTCTTTTTTGAGGGAATTCCGCTACTATTAATGAGCAGATCATACTTTATCTGCCGAAAGACTTATCGACCGAATTGGGAGCAAGCGCTCTGCTTGAAGTCAAAACAAAGCTTGAACCAGGTCACAGGGAAAGCGAACCCAAGTGAAGTTAAGCCGAGTCCTTTTCTTCCTTTGCTACCGGGCATTCTCTTACCCTATGTCATCGTCACCCTCTTACTCTTATTGAGGTAAGGTACTAAAGAAAAAGACAGAATCTAAGACACCCCACCCTCCTTCTTAAATGAAAGTTAAAGCAGCTCCATAGTTCTTATTCTACCGCTTTAGAGTAGCTTTAACACTAAGCTAAGAAAGGAAGAACTCAGTTGTCAGGAGGGACTCCGGCTTAGACATTAGGCATGAGAATCGGCCAATGCAAAAACTCACATACGTTGATTGCGGTGCGCCATAGACCAAGCTTGTTTCAGAGCGGATGTCAGGAGTGGAAAGGAAGAGTTGTACCGAGGACTTAGTCAAGCAGTTACGGTTGTAATCTTACATGACAGCTTTCGAAGCAAGCTAGCCAAGCAAGATTTATGCTTTTTAGGGCTTACTGAAGTCTTTAATTCCCAGGTTAGCCGACTGCGGGAATTCAAATGACCTTGCTTGGATGACTGTACCTTTTAGGGCTTCGCCCAATCTCTCTCCCTCTTTCTCTTTATTGTTGATGGCCGCCATACGCAGTCGCCTTTCGACTTCTAGTTCCATCTCCACATGGGTTTGAACCTCCTCCAGGGTGACTTTGGTTTTTGAAATGAAACTTTGCTGCACTTGCTTACCTAATAGAAAAAGGGGTTAGCTTGAAACAGATAGTATACGAGTTATCTACTTCTCGAAGGTTGGCAAAGAGCTATAGGAATCTAAATAGGAGAATAAAGCCCTATTACATAGGAGTAATCATACAAAGCATATAGAAGTCTATATTAGATAGAGAGAACATATACCCTACCAGGTAAAGAATTAGCCCTATAAGAGACAGCAAGAAATTCACCGGATAACCCACCAGGGACTCTTCTCCATATCCATACAGGATAAAGAAAGATCGAGAGGAAGAAAGAATAAATTATTATCTACTGTAAATGGCACTAGGCAGTCACTAAATTATTATCCTAAGAAAAAAGCAACTTTAGCACTTCTGGAAAAGAGGCTAGCTTTCTATTGCGCCATCTAATAAAACTCAAACTCAAAGCGATCGGAAGTCAGAACCAATGGAACTGGGCACTCCTTAGGCTGCTTATGGATCGGCAAGCACCCCTTACACATAGTCAACTGCTGGATTCAATCCACTTGCTCATTGACTTGCTAGCTTTACAAAAATCCCTAGCTTAAGCTCTCCAACTTCACTGGACAGGAGCGCTTAACCCAGCACGTTCTATTAGGGCTTAACACTACAAAAGGAAGCATATAAGGAAATCCACCAGGCTTTTTAAAAACCTCTATAATTCTTCATTCTCTTATGGGACTTGAAGCCAAGTAAAGGCAGCTTGCTGTCTCGTTCGCTAATCCCGGTGATTAGGAAAGACTTGTTCGAGAGCACTTCGATCAAGCTATCAATGTCAACCATTTTAGGGAGATTCTGGATCAAGAATACTTCGAGCTCCAAGTCTTAGAGCGAAAGGCAAAGCCCAACAATTTTCAATCGACCCTTAGTCTATTCCCGACTACACAACGTTAACCCTTGCTTGGCCCTTCCTCTCTAAGGCTTGAGATGCATATGAATCAGAGAAGAGCGGGATGCTATGTTTGAAAAGTAGGATGGCAATTGGCTTCAAAGTCAACACGCTGGAAGCGCTAGGGGTCGGGTCAAGGAGTGAAACTGCCGATTCAATAGAGTCTTAGTTGTAGAGCAGTTTATGGGGTTACTTTTGCTGATGTGATTCCTGTAGCGGTAGCAGCAAAGGTAGAGACCGATAGCAAAGAAACTCCATCTGTAAAAAAAAACTTAAACTCCGCACTCAAACTGGATGGTTTGAACCTACCATCTTAGATAGAAGGCAACTTGATGGGACTGGCACTGAAGAGAAGTAAACTGCCTACAAGGAAACTTCCACTGACTGGGGAGGATACGGCATTAGACCAGCACTAGCAGGAAGGGAGTAGTCACTTTCCATGGGTAAGGTTCTAGTTTCACATTCTTTTAATTGAAATTATTCCCTTAACCGTCTCACACTCTGTGAAGTGTCTCTCTGGTATTGGGAGAACTTCAAGCCCCTCAGCTCGCTTGGATCGTGGGGAGCTTACTTCACTTGTTTTCTTTAAGTCACTTGCCAGGAGGGAAAGCAGCACATAAAGAGCACCACCACCTTAACAAAGGGCTTATGCGAAAGAGAGCACCGCTTACCCGAGAATAGAATCCGCTTTCATAAAATCCCTACTTTCTTGCTCTAGCTCTTGACTCATATGGCACTTAAATTGGATAGGTTAACGCTTAGGCCTGGTTATGTATACTCCTTAGGCATAGGCGACTTATCCCTATCCATAGGAAACTCCAACTTAAACTGGCCTGGAACTCTACGTAAGGGCACTCTCATCCAATGGCTGCAAGGAAACAACTGGCCCGAATACCTATTCTGCCCTCGAAAACACATATGAAAGACCTATGAGAAGCCCCCATAGGAGAGCATCTAAAAGTAGTAACACTAGGCAATCCTCCTAAGAACGGGAATGCTAGACCCTCCCAAGAAAAGCAACTCCAACTGTAGCAGCGGGAATGCCTTCACCACCAGATATTGCATCAACGGTGGTTTATTGAACACTATACCAATTTCGAAAAAGAAGGATATCAGGGGATTCGCATCAAGAAAGAAATGTCTTCATAGAGGCCTTACGAGTAAGCAAGAGCAAGTAATCCCGCCTAAGAGCTAAAGGCAAGAGATTTCACCTCCCACTAGAAAAGCTAAAGGCAAGAGAGTTTCCCTACCGCTATTAGCCCTAGCTGAGAGGTCTCCCTTTACCAAATGGCCGTAGAGGAACAGCAGCTAGTAAGCTATAATACCAACAGGCATAGAGCTCCTCTTCCTGGAGTTCTTTATCCGCTAAGCCTATAAAAAACTAATAACCGATATTCCTTCTACTTGATCTAGATGAGATGACTTCTAGACTAATATTTGACTTCTACTGGAACTAGAGGAAGACCAAACTGTAAGCCAATCCCTTCCATCTCTCCTCCGGTTAATCTTAAATCATAGCTTACGGGAACTCTTTCTATAGGACTAACTCACCTAAAGGGAACATAGCCAACAGTCTGAACTCTCCTTTACCTATCTGAGATAAAGAGACTTCTGTCCCACCTTTCTCGTCCCTCCTGGCCTTTCTCTAAGCAAACAACCGATCTTAGCCCCCGGTATCCGGCCTACGGCTCCTGGGCAGGGGTTTCTCGATGCAAGACTGGGAACTCAGAGTTTAGAGACATCTACGAGATCTATGTCTTGGGTCATGTCTAAGTTTATTGTCTTATGCCAGACAATCCCTTTCTTTTATCCGGGAATGGGAACCTCCTACCAAGGGCTTTAGCGGCGAATTCAAGAGAAGGAGACTCAACGGCTAACAGGAAAGCAAAGGATAGTCAGTAAGCTACTCTTTATGCTGTGCCAGCTAAGGATAGATGGCATAGAGTAAGCCCGATCTCAGCGGAAGAGATTCACATTCAATTCCATGTCTGGAGGCCAGGGGTCAAGCAAGTGAAGTGATCCTAGAGGGGGAATCCGGGGATAGCATTTTCTCTGCCCTTACCGAGTGCCTTTATCGAGCTTTAGCTATGGGAAATCCCAGTCTACGGGCTTAGGTGGCATCTCTTTCTTCTTTCCCAAATCGACTGCCTAAGTATAACATCGATCGAACTTGTTGTTTCGCATAGAAAGCGAAGGTGTCGAAGTCCGCTAAGACATAACGACTGCTCGAAGCGGTGACAAATGGAATAGCAAGAATCAATGGCTATTCATCGTTATAGTAAGTCTTCTATGCTTTCCTCATGTTTTATTCACTCAAACTAAGCGAAAGCTTTAAAGGTCTGCCCTGTATTTAATTCATGCTTCAATCCATTAAGTAGTATCCCTTGCCCAAAGCATCAGGCAAGACAGACACGATAGAATATCCGATTCAGTTCGTAGGGAATCCGAGAGGGTCCTTCTATTCTTCCCATAGAAGTTAGACGATCCTAAGCTTCCGTACTGAGTTCCGGAAACCGATCTCCAGAAAGTCCTCGAGGCTAGTAAACAAGGCGTCCCAAGGCGAATGCAAAGAATTGGCCCTAAGGAAAGAATGGCATACCTTTCATTTACCTCTCTTTCTTCTCTTATGTAATTTCTAGTTAGATGAACGGATCACTTATATTATATATAATCTGATAGCACCACACCAAAAGGGCGGAGACTTTGACAATGGATAGTTGACCACCGCCGGTTATTCCAGCAAGAGCGTCTGTGACTAAAAGACTTGTAGCCGATTCATCTATTAGTTCTTCTCTGACAGAACATTCTCTTTAAGCAAAGACCAATCCTAATACTGATCCTATTGCCTTGACTCCTACTGCCCTACCACCAAGACCGGTAAGACCAACAGCAGCGAATTCAATAGCATCGGCGAGAGAGAGAATTCCTATGGAGTTAGCTTTCCTGGGGAAGAGGATATTCTATTCTATAAAGGCTATACCACGACCACCAAAGCCAGAAGAGAAGACATCATTCTCGAAAAGGTCGAAGGACGAAGAAGAGCTCCAAGCAAGAGATATTCTTCTCTAAAAGCAGCTACCAGGTGAGAATAAACAACTACCATTTAAGCTGACAGCTACACGGATTCACCACTACTTATTACTTCTTACTCCTGCTCCTAGACAAACTAAGAAGCAAGGAAAGAGGAACTATATAGAAGATAGAAGATCTTTTATCCGCTACAACTCTAACTCCTAACTCAGGAACTACCTAGCTACCTTAATTAACGTAAATCCGAGATTGGATTGAGAGAAAGGGGCTGGGCCAAGCCTGGATTGAATGCATCTCTCCTGTAATGGGTTCACTCGATACAAGGGGTCTAAGACCGCACGGGAATGCATCCTCAGGATCATCAACATTTCTTAGACCTTGATCTTAAAGCGGTGATTTCAGCGACTTGCTCTCATTCTTTTCTCAAACAAAGGACTTCGCTGACTGGTCGCACTCAATAATGCTAGTTTAGTTCCTCCCTTGATCGACAGCGCACTCTGGGAAGATTTTCTGCTTTTTCTCTTCCAACAAGGGATCCTGTTCATCCACTCAAGCGCATTGGATCGTTGGTTAGCGTGGGTGGGCATATCACTCCCTCCAGTATTTACAATGTCACATTGGGCTTTGGCCGAGTGAACCCCTTTTGTTTGATAGACGAGCTTAAGCTAGGTTCAGAATAGATAGATGGGTGTGTAGAATGTGATACCTCATTTCGATGCATAGCCCTTTCATCAGTATGGGGCTGATTGAAGCCAGTAGGAGGGGCCCTTCTCTTACAGCCCTAGTTTCAGGGTGTAAGGGAGAGAGGAAGAGAGAGCTGCTCCCGCGCTTACTACTTGTTAAAAGAGAAAGCATTGAACCTTAGCAGCAGACAAAAAGGCAACTGTAATGGTGCTATACCCGAAGACCCTCACTACAAGATTCACTTTGACATTGCTCCTGCAACAGCAATTATGATAGGCATTTCACCACCTGAAGGAAAGAAGAAAGGCCGGCTTCCCTATTCTACGAGGATGGATTCCCAGACACGCCTTCCACTACTAGACGGAAGACTAAGAAGAAAGCAAAGTCAACCTAAATGAAAGGCTTCGGGGATGGCGCTAGACCTGCAACCGCATTCACTCGATCTACGACTTCGAAGACTCCCGGGCAGAGGCTAGCCTCACACACGAATACAAGAAGACTGACAAAGCAGACAACTCAAGGGAAGAAGCTAGCACCGACTCTTTAGGACGGAATGGAATGCTTTCGGGGCTGCTTAACGAATCCTTACCACAACCGGAAAACGAGTTACTCGCTCAGGAAAATCAGCACTTGAGGCTATCGGTCCACGAATCATATGGAATTTCCTATTTCTTCTTTTGGTCGTTTCCAAGTCTTGTGACTGTCAGTTACTCGGAAAGGAAAGTAGGCCCACGGAATCCCTCTTATTAGGTATTTTCTGGGTCGCAAACAATTAAAAACGAGATCGATGTTCTTCTCTCTCTTATTCCTCTCGCTACGATGACGGTATTTCAATAACAAGAACCCTGGCGGTACCAAAACTGACGCTAAGACTTTCCGGGCTAGTATTAGGATCTCCTTTTCCTTGACTTCTTTCCCCTCTCAAATTGTTAGGATTAGGAATTCCTAGAAGAGAAGGTCATTTTGTTATAACAGGACACTTTAATCTTGCTTTAGAGGCCCGAATGTTCCTTATTCTTGCCTTATAAACTTCTCGAGGGATGAGGAACCGGATTATCCTGCTTTCCTTAAACCTATGTAGTGAGTCGTGTAGGTGGCGTGTTGAAATTAGGACCATACATTGGGCGACTTTTCTCCTCATCGCTAGCCAGTTTCCAAAAGGGAGAAGAGCTTAGAGGTATTTACTTTTGGTTAAACAAAAGAAGAGAAGTAGAAAAATCCTATGCTAGTCTTTGAACCTTGGCTTCTGCCACTTGTCCTGGCACAGATGTTCTCGAATACCGATGAGTTTGCGCCTTTTTCGCTGTTAGGGAGATTGTGATTTTAAGAGGTGCCTAGCGCTTTCAAAAGAAAGTAAGTCAAGGAGGTAAAGGCATTCTTTCGCTTTCTCCGGCCCTTCTATAGTGTTAAACCCTGCCCTAAAAAGACATTTTGTTCAAGACAGTGTTCTCGCGCGAGAACACGGCTTGAAGATGAACCCGTAAAAATGTGCATTTTTGGCGTAACAGCAGGAAACTTCCTACAGTTCTTAGTGCACAACAGAGGGGTTGAAATTGACAAGAAGAAATCGGGCCAGAAGTTGACTGCCATTTGACGGCCTTTTGAGGAAGATATCGTAATATCAAGATCTAAGATCTTACCACTTTCCTTTTTAGCTGGGCTTGTTGTCTTGTACTTTGAAAGGGACATTATTTAGACTACTACTGGCGCTTCAAATTAGGATGCATAACATTCTCTCTTAGGGGGGAAGGTTGACTTAGCCTGCCTCTCCCATCATGACTTTTATTCATGAAGGACAAAAAAAGCAATGATGATCAGAAGAGTCGTGGTCACTAGAAAGTGTTTAAGAGCAGAAGGAGGGGCTTTAGCACTTAGCCCTGAAAACAACCTTTTCGTAGTTCTTGCTGCTCAAAAATCAGGTTGATGAGGATATTCTGAGTTGAATTTCTTTCATCTGGGAAGGTGGTAGTATATATATAATACCCCAACGAGCAAGGGAAATGATTTTGCCCAAGGCTCAAAGCGATTGAGTGCTTGACTAAGTTAGTAGTAGGATTAAAGGCTGATGTGCCTCAGTGATGGCTTTACAAAGGAAATTGAAATGCAGACTCCCCGGGGTGGGACTGGGGACATGCACTGACACTCACTAACTATGGTTTGGTGGTATATCCCTATATAGATATAGATAGGCTCTGTAGTCGGGCTTAAGCCAGTTCGAGGGTTTAAGCAGTGATTAGGTACGAGCAATAGTCTGATTAGGATGATGCCTGAACTGGAACTGGTGGAATCCCTACTAGTCACCGATGTTGGTGCCTTTTCTGCTCTTGTCGGAGTAGCTACTCTTGGTGCTTTTGGCTTAAGGAAGCAAGTAAGCTGAAGGATGAAGGACTACGCGCTGCTAATGTCCACATTCGGTCGGTCTTCAAGTGAGTGAGTGAGATGAGGAGTGAATAGATGGAACTAAAGCTTCCACTCATAAGGCCTAGTCACACCCTTGCCCTTAGCATCATGGACCTTGGGTGTCTCCTTGGCTTGAGGTCTCGTGTGAGTCTTCTCCCAGTTGAATGACTTTAGAGTCTCTGACATTTTTGCGCCTGAGCCCATGGGCGAATACCAATTGCTGGCGGTCCTAGCTGCTTGGGCCGGGGAAAGAAGGTCCTGCACATTAGGAGCTCTTCTTCAATATTGATGGGTGGAATGTCACTGAGTAAAGGAGTTAAAAAGCCAGGGTCCCCTTACTTAGTAATTTTCAAAGAGCCTCTAAGCTAGCCGTTAAATAAGCCTTAAGCTAAAGACAGTATCAACAAAGAGAGATTAGACTATTCGAATGTTTACTTGATGAAGTTAGACTCGCAAAGTATACTGCACTGACTCCTATGTGAATCTCTTAAAACCGAATGAAAATAGAGCCTAAATCAAGCTGTGAATCGAGAACGGCTAACTACAAAAAAAGGAGTAAAAACCCATCTTACTCTGTGCTTGTTGCTACTGTAGCCGCCATTACAGGTGCTGTAAACTGATATATGGTGGATCCCGTACCTTTCATCGCAAAAAGTAAAGTTACTTGAAACACATAATCTGGAGAGTAAGCTATAAAGGCTTATGTGTATATTGCTACTTTTGTAGTTCCCTTAGTTGGAGAAGAAATTATATCCCTTTCAAGATATTACGCAGTGCGGTAACTCAACTCAATAAGTCTTTTCTTTGTCCTTTCACCTTTCTCCGATGCGGCAATCCGTTAAAGAGTTAGCTAAGCAGAGAGTCAAGAGTTGATAAAACCCCTTATGTTATGTGTGCAAGAGTAGGCCAGGCAAGCCAGTACAGGAGGTCCGTATAGGGGGTTTAACGGATAACGTAAACCTGGTTAAGACTAGAACCCTTTCTCTTATATTATAAAGAGGGGAGATGGTTTCTGGTAAAGGAAGCCTCTTTTTATTTTGACCGGGAGGTGCACTTTTTACAGTCAAGTAAGTTTGGTAAGGGAAGCTGAGTGGCGT
>CM039439.1:21465645-21470645 GCA_022379115.2 Bauhinia variegata
CCTTGTGCCGTATCGAGAGATGTTATTAAGATATTCTTGATATGTGGCCTGCGAGAATGCTCTCCCTTGTGGGTAAAAGAGAATTCCGCGCAATTGGTGGCGGTTGGCGAGGACGTGATCGGGATCACATCCATCGGCAACTAGTGCCCCTCCCCCCACCTCATCGGACGCCGCCGATGCGATACAAGGTTCCTGTTGGAAAAAGAAGAATAGGATAGTGGGTATTATTAAATAAATGGGGGCGGGGGATTCGGCCAATGGGCTCTGCTCCCTTTTGAGCCATTTTCCGAACTCCACTTCTTCAACAAGAGAAAAGATCATATCGGCAACAGCAAGTAAAGTCTGAAATGCCTCAGAAGCAAGTCTTGGCTTAGCTGCATTATCTTCCTACCGATGTCATACTAGACTCTATTATGACCTGAGGGTGACTGAACTACCTTAAGTCCCGAAGTAACTTCTCCTCTCTTCCCTCTCGACAGGGAA
Organism: Bauhinia variegata; assembly: GCA_022379115.2. Lineage (NCBI taxonomy): Eukaryota > Viridiplantae > Streptophyta > Magnoliopsida > Fabales > Fabaceae > Bauhinia > Bauhinia variegata. Next base: position 21,466,129 of record CM039439.1, read on the forward strand.
CTTAGCTAGAGGAATTCATTCTCTCGTACTTGAACTGCTGTAGACAAGAAGTGAAAGCCCTAGGGAAAAGCGTAGCGCTTATCGTTTAACAGGTACGTAGCCTCTTTCGAGAGGCGAAGAATAGCTATCTTTCAGAAAGAAGAAGAAGAGCAGCAAACCCTTTTTTTACTATCAGACTCGAGGCGAAGAGGTGGGAAAGGGAGGGTTACTACAAGTGCTGTGATGAGATCTGTCTTTCGGCTTGGTCGTCGTCACACCACTCGCTGATGCGGATCTGGGAGGCTGGGTCGGCTAGCATTGAATACGAATAAGCTCTTCTTTCATTCCTCTTGTTCAAATGCTTTCCCTTGGCTTCGGTGCCAGCTAGGACTGGTAGCATGGTCTTCTCTTAGGGTTTCTCTTGGTGGAGGAATGGGAGCTGCACGTTAGCACTTTACTTTCTGACTTTTCCGGCATAAGAGGTCCTGCACCAGGTGCTCCCTGAGCCCGAAGCTCCGCACTCCTGACTACTCTCGTTTATCATTATCTAGAGCTTACCGATCCAAGGTTGCTCTGCTCCCACCTATCGGTTCACTAGGGGTTTACAAGGACATGGGATTTCTTCGTCCCAATCCTACCGCCCTACCTTATTGGGGGTCTACGTGGTTGGTAGATTTCGTCTGCTCTACACGAGCCTTAGATAGAATGAGTTTGATTGTCAAAATGTGGGATTGCCCATATTCATATTCTTCCTTAAACGTTAATTTAACAGCAATAAGAAAGCAGTCATATGGCATAGATACATTAGACTCTTCTCTAACCCTTATCTTATATAGCGGCTGCTATGCTTCTATTCTTCTCGTCAATCAATAGTGTATGTGATGTACTACGTCGCTGTCCTCTCTCGAGTTACTTCGTTCCTTCTCAATAGATGAGATTGGACTGTCTTCGGCCAAAGGCAAATAGTTGCCTTAAGCTTCTGTTGGTTCGAGATATAGATAGTAGGGAAATGCCGTAGTTCTCCCAGCTCGAAAGTCATGACCCGGTTGACCCTCTTTCGGTTCCAGAGATATAGAGTTCAGTGACTGTAGGGCTTCAAGTTTTTCTAAAAAAAATCGGAAGAGATACAACTCACTAGGTAGAGTCTCTTTCGCCTACAGGAGTAGGCATTCTAATGAAGTTCCATCATTCTTTTTGCTGGCAAGGCCTCCGAGCTTTGAAGCCGAGCTATTCGCCTTTAACACGATCCTGTAACACACTCTTATTGAGGCTAGGCACCTGCCTTAGAGACAAAGGCAGGACCTATACGAATAAAGGTACTTAGCCGATCCGATGCCGCTTAGTGGCTTGGTCAGATTCCATTTACTTTACTATACGATGAAGCCGAGTCCCCTTAACCACACGGCCTAGACTCCGTTGGTGAATCACTTGAGCCTTGAACCTAAAAACCGATAACAAGCTAAAAGGCGCATCTCTCTAAGCCAAGATCGTCTGCTCCTCAGCAATTGATCCAAAAAGTGCCACAGCTCCTTCTTAGGCGAGCGAAGTGACCTAACCTGGTTCCATCTAGAAGGACCCTCTTCTGTCTATCTACGTAATTAAGTGCCATCCCGCTTCTGCCAGAATCGAAGCCAATACGTGGACGCTTAAATGATTTGGTTCACGTCTTTCAATGCCTTAAGTTAGTTCTTACCCGAGTGACTGAATTCCATAGTTCATTCCTAAACCGGAAAGATCGTCCCAAACTAAAAGAGAGTCTACCAAACAAGGATCTTCCCAGCCTTCCACCAAAGCCACAACACTTCCTGTATCACCATCTCCGCTCACAGAGGGATAAGCGGACTAGCCGGCTGAAAGGCAAAGAGAAGAACTCCCTACTCAATTACAACTAACTAACCGCCTGGAAGGAATCGCTTTCCATGTTGGAATCCATCTAATACCCTGGTTAAGAGGTATAGAGGTCAACGATGGAAAGTACCTAGGAAGCAGAACTCGCCAAGAGTCTGAGATCTGATTGAACAATTGTAAGATTTTCATCATATCAAATGCTCTTTCAGTCTGCAGAAACTTGGGAGGGGTCACAATAGAATCAAGTATTCTCACACTTAATCGCTTTGCCAACGGTATGACCCGTGACAAAGTGAAGAAGGAGAGATATAATTGAACTAATGTGTCCGCCTTATCATCCTTCCTCATTATCACCTTACGGTGAAATGAAGGAATGATCCTAGGTAGACCATTCCGACGGAGGGAGACGAAAACAGGTAGTCTCTCATGCTCGTAAGGCGGCCCGGCGTAAACCTGTTGAAGGCAAACGCCACAATGCTTTAAATAAAGTGCAGTAGATAAAGGACCGGACTTACGGTATAATTGACGTACCTGTTTCGCAAACAAGTGCGCAGCTATACAGTTCTCCCTTGAAAGGCCATCAGTGACCTTTCAGAAAGATTCTAATAAGTGGAGAAATCATCAATTCAATGAGATTCCGGGTTCATTCCACTTCAACTAGCTGGCAATATCTTAAGCTTAAGTACTATTCCCTCTCAGCTTCAAAAGGGCTTCCCCGAGGAGAGGACAGGGCATCTCTATGGTTCCAATCTGGTATCGCAGAGTTCGTCGATCTTCTTCTGACTAGTGCCGTGCTGTCAAACATCAATATAATATAATATCGGGAATCTCTTTTACCTTCAATGTGTCTAGGGTAGGGACCTATCTTCTTCGTAGTGGGCCCTTCTCTCTCTTAGTATGAGCCCCGGAACTGCTTGTTATACATGCCGCCTGCTGTCTGATACCATTACTTGACTTTCAGGCTAAAGGAAAGAAATTCGCCAAGCTAATTGAATAAGTGAGACGAGTGCAACCATTTCAGGTTTATGATGGATGAACGGACATAGGTACTGGACGGACATAGAATCTTTCATACTTTTCATAATAAATAACCGGATAGAGAAGTAACGTAGTCACCGATTGGAAGACTTCGACGGTTTGGAATGATTACTTGCTTTGGGAAGGACTTTTTTTCAACTAAAGCAAAAGCTTCAACGACTAAGAAAGTTGGCAATTGTGCGAGACCTGAAAGAACATAAGGGGATGGAACTAGACAAGGAAGGAGAGTCCCTCGCTATACGACTTCCCATACTGAAAATCCAATGATAGAAGAATAGGCAGCAGCCAAGGCAAGGCCTTACTAGAAGAGAAAGAATTCTTAGCGTGAAGTGAGACACGAACTGAACTCGCTAAAAGACGAAAAAGAATTCCGGGATGGGATTCAACTAAAGGAAGAAAGAGAAATCGCATTGAAAGCAATGGTCCTGACCATACAAGGGAAAACTGCGGAATAGGGAAATGGGAAGATACCTGCAAGCAGACTCAATCAAAGACTATTCTACGATCTTTTTTCAAAAAACTGAAGGACTCGCTAAGAGAGAGTTTGAAATAGGGATAGAGGGCGTACGGACTAAGAGCTGTGGGACTTGAACAAAGACGAATTCAAAATACTGTATCCTGCCCCTGTTATGTTAGCGTCTCTAATCTCATCTATTGGTTGGAGGGAAAGAAAGAGTCTAAGCTGCCCGCCTTCTTCAATTTAACAAAGAAGATTTGAGTGCTTTCAGCCCCTTCTCCTAAAATGTTAGGCGAGGTGCCTTCTGCTCTCTTCGATTTAGCAAGCAACTGAGTGGCTTTCGCTCCTTGGTCTATTGTCTATCGATGTACCTCTCTTTAGTGCTTGAGTTAGTTGATAGAGACCTGTACCGTAGGAATAGGCCACTTCTTGGCAAGTTCGGAAGCTTTGGTGAGAGGGGAACTAATGCTAATGGTCTCGGATATGGCTCAGAGTACTGCCTCACTTAGTCCAGCTGAGTTCTACTATTAACTAATGAGACTTACATAGAGTACAAGTACCAAATACAGATAAAAAGAGTGTATGCGAGTCAGTGCGAAAGCTTTTGCATCTTCTTTTCCGTCTACTAATTTGAGCTCTTCCCGTCGATCAGTGTGACTCCAAAATCCACATACAGAGAAAGCGGATGTGCCCTTATTAGCGTAGTTGCAAGGCTTTCTTTCGTGAGCTAGCCTTGTTTGCTTCCTCTTTTCCTCTCTGTTTCGGGTGTCCATCCAATCTCTGATTCAAGTCCATAACTTCCTTGAATATAGCTCCTGTTGCTCTTCTCTGGCTAGGATGTCACTTATATGGCCATCTTTTCTTAAGCCTCAGGGTGTGTTAAAGTAATCTCATTAAGGGACTAAGGCCTGTAAAAGAAGTCTCGATTATAAGACCTAATCCGGCTTTCCTTGCGATATCTCTTTGCTAAAGGCCTATCTCTCATCTTGAAGGCTGGTTGAATGGATCATAAAAGGTGCAAGATGTGCTTCCCCTATTTCTGTGCTTATTTACCAATCTGTGCTTGTTTAGTGGGCTTCTGTCATTCGAATTCTAATATTAAGTGTTGTAAGATTCTCCTCCCTCCGCTTGGGAATCAGTGTCGGGTACATGGAAGGGTCAGATTGAGAAAGAGAGGGCACGTAGAGGGGTCAAA
>CM039439.1:21475645-21500645 GCA_022379115.2 Bauhinia variegata
GTTTACAGCTGCTTATCCTCTTCTGTCTTTCCGTCATCTCAACCTCGCATCTAAGCATCACGTTCCTAGGGACAGAGACCTTCAAGCTCTAAGGCTATCATAGTACTGCCAGCATGGTTACATCTAACTGCCTACTGGGCAAGCTTCCACTTCTTTTTTTGCTTTGGCACCAGCCAAAGGAGTAGGAGCATGGGCACTGGGAAAAGATTCAATCGATCCAGTTCTGGTAACAAAGCAGTAGGCAAGCCTTAGTGGGGACCATCCATACCTCTAAGCCCGAGACTTTTTATCCTCGGATCGAAGCGCACCACGGGATGCTTTGTGAACAGCCCCCTCTGCTGGTCCCGCTGCTGTTATATGAGCTGCCCCCTCTGTTCAATACCGATACCTGTCAGATTCCATAGCTGATGAATCTATTTCTTTTTCAACTCTGTCCCTTGATCGTCACGCAAGACGCTTTTCTGGCACAAACCTAGTAGTTATTTGTCCTGCCGATCTTGGGTGAACTGATGACACTGATGCTCCAAGACCAAGAGTTTTCACAGCCAAAGCTATTGAAGCTGCTCCCTCCCATGAATCACTGCTTTCTGCGCGCACTGCTTTCGCACCACGGCTTTCCGCAAAATAGATAAAACAAACTCCTATCCCAGTTGATCGAGCTGAATCCACCCACTGCCGGGCAGGCTAATCCGGGGGTTTACCATCCCTTGATATCTGAGGAAATAAGGCGACAAGAACTCAGTGATCGCCTAGCAATTCATTCTTTAAGAAAAGGGTTCAGTATTGAGGTACATATCTCCATTGTAGAATATCAAATAGAGATTGAACGAAAAATGGAGGAAGCTCTTCTCTCCGGTCTGTACAATCGGCTTGTGTTCAGCATAGTGAGAGAGCACATTCATCAACTAGTTGTAGTCTAGCGAAGAGGATCTTTGACACTAGGAGTACAGAGAATCGGCTGTTGTAAGCCAGTATCCGTCCTTGCTTCACCTGTGTCCAATTCCGGAGCAATCGACTACAGCAAGGATTCGCTCTTATTGGTGCTGTTTTCAGTCTCTATCGAGAGAGAGAGAGTCAAGGGTAAGATAAGGCAAGTGTAGGATTGTAAAAGCCGTTTCAAGACAGGTCTATCTCTGAAAATGGAGTGCACTGTCGCCGTTGAGCTTTGTGAGAAAGAAGAACCCCCGCCCCATCCTGAGAACAATGGATCGACGAAGAAGGTGAAGATAAGAACTGAGGAAGAAGATCCCCCTCCCGTTGTTGAAATGGAGGAGGAAGAAGTGGATAATGGCTCTGAAATGATCAGCGAAGAAGGAAGGGATAAGATAGATATGGTGCAGGCTGAACCTCCTGAGGTTGAATCGATATCTCCCCCCCCCCTTCTTCGATAACCTACTGAACAAAGACTCTCCCAACTCCACAAGCTGCTGGGCCATAGGGTCCTGGCTCATACCTTCCTTGATCCTAGCTGTTAACTCCCCGTCTGCCTGGCTCATAGCAGCTAATTCAGCCTTCCTGCTTAGAGCATGAGCAAGCACATTAGCCGTTCCTGGCTTGTACTCCATCACATAGTCAAACTCAGCCAGGAAGTCCTGCCATCGAGCTTGCTTAGGGGTCAACTTCTTCTGAGTCTGGAAGTAGCTGCTTGCTACATTATCTTTCTTTATCACGAAGCGTGCCCCTAGCAAGTAATGTCTCCAAGTCCGCAAGCAATGTAGCACCGCAGTCATCTCCTTCTCTTGTACGGTGTACCGCCTCTCAGTATGATTCAGCTTGGGACTTTCAAATGCCACTGGATGCCTGTCTTGCATAAGGACCCCATATATAGCAAAGTAAGAAGCATCAGTATGTACCTAAAATGGTTTAGAGAAGTCCTGGAGAGCTAGAAGAGGTTCCTCTATCACCACAGCCTTTAGATCGTCAAAGGCCTTATGACACTCCTCTGTCCAGGACCATGGCTTGTTCTTCTTCAACAAGTTAGTAAGAGGGGCTGCCCTTGCGGAGTAGCCCTTAATGGACGGCCTGTAGTAGTTCACCAACCCAAGAAATGATCTTAACTCGGCCACACAAGTGGGCGGCTCCCATTCCTTGATAGCTTGCACCTTCTTCTCATCCATACGTAGGGGGGATAACATGCCCTAAGAAGTGCACCTCTTCCCTTACAAAGGAGCATTTCTCCTTCTTCACATACAACTCCTTCTCACGTAATGTCTTGAAGACGGCTCGTAGATGTTCAGCATGCTCCTCCAATGAGTTGCTATAAACAAAAATATCATCAAAGTATACCACCACGAAGCGGTCAAGGTATGGATGGAAGATCTTGTTCATGAGGGTACAGAATGTGGCTGGTGCATTGGTCAGGCCGAATGGCATGACTAAGCACTCAAAGGACCCATATCGTGTCACACAGGTGGTCTTGGGCTCATCTCCTTCGGCAATCCTTTCTTGATGATAGCCCGACCTTAAGTCCAGCTTAGAGAAAGACCTCGCTTTGCCCAACCGATCAAAGAAGTCTGCTATCAAAGGAATAGGATACAAGTTCTTAATGGTTACCTTATTAAGAGCCCGGTAGTCGATGCACAACCGCAAAGACCCATCTTGCTTCTTCTGGAATAAGACCGGCGCTCCATAAGGTGCCTTGGAGGGTCGGATGTGTCCTGCATCAATCAACTCCTTCAACTCTTTCCTCAGTTCCTCCAATTCAGGTGGTGCCATCCGGTAAGGTGCCATGGCTGGCGGTCTAGCTCCCGCTTCAAACTCTATCTTGTGATCCACCTCCCGACGCGGTGGAAGTTTCTTCGCTAACTCAGGAGGGTCCTGATTCTCTTCCAAGACTTGTTTGATAACCGTGGGAAGATCCTTACTTGGCTTGTCCTCCGAATCCACCTCCTTTAAAGCTGCCAAGTAAGTGACTTCTCCCCGCTTTCAAGCCTTCTTCAGTTGCATGGCTGATAACTGAGGGCTCCTACTACCAGACTTTTTTCTTTTAATAATTTACTAGTCTACTTTAGAGTAAACCAAACAGCGGATCAGCGATAACCGATATGCGAGAAAGAAGAGTCTACAGAGGTAGCTGCTTCTCTTCCGACACAATATATATGGAAAGCTAGACAAGTAGATGGCTATGGAAGGATCTCCTTCAGGTTACTAATCCAATAACAATCTACAGCGCATATGCGATAGCTGATATGCGACATCGCTTAAGCGACTCAAACAGCAGGGAAAGAGAGTCAGACTGCGATGTCTGTTCATAGCGCTATCCTCCTCAATCGTACCATACCGAGCGAACCTTTTCTTCGCAGTCTTGCTTGCTGGCTTGTTCTACTCTATAAACCTAATGAATGGTTCAAATCATTCATTCTTGTCCCTTCTTCGATTTAAAAACGAAAAGCCTCTGCTTCATCCTTCCTCACCCTCCTAGACGTGTTTCGACCCCTTCTCTTATGATTTTTCTAATTACAAGGAAAGATCACTCCTAAAGGCTTAAAGTCCGTCCCAGTGGATAGAGCTAGAGGAAGTAAGTCAGCATGCTATGTGAAGTAAGCCGAAGGAGTTGGCTAAAAGAAGGGCTTACGGGATACGATGGCAAAAGGGTACAGGGTAAAGATTGAAAGGTACGAAGTGACTCGACTTACAAGGAGAGGCCCTTAACTTGTTAGCCTTGTCACTAGATATAAGTGAGGGAGTATCTAGAGCCCAATAGACTGAAATTACTATCTTCGGGATATGAACTTAGTCCCCTGAGAGCACTGCTGCCCATAGGAGTGTACAAATGTCATTAATGACTTCAAACTTTACAGCGGAAAAGCACAATTTAGAATTGGCAAGTTCCCGACTACGACCTAAAGTCCGAAATAAGCGATTAAGGGCTGTTCACCTGAGGCATAGAAGATACTGATTTCCAGGCCAGGTAGGCTCCCACGTCACCCCATTTTGAAGGGGGATCTGTGAAAGCCATGGCAGGTACCTGTGGACCAACCTCAGTAGTCTTTCTGCTACCCGATTGACAAAGCTTTCAGCCCTATCAAAGCCCCTTTCACTCGACTTACTTCGTACCTCTCGCACAGTTGGAATTAAGGCGACTGACTACGCACCTCATACACTATATATGATATACTTCGTACGAGTGACTTACGTACCTTATCCCTTCTCAAACATATCATGTCTCTTGCGAAGCCATATCTTCTTTCTTTTATGCTATCCTTTTTCCATGAAGTATATTAAACCATTCTTCAGGTTGATGAGCCGGAACCTGAAATAGTTTCCAATGAACCACTACCCACACCAGAAAGATTGCCTGGGGCTGATGCTTACAGCGATGTGGCCTACTTGTATACTCGTTTTCTATGGGGCTACCCAGAATCTGAGGCTATATGGGCTTAGGCCTGCCCAAATGATGTTCAGCGGTCTCTACCCAAGTAGCTGTGGCCCATGATCCAAAAGACCCGCAACTAGTTAATCATGCTATCCTTACCTTATAACTAACCTCTTCGATTTCGCTTATCCTAAGATTGATTAGGCGTAACTGTTGAAGCTGGTTATGCAAAGTTAGTTAGGTTGTTCACACAGGCAGTGTGATGTGATTCTGAGGGTGTATTTGCTTCACAAGGTAGTTAGTTTGCTCATTAAACAGGCATGATAGTCTTCACTCACAGAAAAGTAGTGCGGAGAACTAGTAAGAATTGTGCCTATCATCCAATTCGTGCCGCATGGCGGGATTACTCTACTTCTACTCTATAAATGGAGGCTCAATAAATGTCTTCTTCATCAAATTCAAATCAAAGAAATTTAGTAATAGCACGTATGGCTACTATTGCAGATGCAGTAAGGCTCGCTGAAGTTGTAAACGAAATACAGCACGTAGAAAACGAACTGCGCCAACGCCGGAGAACCTTAACAGCCCTTTTTTGGAGACACCGGCTCCCGGCGAACGCGAACCCTGCCGTCGTGGAAAACCACATCCATGCGACGGACCAGAGAACAAGGTTCCTCGAGAGTAGACTTATAATGCTGCTAAAAGAACGGGAAGATCTCATTGTGCGTGCTGTCACCCGAGGTCACCGCAGAGGCTAGAAGGCTCCGTCGACTCTTTTTAGTTTTATAAGGTTTAAATTAAATAAGTGTCTGTAGACGCAAAGTAGTGTGTTTTAATTTATGGTGTTCTTTCTCTTTGTTTAGTGAAGATCTACTCCGGTGCTTACTGGAGATAGACTCCTATCTATGTTAACTATCTTTGTTTGGTTTTATTTGTTGTGTTTGCATGTATGGGCACCTAGTCTAATCAATGCTTATTATAAATTATAATAATAACTTTTTCGTCAAAATATTCGCTTTTGTCCCCGCTTTCAATCAGTACCGTCGCTGTCAGAAAGGAAAGACTGTCCGACTGTATGAAAGAAGCAATCAAGAGGCAACAGCCGCTTTCTAGCGGGAGAATATGATACAGAGACTTTCATTGCCCTTAACCTTAACTCCTCACATAAAGCAACAAAGGAAGTGTCAAGTGTAGCGAGAACATTATCTATTCATATAATCCCGCAAAAGTCAAATAAAGACGTTCAGGCGCTCTAGTGTCTAAAAAAAGGTTTTAGGAGTTTTCCTGCCAATTAACTGCTGATCTCATTGCCATGATGAATCATACAGATTTCATCATCGCCAGCACCTTTCAGGAAATCGATGGAAGCAAGGACACTCTTGGACAAGACGAGAGTCACAATGCTTTCACTCTTACTGGGCCCTACCGAGTTGTTCATGGGATTGATGTTTTTGATCCCAAGTGAAACATTTTTTTCACCTGGTGCTGATACGAGTCTTGACTTCCCCTACACAGAGGAGAACAGGAGGTTGACTTACTTCCATCCTTAGATTGAGGAGCTCCTTTACAGCCATGTTGAGAACAAAGAACACGGATGTGTGCTAAAGGACCGGAGCAAGCCGATCTTCTTCACAATGGCAAGGTTGGACCGTGTGAAGAACTTGACTGGACTCGTTGAATGGTATGGCAAGAATGCTTGTCTCCGGGAGCTGGTTCACCTTGTTGTGGTTGGTGGTGATCGGAGGAAGGAGTAGAAATACTTGGAAGAGCAAGCAGAGATGAATAAGATGTAAGGCCTTATTGATAAAGACAACTTGAATGGTCAGTTCAGGTGGATTTCTTCTTGAAAGTGCTATTGAGTTCCCTTGCCCTTGGATGGTGGGCCAGGGAAGAAATGCCATCGGTCAGTCCGAGTGGGAGTCTGTTCCGGTCAAACGGAAGAAAGGCGAGCAAGACAGCGTTAGTGCATTGATGCCCAGAATTCGCTTTGACTGGTATAGAATCAGCTCCTAGTCTTAGTTAGCTCTCCTAGCTGCACATTCATAACTATTATATAAGAGTCTGACATCAGTCAATCTTCTTTGCACAAGCATTGAAGGGCAATGGAATCAGAATGAAAAGCATTAGCAGGCCCTTCACATTCAACAAAAAAAGTAGCATTAGCGCTTCATACCGAGGATACCATAGATAGCAGGCCTACCCAGGATATCTTGGAGTTTTAGAAACCGTATATAAGAGTAGTAGGACTCTCAGTTCTGCCAATCTCCTTGCTATAAGGGCCTCTTCTTACTAGTGCTCCCTTTCCTAACAAGCCAACAAGATGCATTTCGAGCCAGTAATAATTCAATTCCTCTACTTATTAAGTAATTAGTAATTGAATCTATTCTATTCTAGTCATGACACTAAATAAAAGAGAATCTTTTTAGGTCTGAAGGATAAGCAAAGGCAAACGGGGTATTCTCCTGAAAGTAAAGAAGGTTCTTTTTTCATAGCATACTCTCTTCCAGCTATTGGCTAGCCAGTTGGAGTTGTAGTTTTCTTTGATGTCATGCCAGACTAGCATAATCTAATCCCGAAACCTTTGGTCGAAAAATGGAATCCCTTCCTGGGTTACATAGTGGCAGCCAAGTTTGCTTATATGGTGGCGAGTTTGTTTTGTTTTATAGCTTTGCAATCTCTTAGCCAGGCCAGTTACACCATTAGAAGGAATTCCTTATCCCTTCAGTAAGTCAATTCAAGAGAGTGCTTTTATCTCATATGAGAAAGCGACGGGATAGGGTAAGTTTGAAAGGGCTACAGCAGGGGAATGATTTTCAGTCCGTCTCGGACAATTTAGTTTGAAAACCTTGCCTTGCCTTTAGTTGAACTTCCCGAGTGGGAGATCAGTTGCAGGAGTTCATTCAGGGGATGAGGAAGGTGACCATGCAACTTACGTGGGTCAGAAGCAGAGGGTTCTCAACTAACTAGTCGCTTCCCGGGAAGAGCCTTTGGTTCAGTCCGTTCCGCAGTTCTAGTTTCAATCTTGTTGTAACTGACTCCCAGTGAGACAGGCTCCCCACTATAGCTATGGATTCCCGCCTAAGCGGTGGGTGACCACTTCTTCAGTATTATTGCTTGTTTAGTGTCGTTTTCTTGCTTGCTTTCTCTTGCTGTAAAACGTCTAGAATCATTCAAGTGGTGGATATGCCAATTGTAGCTAGCCTGAAGTGAAGGAAGTTTTTCCGGTACCGCTAGCTCCCTTTCACGAGAAGAGAGGCACACTTTAGACTTTACTTTCAAATAAGCTAAAACCGTAGCCTCTGGCACACCCACATCGGATAGGACCACTTCCCCTTCCCCCCAGCCCAAGTTCACCCTCCTATGCTATGATACTTGGACTAGGGGCCTCCTCCCCTTGTGCTTTTATACACATGGAAGTACCTTTCATTATCAATTCGCCTTAACATAGTCAAATTTCTTTGGGTTTGGTGACTACTATTTTAGTCCCTCTCGTCCCAAACTTCCCCTTTTTCCACAGCCCCCACTTTATTGTTCTTCATGCTTCATGAGTGGGAAGAAAGCGGAATCTTTCTTATCCAATACCAATCCGGGAATACTAGGCTAAGCATGTAGCCTAGCCGCTTCACTCGTCAAAAACAGGCTTATAAGAATGGTACTAACTAAGAATGCTGTTGGATGAGGAGATTTGTACTCCGGAAGACCTGGTAAAACTGAACTACTTTCGGCGGGTCCTTCTATTATCTCCTTCACGCTACCCAATCCGAACTCATGAGTGCCTGTAGCAGCATTGAGTGATCCCCTTCTCCGCCCTAGGGATTACAAATCGTGCCAACTTCCCTCTGCTGCGTCGCTCTACAACTGGATACTGCATCTTTCTTTGCACTAGTCGAATTTATTGGAACCCTAAGAAGGAATCTACTGTCTCTCACTTTACTTTATCGGTAAAGCATTTCTTGCTAGATCGAATTGAGGGTGACTTCTTCCGCTGACTAAGGCGCTTCGCTTGTGCGTTTTCAACATCCATTGCTTCTGACTATGTCGATGAAAAAGACTTTTGTGGGACCGGGAAGACACCCCACCGCTAGGGCTTGCTTTTCTCTCGCTCCGCTTGCTCCCACGTGTCTTCCCCCCACTATAGTGAAAGATCTTTCACTTCACCATAGCAGGGACCTCGCTAACCTTCTCGGCCAGTTACTCTAACCACCGGGGTCCCCTCCAGCTTACCCACCCTACGTTACGAAAACCACTACTACCAAGGCTGGGAAGAAAGCCCCAAAATGAACCGGCATAACCGAATAGAGGAGCTTGTTAAAATGGATTTTCAGAATTTGTTTAATATTAGATTCTATTCGTCTTCTTTATTTATTCTTAAGAGAACGCCCCACCCGAACCATTCTTAAGACCGCCAAGCCCTCTCGAATGAGTTCTACTATAGAAGCTTTCAACGTAGACCCGGGTTCAAATCTTTCACTGACTGAGAAGTGAAAACCCGTGACTAGATCGTCCTGAAGACGGATGCGACGGGAAGAAGTGGCATTTGGAAGTGTTGCTGACTTAACATTTAGGTTTCGGCATAACAAAGCTTGCACTGTCTTTTCGCACTTAGGCGCACAGCGTGCCATTGGTAATGATTCTACTACGGTGCCACAAATTCGCAAACTGATCCTAAGTAATCGTTGTTGTTCATTGGATTCCTCCGGAACTACTTCGTTAGGATTGGGGAATTGCTGCGATTCTTCCTGAATAGCCTGGATTCTCCCGTCGAGAGTCACTTTGAAAGTATTACCTAAACTCTTCCGACTGAATATGATAAAGCCTATAAAACAACGAGCTACTATCATTTCTTCATTATAGATGGAGATCTTCTTCGAACTTAATGCAAAAATAGATGGAATAGCAGCAAATAATAGCATCTTTCTAGCCGTGGAACTAAATCTCATTTAGAAAGGTTCTCTCTATCTTTCAGCAACTGAACGGGAAGTGGTTTAGGAAAGGACTTTAGAATCGGATGCGCTCGCCCAGCGAGAAAGGCCCTGACCCTGCCAACCAAGTAAAAATAAAAAAGAAAGAAGAGAACGAAAGGTAGTTTACTTGCTTACTTGTTAGAGTAAGGAAAAAGAGAACTTCGTATTTTTTTTTGGTAATTCTCTAGGAGTCATGTTTAACCTTGAATGCTATTAATAAATTCTACAGCAATAGTCCCTCGGACTCGGAAAGTTATAACGAAAATGGCTAACCCAATAGCAGATTCCGCAGCTGCCACCGTTGGAACCAATGAAGCAAATGATTGACCCATCATATCATCCGAAGAAACGGAAAATACCAAAAAGTTCGAATTCACAGCTAATAACATTGATTCAATTGGCATTGACATAATAGGAATATTTCGTCTATTAAGGAGGATTCCCCGAATACCTAAAATAGAGATGATCATAGAAAATGTGAAATATTTGATAGGATCCGTTTCGGAAACGTGGAATGTAAGAGAAATTCAAATGTTATAGAATTTTTTTTTTCAAGCTGTATTTAATTCATCTTTTTTTTTCTGCTGCTCATACTCCCCCTCCCCCGGGTGGAGTTGAGGAGGCAGTCCGTGAACTAATTAGGCTTCGAGGTTGCGTATACGGGAAAAGAGGTCTGTTTCCGCGTGCGCGTTTTGCGCGCGAAAGTTTTATAATCTTTCCGCCGCGGATAAGGGTTCCGCACGAACATGAAAAAGAGCAGGATTCCCATTTTCATCTGGGAAAGGCTCCTGTAATGTAAGTAGATACAAAATTTCTAGTGTGATCAGACAATGACAGAGCGGCCTGTAAAAAGTTCCAGACCCTCAACAAAAGAATGGATTAAGGTGATAGAGTGTTATCAGGGGCTTCGCTTCGGAATTGAAAAAAGTGCTATTTTTTTTTCGTCAGGCTCATCAAGTTCTTGTTTGATCTGCCGCTGTTAGAACACCACAATATTGGTCCTTTTGGGGTTAATGCTCTCAATGGTGAATCGATCATTCGATATCCTTTTACTTCTACGACTTCTGCGAGAACGGAATGGAAGAAAAGTAATGAAACCCGCGATGGCTACTGAATAACCTCCTTTTACTTTCTCAATAATAAAGCCTTTGACCTTTGTATTCGTTCGCCAAATCTTGTTCAGTTCCATCCAAGCTCGCTTTTGTCTGAATCTTCGTGGAAGAAGAAGCGGTTCACCAGCCACTACATCTGTGGATCCCACCAAATCATTAAACCTGGCGGCTGCTCGCTCTTTAATCAGTGATTCACCGGCCACTAGATCGATGAAGAATCTCTCCAAAATCTGCTTTTTGATCAGTGATTCACCGGCCACTAGATCCGGGGATCCCACCTTATTCTCAAACCTGGTGGCTCGGTTGATTGGCACTCCTGTAGGCTCATCTTGCATACAAATTCTGGGGGTCCCAGGTCCTGCATCCACCAAGAAAATTTCTTCCCTTAAGCGTAAAACTTCAGATTGTAAGGCCTTTCCACTACATAAGAATAAACTTGAATTAGATCTTGGAAATGATCGACTCAAATAGATGCTCATCAGAAGCTTTTTTTTTTCCTCCTCTTCCTGTTCTATTGATCAGAAGCATCCAGCAGCGCCACGCCAGTAGAAAGAGTTAAGCTACTAAGCTAAGCTGCTGTTGGGGAACTCGGTAGAAGCGATTTGCCGCTTCCGCCTCTCTAGGCTTCACAATGGCTCCCCCTATCTATATAGAATGAAAAATGAGTCTTCTCCCCCGGTCGAGTTCAATTACATCGAACCTCCACTATAACAAGTAAGCAAGGAAACTCCCTTAGCACAAGCACTAAGTAAGAAACCTACCTTCCTTCGTACTTGTACTCTTCTCTTAGTTTCTGTTCTGCTCTTGGCCTGCAAAAAGGCTCCTTTCTTTGATTGATCGAGAGATTTTCTTCAAGATTGATGGTTATTTCCTCTTTTCGTAAAACCAGTAGAAGTAGATAGGAACTCGGATTCCTTAGTCTAACGGAGTGAAGATAGGGCTAATAGGGGAGAAGCACTTGACCAAGAAGAAGCCGGTAGCTGTGGATGCTCATTCCTTTGAATGAGGAAAAAGTTGGACATCTAATCTATCTTTAAAGTGAGTTTACTCGGCTCTTGAGAGGTGGCCAAAGTCCTAGCCCATAGGTTGACCGCTTAGGTAAGGTCTTCTTTGCCCATTCTCCTTAGAATGAGACGTAAAGTAAGGATAGCAGCTCGTTCTTACCCGTTGAGCATTTGCCCAGAACTTGCCCCAACCTTCTATAAGGCCACTCCCCTCTGCTCATCTCCATGGTTGAGTAGCCAGTTGTCACGCAGCTGGAAGAAGCGAGAGGAAGAGAGGCCTTTAGTGAACACATCCGCCGTCTGATTGTCTGTCCGCACGTAAAGGACCTTAAGATCGCCACGAGAAACTTTCTCCCGAACGAAGTGATAAATTCGACATCTTTCGTTCAGGCATGGAAGACCGAGCCCTATGGAGTAAAGGGTGACACTGATATTTTCACAGTATAGAAGTGAAGGGAGAGAGAAACGAAGACCCAGATCGCAAAGCACGTAGGAAAGTCCTAGGAGTTCTTATGCGGTGACGGCAAGCAGCTTTCATTTTATTAAATAGTTTGGTAGAGCGGTCATAAAGGGAAGAGTACTTTTAGCTCGTTCATCTAATTTTTCTGGTCTAGGAGTGGCTCCCTGCTTCGGGAGTCGCCCCCCCAAAATACGACGGCCTGATCAAAAAACGGATTCTCGGCTCAGCAGCCAGAACAGACAGGACGCCTGTCTCCTGGAATTGTTGTTGTCCTGTTCGTATCAGGGCTGGGGCGTATGCCAGGTGACTTAGAAAAGGATAGGTAAGCCCCTTCTATTCTAATAGTTAGTTTTTTCATTTGGGCTTGCACTTACCGCTATTTTTTCTTGGGGGGAAGGTCAGATTTTTTATTATGGTAGTTTATGGTAAGGTAGGCTTTTCATGGTATTGGTTGGGGTAAGGAGTCTAGCGGGGTAATTTGTGGTAAGGAACTGGGACGTGTTTCCTACCACGGGGATGACCCCTCCTTAGACTTATGGTGATGTGTTCTATGTTCTGGTCTCAGCCCCGGTTCTTGTACGCTGAAGCTGTCAAGTCCGTACGAGGATACCCTTTCCGGAGGGCGATTTCCTTTTCGTGTCGCCCTCTTCCTCGCGTTCCTTGTGTCTATCTTTTCTGAAAGGCGGGTCTTCCTAGTGGGCTCGTCGCCACTAGGCAGTCATCTTTGATCCTGATCGGCCGACCTTTCCGATCCCGAAACATAGTTCGGCTCTCTTTTTTCGGTCATTCAGATGAAAAATTCTGTGAAGACGACGAGAGATAGATGCCGCCTGCTCTTTCCGTTCCTTCTCTTTCGGAGTGGAGCACTCCTCTTTGTTCCTTTCTAATAAGCTTGGTACGTGTTCTGAGCGAGCCTTCGCGTGACGTGAACGGTACCTATGAAGTGGAATCCGTCTGTCTTGTCTTCCACCTTATAAGGGGGTTGCGTGGAGAGGGACTCAAAATCTCCACTGCTATTGTCAAGCTTGGACATACTTAACACTGACCCAATTGAGACCGTGGCCACACCTTGATAAAAGAGTGATGATGTGGTCAACCTTGGATACGTGGCTCTTCGATGGGGGAAGTACCACGCTAGTCGTCTCAGTGTGTGGTGTGTAGTGGGTGGGTCTTAGTGTCTTCTTACTACGAGAAATCAATGAGAAAATATATGATTCTCGTTCTCGAAAGTCCACTCTTTTTATATTGAAAACTAGGAGGATTGGCATTTGGCCAAGATGTGATCTATCTCTTTCCTTGGTTGGAGTGGAACTTTGGTTTTCTTTAGTGAGGAACCGTTTCACTCGGCGGGCAGTCGAATGATCAAAGCGAAATGCTTTAGGCATCTTTTGAGCATGTTCAGCTTCAAAAATTCCTGGAGTCCTACGGCATTCTCACAGAAAGAAAACATGGCTAGTAACACACTATTTTGTTATTGTAGAAAGCGATCAGTTCTTCCCGGGGGTTTCCTTTATCAATTCCAGAAGTGGAGGAGCCTATGTAGAAGAAGCTGTAGAAGAGCACCACGGTTCAGGTCCCAACACATGGGGGGTGAATTCAGCTGCAAGGATCGTGAATCAAGGGAAGGGAGGAATGAGACCAGAATTTGGAAGTCACCCCCGACCGAGACGAGACCTAGATGGCAACCTAACCTAGTACGTCATAATTGAGAAAGGGAACACCCCCCAGAGCCAGAACACTGGGGCCGCCCTCGCGCCCCTTCTATTTTAAATTATTCTATGAAAAGGCGTGGTAAGCCGCATCGGATGAATGACACAGGAAAGGGGACCGACTCTCCTTTACTTTTAGTCGAGTTAAATTCCAGCCAACCTCTGTTTTTGGAAGTAAAAACTCTATTGGTCTTTCCTGTCGACCTTCATATTGTATTATTGGAAGTAGTCATTCCTATCTCTTCTCTGATAGAAATCCGCTTTCAAGCTGTCCACTAGGAACGGAGTCTCAAAAAGAGCTGAAGTAAGAAAGTCAAGCAGGATCGGCAGAAGGGGGGGAAGGAATGATTCTCAGAAAAAGGGTAGGGTTAGGGGATTGGTCTGGAGTGGAGCCGGGGTAAGGAGCGAGTTCAGTTCCCCTCGGGGAAGAAAGAATAGGCAGCTGTTAGAGTAGCGGTCGGTTTTTGCTGTCAAAGTGCGGGTTTGTCAAGGGAAAGCTTTCTGAGCTGTTGATTTTCGCCCTCGACAACTATTTTCATAATAGATCTTGACTACTGACCATGGGCGGGGCTTTGTCGATATGTAATTTTGTGATGTTTTCTCTCTGGCAACGAGTTTCATTTTTCCAAAGATTGAACTCGGCATACGCGTAGGAGCGAACAAGAAGAGTTGTCACAAGGAGCTTTTAGCGTCAACCACAAGAAGCTGTAAAGAGTAGCTTGAACCTTTGCTGCCTGAGTTACATAGCTGACTGCGAGAAGGAAGGTAGGAGGCATCCCCCGGGCCTTACCGAGGAAAGAAATGCTGCTTGCTTTTTGGGGGATCTTCTGCCAGGATACAAGACGGCTGGCAATGACTCCATCGATTCCTTCCTCAGTCGCTGCAGTCACGGATTCATCTGTTGAGGCAGACCCTTTCATTCATCATCTCGCACCTTCCCTACCGGACCTGTTCCCGTACTCTCGGGCCTTCAAACTCGATTTCTGATCTATTTCTTTCTTGTTAGCTTAACTGGCTAAATGGATTTCATTGGCAGTTCGGTCCGATCAGTCGGATTCATATGTATTATGGGCTATTTGCCTTGGTTTAGGGGCCAGATTCAGAGCAAATCACTAATGTCGAAACTCTCGCGGCAAAGCCTCGTGGTTGGGACTTGTTTCAATTTACCGAGTTGAGTAAGGATAAATTGCTTTTTCAGCCAGCGGGGATAGAGCTTTAAAGCCAGTTACCTATATAAGTTTATTAAACAGCATTCTAGCAAGTTCACCTATTGTGAATAACGTAGGTCTCTACCGGCTATTACCGCATTGGCCCTTCTATTGAATCAAAAGGAGAATCTTATTATACTTAGTGAATTCCTTATGCTCTGGGTCTTGGAATCAATACAAAGAATTGAGCCTCACTGACCACTCTTTCAGCTTAAGCACCTTACTTTCGGGCATTGGAAATAGCCTTCCAGCGGATCCAGTCATTCGAATCGACTTGAGTTCTCACTAGGCTTGAGCATTCCATAAAGAGACAGGTCAATGCTAAAATGCTTCTTCTTCGCTGCCTCACTTCTTTACAACAGGAGCAGCTTCCTAATCGACATCGGTCAGCACCCCTTCCATGACAGAACTAGAGAGCCGGTCTTTTTCCCGCCCTGAAAAGAGTCAAAGTGAAATAGGGAGGGATTAGCAGCCGTTACGGTAGACTTGGATGAATCTCAATCCGAATGAGTGACCGGATGCCTATAAGAGGTGGATGCGTCTTTGCTAGATCCATCAAAAGCGAGAGAAGTGATCTCCATTGCGAGTTGTAACCAACATGGGGATAGCGAGCAGAGATGCACGAGAGGAATGAGGAATTCTAGTAAGTTGGTCTCATTCTCGTTTTGTCAATTCTCTTCGTTGGTCATGAGAAATCAAAAGAAAAGGGCGAGATTGCGTCTTTGGAAGAGGTCCGGGCATCAACATCAAGGTCAAGAAGAAGAATCCTGAGTAGTTTCCTTAAATGAACGTAGCAGCGGTAAGGGAATCTAGCTCCTCACCTCTGACCCTCTTATTTTGAACCTCTGCCAGCAACAACAATGGAATTCGAGAGGTGGCAAGTCCATCCATTGACAAAGAGAATCCAGAATCAATAGAGGTCGATACCTATTATACATCTTCCAGACCAGAATGCTATTCAAAAGTGCCGGAATCGTAAGGACCATCTCGACTTGAGTTCTCACTTGGCTTGCCCTGTTCGAAGTCATTCTCTTTTCCTTTCATTTTGTTTCGGATTCGATCCTTGCCTAGCGATCCGGCACCGGGCTCACAAGCACAAGCCTGGGGGACAGAGTGCTAGAGGGGGCTATTGCTAAACATCCAGCCAGCTACCATTTCTTTTTGTCTGGGTAAAGAACGAAAGGTAAGGAGCGGGTGGCCTTGCCTCTTTCTCACAAGTTCTTCTCTCGACTGGAACCGATCCCTGGTGTGCGCCTACCTAAAGTGGTGTATGCGATGAACCGAACGTATGCTTCTCTCGGACAAGAACCAGAAGTACATCTTTCCTTGAGGCTTCATGGAAGTAATGGGACCTATGACCAATTGGGATGGAGAGCGGCTATGATGAACTAGAGAAGGGGAGGACCCGAACCTAGCGATCTCTGCTCGTACGTAGACCAAAGGAAGTATGGGTGATCCCTAAACACCAATGAGCATTCCATTCTCCTTCTTTTCTTAAATTAAAGCATCACTTCAGCGGTAATTTTACCCTACCTTCTACTCCGTACTATGAGATAGAGGAAGGCAACCTTTTGAATTGCAAAGCTCTATCCGGTCCAGCCCCAACCTTACGTCTATCTCTATATACGAATATAGAAACGAAACCTCTCCTTCCAAAGCCAGGAGTGAGGTGGAAGAAGGGGGGTCTTGGCATCAGGCGTATGGAAGAAATTAGCAAAGCTTGCATGATGAAGCTCGCGTGGTGCTGTCTAACTAGCCATTATCCTTGGGCGGCCATGTGCCGAAATCGATACTTGAAGGCCTTGCTTTGAATTGGACTTGGTCTACTAATCATCCATCCAGCTCGTATCTATGAAAGGGTAATGAGAAATACTAATGTCAAAGGCCTCTCCCTTATTCATCTATAGGGGGGGAACGGTTTGAGTATGGAATTCTTGAATCAAAACTTGGTCTATGGTGGTGGAAATTTGTTAAATTGATTCGAGTATAGTGAGATCTCTTCTCTCCCCCACGGGGGTATCCGACATTATTGAGCAGCCTCATCAAGTCTGGAACATCCCTCAGGTCCTAATCTTGTGCAAAAAATTCGGAACTATTCCTAGCTCCTATACGCCTGATGAAAGGCTATGGTAGCCTTCCCAGGACGGCTAATTTTCGTTTCAATCCGCCTGGAATGCTTTTAGGCATAGGGGAGGAAGTCAAATCATGGAGTAATTGCAAGTATGGAATTTGAAATGTCCCCTCAAAAGAACTCTTTTTTTCTTTGGCTTGCGCTAAGAAACCGAGTTCTTGTAGATGCATCCTTGCAAGTGAGAAATATTCAGCTGGTGTCGAGGTGCTCGCTATGTGAGAAGGAAGGCGAAGCTAGCTAATTAGCTAATAAAGAATAAACGGACTTCTCCTCCTAGATTTGTTGTTTCTAGTCTTCTCTCTCCCTTAACCTTAAGTTCCTAAGCTTGTAAGAAAGAGCGGCCCCACATTTCCTGATACGATAACGGCGGATCAGCGACATCAAGAAGGAAAGGAGTCAGGGGCGAAACCTTTCATCTGACACTCTATCTATAGATATAGCTAGATCAATTCCTATTATTTCTCACCCGAAGGAACTCAACTACCTTTCGAGAAGACCGAGACGAGAATCACGAGCTACCTTCCCTTCTGCCCTTTGTCCCGAGAAGCACTTCGCTTGAGAGAAATAGCAGTCAGACTACAAAGGGAATAAGAATCTCTTGAGCCAAGAAACCAAAGCCTCGGCGCTGCTTTTAGGGAAGGCGGGAAAGATGACAATTCAGTTGGAATCCACAAAAGAAGACAGAAAACATGAAGTAAGGGGGAAAGAGGGGAACCTAGGGAACGTAACCTTTGCCCCGGGGTTGAGAGGTTTAGGCTTACTTTTCTTTGGCAGCGTGGTTTCGGGTTCAGTTCACTGAATTCTATAGTATACCGTCTAGTCTGGTGGTAGCATCGGATTACGGGTCACTAGCTTTTTAGCAGCGGTTAGCAGACGCAAGGTGAAGCTGCTCCTAGGCTCGCAGGCAAGGGCGGATGAGAACAATAAATTGCCTTATCTTTTCTTTCCCGAGGTCTTTCTGCCCAAAACAAGCTAGCTAGAAGCAGAAACTCCTATTTAAGTAAGGCCAGCTGTAAACAAAGCAAACAAAAGATTCGTGGTTGTACCAATCCCATCGGTCGTAGTTCATACTCTACCAGCTAACAGGAAGTAGAACGAGAACTCTTAAAGGCGCATCAGCGACATCAAGAAGGAAAGGAGCCCTTTTGCTTTTGGGGACATGTAAGACAGCCTAGCGGATCCTTTTGAATGTCCATCAAAGGTGATCCGGGAAGACGATTTCCGACATTCACCCTCAAAAGGAGGGGTATACTTCCGTCCATGCCTGTTGAAAGTTCCTTGCCTCTTGTGCCGTGCGTGAGCTGTGCCCGCTTTTCCCTCACAAAGCAAAGCATTTTACCGGCTTCCCTAAAGTAAAGTGAATTAATAGGCTAAACTCTCACATTTCTTTCTTCCGGCTTAGCCGAACTACTTACCTCGGGTCAGGAGAGTCAGAACTGATAGCCATTTCCATTTTTCATGGTATGGAACTCCAAGTAGTCCTTCCTGCAACAGAGTCAAAGCTGCGGTAATGCTTACTATAAGGCTATTCAAACCAATCCACCCTAAGCTGTTAAAGAAAGAGTTGCAGATCTGATCGTGGAAGCTCAACCAGTTGCCGGTACTAGTGTTCAATCATCCGGTGCTCTCTTTCAAGCAATCAAACTCCTGCGCGTGACTAAGGCGCAACGGATAGAGCGCGCTAGCGCTTTCAGCCCGATACCTATGGTCGAGTGACAAAGGGAGTTGCTTGTTCCCTCCCAGGGCTATCTTCTTTCCTTTTGGATCTGCCCCTTTGACCTGTGATCCATGAGTCCCATTATAGATGATAGCATCTTCAATAGGGTGGTCAATCAAAGAGTCATAATCATAAGTAGTCATCCCTTGTGGAAATAGAGATAGTGTTGGTATGGCCTACTCATGTTACTGATCATTATACGAACTTCTTCTTTTTCCGGGGCAGCTCATATCTATTTTTTTATATTTATAGAAGAGGGGAACGGAGGCTATAAGAGAATAATCAGTAGCTTTATATAGGAAAGGAAGTAAAGATGAGCTCTCTTCTGACCCTAAGGGCTAACTGAACTCACTTGAAAGAGGGAGACAAAGATGTGAACATGAAGTTCAGAAGTTCCCCAGACGTGGGTATGGACTAGGGACGGAGATTCTTTGAAAGAAGACCGCTTTGCCGGTTGAAAGATCGGATTATGGCAGCTTCTGTTATTTCACATCCGATTCGATAACAGTAAGAGCGACTTCAAGACTTGAAACCTTCAGCTTGGCTCTCGGGACTGAGACCGTCCTACTAGGAAAAAGATTCTATATCCCATACGTGTTAACAAGCGTGCTACTGGCTTTGAACCGGATTGCTACTCCTTCGCTTGGAAGACCTACTGAACTCCTACTGGCTGAATGGCATTCCTACTGTCACTAACGGACTAAAAGCATTACTTCTTAGCTGGCTTACTACTTTATGGCGTACTTCCGGGACTATCGCACATGACAGGAGCTGGTTTGCTAGCTTATTATTGGACTTATTTCCGGGTACACAAGTTCGGGCTTGCAATAGAGCTGGCTATACTTGTTATGAAATGGGAAGGAGGGAACTAGGCCTACTAAACTCTACCTCCACTACGGTATAGCTTCAACTGGATTCCCCACTATACACTACAAGAAGGGTATTGGCCTTTCCCGAAACAAAGGCACTTGCTGGCATGAAAACTTCCGCTCGTACATACCCGTTTCAACTTCAACCGCTATCTATAACATCTAAAAAAGCTGCTAAAGCCCTACTCGCCTCAATTACATCGAGCCTAGCTTTACGGGTCAAAACCAACCCCATTAAAAGGGCTATGGAAAGAGACGCTTCCTTGCTTCAGGGACTCTCGAAAACGAATTGGGACTGAGACTTTTTTCGAACATCAATAGCGCTCGTGGGCTGGCTTGGTTGGTCTTCTCTCTTTCGGGACCATACTATCACTGGGACAGACGTAGAAGGATACACAAGGACGGGCTTTGTTTGAAGCGAGAGGCTTGATTGATTAGAAATGTTAAGCAATGAATATGATCAAACTCCATTTTGATCGCTTTCAATTCCGCTTACTTGAGATGAGAGCTTGAATGAACTATAACTAGAACTGGGAAAGGATGAAAAAAAGAAGATTTCATCGAACCGGAATAAGCTACTAGAACTTTGCTTTGTCTGTCACAGGCACAGGAAAAAAAAATAGAATCATACTTTAGTTAAGGATCTCCCTACTCGTATGTAGGAGGAGCTACTGCCTTCCTTCCAATCGGTTCTAAGAGCAAAGGAAACGAGAAAGGTGAACTTTCCATTGTGCTTCCCCTACACGTATACTGGAGCGAGAGCGGGCGCTAGCTTTCGAACAGGATTGACTTACTAACTCACTGGGACTGAAACTGGCCTAGAATAGTTTGGAGGGGAGGTTACCATACTTTGATTTTCAGGCTAAAGCTTTAAGGGACTTTTATTTTAATAGGGCTTGCGAAATGCCTTATCATTCTTACTCTTGAGTCAAACTGGCTTTGGACACAGGTGCGAAGCAAGTCTATGCGGAAAGGATAGGAAAAAGCTCTATACGATACGCGATGGTGGAATACGAGTAAGGACTTTGTTTGCCCAAGTCCCTTGCTTGAAGGACTATCGCACTTTCAGTGGTACTGAGACTTCCCTACCACTACCCTTTATCAAGCTGGAAATAGGGAACTTGTTTTTGGAACTGCCTTTGATCTTAGGCTCGCAGCGACTAGGTGTGCACCCTTGAAACTATATCCAATAGGGGACGAAACTCTTCTTTTAACGCCCAAAGATAGGCCTCTGCAGCCCTTTCTAATGAAGATGATGCATAGGCAACAAGGTCCTATCGAAAAGGCTGTTGTCGTCATTTCTGCTCTTTGCATCTTCCCTGACCCCTCGTCACTGCTTTCTGATCATGTCTCTTAGAGAGAGAATCCGCGAAAGAAAAGGACAAAGTGAGGGCTGCACATGAGGCTGTAGGACTTGAAGGAATAGAATGCCCCGGCAGGGACAGTCGATCATTGGCTTAATTTCCTGGGTTTTTGGACTCTAGTATCCAATCCAAGTCCCATTTTGATTTAACTTATTAAAATGAAAGGAAAGAGCCGAATGGACAAAGGGCGTTAAGCAGGCCGTTAAGGACTTGGTTGCGCTCCTCCACCTCTTGGCAAAGTAGGCTGATGGGCAAGCCCCCTCCTGTCGCAATTGAAGAAGAATCTGCTGCTAGTCTTTTAACCACAGACGCTCTTGAGTAAATATCAGCCGTGGTCCTATCAGCTCAAGCAGTTGCCGGTCTTGTCTTATCTGCCCTTGTCGTTCTTAGAGTAAGCGCTGCAAAGTCAGTTTGACTAGGTGACTTGACCTTCTTCGAATGGGATTTCTCTGTCCTACGCCCACTTCCCCATGAGAACGCTCAAAAAGGAGATAGTTACATAGATCAGAGAAGGGAATCTTTATTGTAGAAGCTCAGCTCACTCAAATAGGGGATTTCCATAATCCAGATAAGAAGACCAGCCATCCTGCGGTGAAGACCAAAGTAAGAGCAGACGAGAGAGGTGGGTTCAACACTCGTCGTCTCGTTTAGACAATGATGGAATGGGCCCTTATTTATTTAAAAATGAAAAACTAACTAACACATTATCTTTCTCTTTTAGTCGCTTAGAGCGCATTTGAGGCTATAAGCTCAAGCTCACCTTTCGCATACTCTCCTCGATCGTCTGATCCAGTGATTAGTTAAGTTAGGAGAATGGAGGATGTATCGAATCGGATCACTGCTCAGCAGCTCGGGGCATTGTTGGAAGGCAAGAAAGTAGGGTTCGTAAGGTAAGGCCGCCCGCAGCTGAGAAAGAGATTTGATTCAAAGTAAGGATCCCATCCCGGCAAAGCAGCTTGAACTGAACCCGCACTATCAACGTGAACGAGAGAACTGCTCTCCCCATCAACGAGCTTCTTTCTGAAGTAATGCCCTTCATTAATATAGATAGATATATCATGATCAATGAATAGGAAATATGACCACACACAATAAGAATCCCCGCGATCTGGGGCATGAAGCAGTTGGCTCTCAATGGGAATTCTCCATAGCATGACTAGTTAAAGCAATCAAATTGATTGAGACAAGCAAGCGGGTTCCCCATGACGAATCAATTGTGTCGGGCGAAAGAAAAGGCCGGGGCAGGAATGCGGTAGGCGGTGGTCCTATGAATGGGTTGACTAATATAATAGAAAGTCTACGGTTAGGTTAAACAATATCCAACAAAGACCGTAATTACATACATAACATAGTCATAGCGGAAACTATCAAAACGAGTAAGCTAGGTTGCCTATGCCTAAAGCCTGTCTACTCCTAACAAGTCTAAAGATAGAAGTGACTTTCTAATAGTATGGCTGGAATCAGGTTCTCCTATGCGGCTGGCTTTACGCCTTTTTTTAGTTATCTCAAGAAGTTACCATCAAAGAGAGAGCCATGGCTGCTCACACATTGTTAGAGCGGGAAGGGTTTATATTCATTTCGCGTTGCATGAACCGGCTATTAGATTCGCACAGACAGGCAGCAAAGAAAGGGCTTCTAGCCTACTAGTTCTGACGGTCCATTCAAGGATGATCAATCCTTTCCGAAGGGACTCCACTAGACAGACAACGGATCTTATCACTTGATAACATCTCGACAGTCCAATCGTATATGCGGAACATGACACCAAACCGAAAGTGATCTAAATCCACTTTTGGTGCGGCCCAAGTCCGGATATAGACCGGAGCGTCTACGAAGCTGTCTAAGCGTACGTCTGGAGCGAGCGCTACAGAACAATACCACTTTAGATAATGGAGATACTGTTTCATCCAACCATGGAAACAAGAGTATTCTTGAAAATCTCTCATTCCAGGGTATGGAAAGACTTCTTGAGGTGGCAAATCAGGCTCACGAGGAATGAAATGTTCCTGTAAGCGTGAAATGACACGCCCAATAATCTCTGGTGAAACAGCAACTCCCAAAGCGACAGATAACCATAGCTCACAAGGTAATTGACTACGGTGAATCATCATCAACAGCCGTCTAACACGTTTACCGTGTGTCGAAGAACTGTGACGCCTAGAGGCCGCTTTGAAACCAAAACCAGCTATTCGTTGCTTCGTGCTAAGACGAAGAGTACGATGGACGGTGGTAATATAATTACACCACCCGATAGGGGTTTTAGCTGAAACAATCTTCCTAATTGATAGAGGTGACACATCTACTGTCATTCTATCAACTAGAAAGCGTTTCGCGAACTCACAAGCTCCCGACTTAGAAGTCAAAGCTTGATAAGAGTCAATCGCCCTCTGCACAGAAAGATGATGACCCAGAAGGAAACAACAACCAAACTGCAACCAAAGAAGAAGGTAAAAAGCCTAATGAGCCTGATGGATAAGAATCAAAATGAAACTCCTCGTTAGTCGTCGGATGCTCAACCGCTTATCCATTAATATGAGTTGCATCTCGAATGCAAATAACAAGTCAAGATCGATTCAATGAGGAGTAGAAAGAAAGCAGTCCTCAATAAGATTTCCCTACTAGCATCCTACTCGTAGACAAGCACCTGCTGTCTCTTTATTCTTCTTAGACTCGCCTCGATGAAAGTCTTCCGATCGCTAACTCTCAACAGGATTTTATCCTCTATCTCAATAGATTTGAAGAAGAGATGGGTTCTGAACAGGCAACCCACTTCCCTTTCTCATAGTAGGGGTCGAAAAGCTACCTCGTCATCAACTCGGGAAAGCTTCTATCCTTATGAAACTAAGAGGCTACGGAGGAAGGGAATGCTTGGCCTAACCCTGTAGGAAAGACTTTCAATTCGCTATTCTGCCTTTGCGCAGACGGAGCACTCGTGGCACACACGCTATATCCGCGAGGATTCCAAGTGTTCCAATTCATTTCGTTACAGAAGATCTCCCACACCAAACATGCAACTGCTTGTCGCATACTTCTGCTACTCCGACCTACGCTTCTCACATCGCATCCTTGGTCGACGGTATATTCTTTTTTGCCGGGTTCTATGAGCGGAATTTCCTCCTTCTTCGACACATGAATATGCCTCGACTCGAAAAGATGTAAGCTAAGAATGAGAGACAATAGGAGAGCTCACCGATCAAAGAGAGTAAGGAAGGCAAGATAGCGCTAGATAGAAAGCCAACAACAAAACTGGAAGGGAAGAGGCTAGCGAATACCATTCCATTCTTTCAGGAATTAGGCTTAGGCTAGAAAGAGCTAACCTAATTCGATTCCATTACCTTACTAGAGGAGCGGAAACAAGACCAAAAGGATCACCAAGGGGAACCCTAGTACTCCCTTATTAGATAGAGGAAGCAAGCAACCTTCTTATCTGATTCCCGAACAATCCACTTTCGAAGAACATATGCACTTTACTATATATTCAATTCTCTAGTTGACTCAAGCAAGACAGGAAGCTCATTAAGGAGAATCTGTGAAAATAGCGGATTTAGGCTCAGGATGTTAAAGCGATAGACATGAAATCAATGGTTTCGGGAAGCCTGTTCCTAGCGCACCGAACAAGCCGTACCGTACCATACTGAGCAAAGGTAGAAAGATAAAAGGAATGTGGCCAAAACTACCACACTTTTAGCATATACTAGGAAATCATTCATATCGCACGCAGTAAAGCCATAATAATGTTACCCTTATCCTTCAACTGGATTTTTCTGGCTTTCAGACATCCACATCCGCTTTGAATCTAAAGAACTTGCTTAGGCTTCTTTTTCTTTCTCCCGAATCTCAATCCAAGCACAGTTGGTAAAGCAACCTGCCACTTTGAAACCCTATTACGTGGATCCAGAATGGCACCATATGGAACTGCACTTGGGATCTATCTGCATCCCTTTCCCATCTCCTAAGCACTAAAAGATTCTTTTCATAACACCAAGTTCCTTGGTGAAGAACCCAACCCTTATTGCCTCATCTTCACTGCTTAAGAAAAAGTCGAAGAAAACCTAAACGGATAACTGTAAGGGACCTACAATCCCAAGCACTAGCCATAGAGTGTATCAGGCTGCGTATATTGACTTCCTCCTTTGCCATCACTTTC
>CM039439.1:21508145-21558145 GCA_022379115.2 Bauhinia variegata
AATAAAGCATTTAAGTCGAAGTAAGTAAGTCGGATTCGCTAGCCTTTGGGCTTAAAGAATCGCTCTTTGCTAATAGACTGGACTGGCTTAGAATCAATGCTTTGACCGCTAATGCCGAATCCAAGACCTCTTGCCCATAGTAGTGGGGGATAGCCAAGCCAAAGATGCTACTTCCCAGTCCAATATAGGTCTTTACAGTCAAAGGGGGTGGTGTACCACAGTTCGAGTTAAAAAGAAGAAAGGGACTGCGATAGAAAGAGAGGGCACAAGAGAAGCAAGATACGACATTCTGTTCCTGTTGTGACCGCTCCCGTTCCCGAATAGAAAGACTATTGGTATTTTCCCCAAGGGTGTGTCTAGATCCTCAGCTCTTATTGTTGTTTCCGCCAGCAGGTGAGAGGCTTGTGGAAGAGTTGTCCTAAGGAAGTCTTTTTTTCCAATCTATCGATTGCCTTCTTCTTTCTTCTCTCTTGACATAAGCTAGGTTCGCCAAGCTGAATACAGCCATTTCCGGCCGGCATCTTCCAAAAGGAGGGGTAATGCTTGCTTGATCCCGGTTTATCTCCTTTTGAGGGGCGTAATCGTGTTTAAAGTACCTCGATTGATTCGTTGCATTTGCCCCCTTCCGGTGGGTGGGTAGGTTGTACCGCCCGTTGAATGGGTTGTTTGCTTCGTCCGCGCTCCTGGGTGCGTTTAAGAACAATTTAAGAACTAGAGGCGATTGCCCCTCGATCTTTTTAATTAAGTAAGCGTCAAAGAAAGATTGTCCCAGTGCTCGCGTAGTGCCTATATGGTTGGGCTGTACGTCTGTCCTTTCTTCTATTTCATTTAGTTAGCCTCGAGGCTCTTTCCTTTTCTTGCTGGGTGCAAGAGGTCTGAGAGAGAGAGGAAAGAAAGTCGTGTAGGTATCTCAATACAAGATCCAAGCCAGCAGATGAAGGGAAGGTAGGGCGCTCAGACTCGCGGTTTGGTCGGCTACTTAATGTAAGAATCGCCAACTTATTTACCACCTGTGTGCGGATTCTTAATGAGGAACCGAGCTCGTCTTTTACTTTAGTCTATGGAACTGAAGTACCGGTTTAGACCACACTTTAGGAAGGAAGCCTAATTAGGCACCAAAGCCTCGGTGTCTTACTCTCTTCAACTCACCGGAGCTGCGCCCTATGTACAAACAATTCTGTATTTCCCCGTTTGTGTAATCAGTTGTTAGCTCAGTCTCTAATTGTTGTATGCGTTCAAATTCATAAGTAAGCCCCTTGGGTGAATGCTGACCCGCTTCTTTTCCCGGATAGGGGATTAGTTTGTAAGCTTCGCATCTACTATGCTGTGGTCTATTGCTGCTTCCTAGTGGCTGTGGTACTCGGCATCTGCCTTCCTCCCTTTCGCTTAATGAAAAGGAGGTGGCAGTAAGATGAATGCGAAAGGGGGGCTAGGTGTTACATTCGCCCGTTAGAGGATTTCGTTTGCTGGCGGTATCTATACTATGATAGAGGACGAAGTGTCTGTTAGTTCCGGTGCCTCCTCCTTGGTCCAGATAAGGCTGGAATGGAAGAAAATTTCCTTTTGGTGCATGCGTAAGAATGAATGAGGTTCCCCCGCCTCGGTTCTGGGGAGCCGTGGTTGTCCCAGTCTAGATATACTACGATAGAAACAAGCCGGCGGTGCCCCTAGTCTAAGGGGTCATCTTCCTTTATTACTTTTTGTCGGTGTTGGTTGGTAGGGGCCCCAAGGTTTGTTTATTATTCATTCGTCCTTCTTTTTCCCCGGTGGGTTAAGTGTCAATCCTTACTTGGCCCGTCCGGGCTACTTGATCTGAATGCCCCAGAAGAGCTCTAAGTCATACGGATTGGGGCCAGGATGTGTTCCTAGACCAAGTCCCGATTCGCAGGGTCCTACTTCATTCCTGGCTGCTCTGTCGCTTCGCAGCAACCTTTTTTTTCTCTTATTTAAGAATCCGGAATAACCTGGCCGAGCCGTAACCCGAAATGCGCTAAACTCCTTGCTAAGTCAGCCTTTTCTGTTGGATCAAAGCGAGCCAAGCTGTCAGACTCGACGGTCCTGCTCTTCCAATATAGGGGAAGCCGGCATTCAAAGAAGACTTTCAGCGGTTGGCTCGGTTGTTTGCAAATAGGTAGTTTCCGAATCTTTCGTAAGAGAAGTGGACAAATCCGGTCTTTTCACGGCTTCGTTCGATAAAGAGCACTAAAACCTAAAACAAAGAGGAATCTTTTTTAAGTTTAAGGTTGGAGCGAGGGTCCTACAAAGAAGACAGACGGATTGGAATACCAAAACGATCTCAAACGGTAGGTAGAGGTACCTGGGACAGAATAGCGTCCGAGACTCAACAAGCGAGAAAAGCGCAAGCATCCATATTGCGATGGCTTTCACCTTTCCATCACGCTTGTCAAAAGGTGAGTGCCTTCCTTACTGTAAAGAAGGAGGAAAGGTCCATGGGTTAGAGTAGCCCAGTTAGGTGGTTTTCCTCCCCGGATGGAGGGCGCCGGCCTTCTCTTCTTTCCCGACTTGCTGCTTTGAATCCCGATTCGTTCTCAAGTGACGATGCTTTCTCAAGTCAGTGTACAACTTTTCCGCAGGACGTTCGAAGAAAGAGCCTGGCCATTTCATTTGATTGGGGACAAGTCGTTTAGATAGGAAGGAGATTGTTTCCTCTAGTCGCTTTCTCTCGAAGAAGGTTATAAGTCTAGGAGCTAAAGGCGTGGGACAACTGGTGTCGGATTGATTCCCAATAACTAAACTGAAACGGGACTTGACTCAAAGCTCTCGAATGTCTTGTGCAGATGAAGCAGTGGGCAAACCCGATCATATAAAGGCTATGGCAAGCAAGGCAACATGAAACTAAAGCAAGTAGAAGAACATCGTCAACCGGGATTAGGATGGATGGGCTAAGCTCCTTGGTCAAAAGAATCTAACTCTATTCATGGTGGCGTTGGTGGGATCATTGCTGCTGGCAATATGTATATGGAAGCTAAAGATGTGCCACAAGTTGAGCTTCGGGGGCTTTGGGACGGTCTCAAATGTGCTATTACAAAGTATGGCATTCGTAAATTATGGATTTAGGGTTCTTCCTCAACCATTATTGGAGCACTGACCTCGGACGTGGATGATGGGGGTTGCCCGATCTTCTCGGACTACAGACAGATGATTCATTCTCTTCTTGAAGTGATGATTTCTCCTATTTTCAGAGAAGGGAATCAAGGAAGGAAGTAGCTCGACCAGAGGGAGAGGAATGGAGCCAATACCGGCAGAACCTCTAAGTCTTATAGGTTTTTTTGGATCATTTTCCTGTCCAACTTGTTAGGATTGTTGAGAATGATCTTTCTACTTCTTATCCTAGATTGTAAAAAATCGCTCCTTTGGAGTTTGGTTAGCGACAAGGACAAAAAAAAGGAAAGACGTTATTACTTTCTTACTATCATTAGATTGCAACTCTATACCCTTTGCCCGGGAAGAAGCAAGGGTGTATACCTTAAATACATAATACCTAAATTTACACTGATCCAATCGGTAAGGGAGGTGGACCTTATTCGAAATTTCCACCCAATCCTAATGCAGTAGCTCACCGAAGGTAGGCCCTCACCAATAGCAAGGGTAGCCTGAGTTGTAACAGCACAGCATAAGTAGTTTCCTAAGCACCACCAGCGTGGTAAATGGCAGAGGCCACAGGAGGAAAGGCATTTTTACCTATTGATATAGTTTCTCTTGATCCATCCGTCGAAGAACCAGTTTCCCTTCGCTCAGTTCCATACGTAGATCCTCCAGCATCAGTAATATACCTAGAAGCGTAGATAGAGACAAAGGCAGGGACAAGGGCAAGGTAGGTAGGAGCATAGCTTATTGCATATCCAGATCGAGATCGATACCCTGCATCAGTAGCAGCACCTGTAGAAGCACCGCCATTACTAGTAAAGCAGAGTAAGAAGCAGAGGGTGACGGAACGGAATTCAAAGATGCTTATGGGCCTTATTCGACCACGATCTTCATGGTATTAACTGTACCACTTAACAGAATGGTACAAAAAGCATCATTCAGATAGTTGGATCCGGGCACAAACAGTGCAAAATGTGTGACCAAGATGAATGACAGGGAGCACAATCTGTACCTGTAACACTGAAATAGCATAGCGCTGACTTACTTTCTGTACTGGTGTCTTGCTAGTGGACTTACAGAGCGAGCTGTACTTGTAGCTATTGCTGTTTGCTGTAAGAGCTAGTGCTTACTTGTGACTGTACTTACAGAGCTGTACTGGGTACTTACTTGACTGGGAAAAAGCAAGCGCCTGATCAGATCAATCAAGAGATAGGGGCTAAACCCACCCTCCCTAGCTGGGAAAGTCTAATTGAGTTCCCAGCTTGGCCTACGCTACGATCCTTAGAACTCCCTCCAATCGGTTCAAAGCCGCAGATCAAGGTTGTTGTGCTTTCTCTTTTTCTAGAAGACTAAGTAGTTGACGAGGTCTCAAGGGCAAACCCCCCCCCTTTTCAGTCGAGTACTAACAAAGCTTGATAGCGTCGTACCTTGCTTTAGCTCGGTATGGTTCACCAGCTGCCTGTTATTTTTCTCTTTCAACCTTGGCTTGGTATCGCTAGTAGTAGTCTCCTTACCTTCTCCTCGGCAGGAGGAGTCTTTCAACGCAACTAATGTATACTGACAGGCCAGGTTCCCTAAAGTTACAAGTGGGTAGCCGCCAGTCTACCAGTTATACATAATATCTGCCCGGTCCTTTCCTTAGCAAGATAGTGGGATCCCTTACGGGAATCGAACCCGTGGTACGATAGTCAAGTAATGTAATGGAAGTTGGCCGTTAAACTTCACCCGTCACTCCCTAACCGAATCTCAAAGCCCCGTCTTTTTGTCCTCAACTGTAATAGATAGGAGAGAAAGATTCTATTATCGACGGACACATCAAGTTGGCAATCACTCCTTGCTGCTTTCAAAGCTACACTTACTTCCTTCTCGAAAAGAAGGATTAGATGCTCTTAAAATGAATTAAAATAAAAGCGCTATCCCATCTGTAAATTCTTTTCTTAAAAACCTTATCTTACTAGTTGAAATTCCCCCCCTTACTGTTGGAACATTCCCGTCTTGCTTGACTCGAGTGCTAGTTGAATTATAGCTCCTCATTCTTTGGTTGCCTGTCTAGCCACTCCTTTCTTGAGTATCCAAGATGGGCTCTTTAAAGAGCTCCTTCGGCAGCGCCGTACGTTACTTCTTATCCTTATTTCTTTGTATTCGTTATCTGGAGCAGCGAGGATCAAGGACCCGTTCCTTTTGCACTAATGGCTTCATGTGTACGGGCTCAACTACTTTCATGGTGTAAACCCTTCTCTCATCCCCCATCGTGTAAAGCTTCAGGAACTTTTAAGTTGCCTAAACCCTTTAAAGTGGATAAGGGCATGAGGTTCCCCATCCGGGAGGTAATTTGGCCATGGCGTTAGTCACGCGGATCCCTGGACGGGCCTCTACTAGTAGTTCGCACCCACCTACGGTTTGCAAACTGACGGCGAACCGAGTTGTTGAAGGATTCCTCTTGTACCGAACCTATGGTTCAACACTCAAGATTAGGGTAGGATGTACCCTAAAGGCTGACATCGGCTTAATATAATAAGGTTTAGAAGGACCGCAAAGATGTGTGCTTGCTGCTGTATGCTTCCTGATTAACGTCCGATCTTGCACTTGCAGCGGATTCTCTTACTTTAGCTTGGCACCTTTCGCTCGCAGGACTGAGACCGAGGAACTGCAATCGTGCTACTGGCTTTGAACCGGATTGCTACTGGTTCGCTGGCAAAGCATTCCCTCTCTCTTCTTTCTTCACTCGAGTACTTCGCTTGTGCTGCTTCCCGAGCTTATGTACTCTCGCTTAACTGACTACGATATGACTTCGCTTCGCACCTTACTCTATCACTTAGCCTTAGTGGGCCTAGCTGACCGGCACGGAAAGGAATGGAATTGATTTAAGCTTAAGTATGCTATCAGACTAGTTGCGAACGGTCACCTTGTTGAGAGCTCGGTAGTCTACACACAACCGCAAGCTCCCGTCTTCTAGTACTAAAAGGGGAAGTCTGCTTTGCTGCATCTTCTACTACCACACACTCATCCCAGGATAGTCATAAAAAAGTTATCCCACTAGTAAAGTGCATATTAGGTCAATCATCCTGTCGGCTTCCTTACTATTCTTCGCATCGAGCTAGAACTCGGTAGTGAGCCTGTTGGAGGCCTGACAACTGCTATATAATCCATTATTTGTTGACCTTAGTTGGTTGGGGTGCGAACTCGTAGCTGACGAAGGATGTTTTTAGCTTATTCAAAAGGAATCTCTATAGGGATACGTATGTATGAAGTTTTCTCCGAATAGCGTTTATCTTCTCTTTAAGCTCTTTCGAGCGTCTTCTTTCAAACGTCGATATAGTCAGTGTGCCGCTAGTGGTAAGCCCTCGGCTCGGAAGGGCAGACTGGCGGGAAGGGTGGTACTCAATTCAATTGAATTGAGAATAGAGTCCCTTCGAAAGTACCTTATGAATGATAACTTGTATCATGCAGAACGGAGAAAGGTTAGTCAGACTGAGGGCGGGGCGGAAGCGTATAGGGCTAAGAGCCAGAAAGAAGAGGAACTCTTTATCTACTGCTCTAGCTGCAAGACTCGTTCGATAGGTGAATTAACTGTAGCAACTATCATCGCATCGTATAACAAGGCATTTCTAGCTAGCAGCCTAGCAAGGGCAGCTGACGAGGGCGGGAAAGAGTTAGCAGTTAGCTCTGCTGGACTAGCTCTCTTCTTTAATTAGGGGGTTAGATTCACCGGAAATAAGACCGTCAGAAATCCTAATGACGGGTCATTGAGGAAGAACGGCCAATACCTTCTAGCCTTCACTCCTACAACAACTTTCAGGAGGAAAGGAAGGGTAGTGCTAACGAGGTCTAACAGCAACAAGAAGAGGTTTTAATACTAGCCAAGTACTATTCACTGGTGCTAACAGGTTTAGTATTAAGGAATAATAAGTTGGATCGTTCGATAGGTGAGCTATTCTTAGGGAACATCTCACTATCTCTCTTGTGACTGGCAAAAAGCAGCTAAAAGCTGTTTAATGCAGGTTAACTCCTTTTTCTTCTTTCTTTTCTTCTCCTTCTGCCTTGTGGCTTCGTCTTTGTGGCAGCCTGTTCTTTCTGTTCTTAGCATCTCATCTAGCTCTCTTGACAAAGGAAAGAAATAGAAAGAGGAGAGGAAAGTCTGTTTAATGGCATAAATCTGTCTTCTTCTTTAAACCCGGAAACTCTTCCTTATAGTCTACCTACGCAACTATTTTGAAGTGAAGCAGGCTTCAAAGCATTAAGGGCTAGGCTTGCTGCTGGGGTTGCCAATATTTAAGAGCTCGGCCTTGAGCCCTACCTAAATCAATTCCCTTGCGCCTAGGTCTGGGATCGAGCCGCAAATTCGGTATTAAGTCATAGGAAGTACAGGGTTGGCCTTCTCTCCGAAAGCCCTATTGATGGATTCTGGCAAACAAATGAAGGAGCTCTAATGGTAGGCAAGGTTTTCTCCGATGAGGTAATGGTATGGGACCCAAAAAGGGCTATGAGCGTGAGCGTGGGTTCCTCCTTTTCTAAATCAATGCATTTGAGATTAGAAAGGCTGGTTGTAAACAGGAACAACCTCTTTCTATTACTACGGAAAAACTGATGGAAACGCCCTAGCCCACAAACCACCATATTTATCTTTTCCCATAGGGCCGGTCGGAGCGCTAGCTTAAAGCTCTAACTGCTGTGTGACCCTCAGCTCTAGCTTTATATGATTAAACAGTGTCTGGCTCGGCTTTAGCTGCTTTTCTAGTTCCTTAAAATTCGACTTCAGATTCGGCGGATTACTATACAGTGGCATCATCTTCTCCAATTCTTCATATGCTTCTTTGGAAGCCGATCCTCCTGTTGTTTATGATGATGAGACTTCTGCTGTTGGAGACCCACCTTCTGGATTCGGCAAAGAATGAATTTGCTTCCTTACCTCCTCCATGTCCTCTTTGACTCTTGCTTTCTGTATCCCTTGCTTACGATCCGAGAAAGCCATGGCTTCTTGCTTCACGCATTCAGTTTCCCGCCTCTCGACTTCCCTTGCTCTGTTTGGATAGGATAGCCCATCTCACTTCACTCGCCTTTAGCCCCCCTACTATTCACATTAGTCCATGTTCTAGTACCACTCGATAGTCTGCCACCTGGAGCAGAGAGCACTCCCTATTTGAGAGAAGAGAACCACCTGGGAATACTATCTGAAAGACTCTTCGGAACCGAAGGAATACCACTCAAGAGAGCAACCACGGGACCCTTCCTACGCGCCCCTTCTATTGAGCTAGCCCAGCTTCCAGCTTATTAGTAGTAGGCCGTCCAATAGGATCAATTGTTGGTCGAGCCAGACTACGTCTCCCCTCTACTAGCAAGTAAAAAATCCCAGGTGTAGTCGACGCCAATCCGTAGTCCAAGGCTTCCTGAAGATTCATATTTAGCTTTCAAGGAGTCGAGGAATCGGGTTGCTCACTATATTGTTGACTACTAACTAGGCTCGATCAGTTCAATTCCATTCCTTCTTGTGGCTGGGCGGTCCTCCCCTCGGGTTGGAGGGACGAAGTCAGGCACTCGATAGACTTAAAGGAAGGTTCCGCCCGTAAATTGATTGATCAATGTTACCATTGATAGGGGAAGCAGCAACAGAGACAGATTGAGTGCTCAAGCTTCTGTCCCGTAACGGTTGATCCGTCGGATTTTCGCCTTCAATGACCTATTGTAGGAGGTGGCCTTCCCAAGGCCAGAGGACTGGTGACAACAGTACCATAACGGTTTTTATTTTAAAGCAACACAGGTTACCGCGCGAGGTCGTGGTAGACGGAATCTTGGCCGTGGTCGTAGTTCATTGGTGATTGTCAACGAGGGGAGTGGAAGTTTTTCAGGTAAGCCATACTTCCAAGGTGAGCCGTAAGGCGAACTATTAGAGTGGGTAAGCGCCTCTACTTTTTTTTCTTATAGTGGGTAGAGGGTTTCTGAGCTAACTGGCCATGTTGGTACCACCACAATTGTAGGAATTCTTTCATTGATTGATCGACCAGTGGGATATTAATTATATTACGTACAGAATGAACGGGCTTAACGAAGCTCTTCGATGCGCTTCGCGTCTCTGTTTGTTCGTCCCAGTCTCTGTTCGGGTCTCTCCTTCATTTCATGGCATGGCTCTCTCTTAGAGCCTTGTACCTTTATTCAATGATATTTATTTTTAGGATGGGTCTTGCTTTCTTTCATGTTGGAATTTCTCCCGCTGTAATATATAGGAGTTCCCCCGGCTTTCTTTATGATAGTAGTGTTCTTTCTATTCCTTCCAGCCGAGGGAGAAGAAGGGTAAAAGCAAGAAAGGTAAGCATGTCGTGTCGACGCACGCGAAAGGCTATCAATGTACAAGTCCACTTCGATAGCCAAGCAATGAGGGAGTCTGAAGAGACTTCCAGTTCGCTGGACTTAGTTTTAGATACTCCAAGCCTCGTTATGTTAATTCTCTTCTGTAACGGATTTCGATATTTAATGTACAGGTCGGTTGGGAACCTAAGAAGACAAGCCAAGCGCTTAGGAACGTGTTGTGAAGGCGGAATAGAGTTTGCCGTTGAAATGATGACTTCTGGTGTTGCCAAGTTTGAAGGGCGGAATGCTAACGAACCGGGGCTACAGCACCTATTTATCCCGAATCCCCCGAATCAGATGTGGGGAAGGGAGAAGAAGAAGTCGGAGCTTATCAACCATAGGAATGCCCAATCTACTTTACTTTGCGAGCTATGAGGTCTCTTTTAGCGCACTTCACTTATCTTATTGCGTAATAATCACTTAGCATACGTTGCTAATGGGCAGGTAAATTCTGAGAATCGTATCAGAGACCGAACTGCGGTATCTTGGCGAGAGGGATTTCTTGCTAACGGTTTTATCCCGAAATGCCCGGATTGCACTAGTCTCAGGGACATGCCCAGAAGAGGCTGTCTTCGCGCATGAATCACTAGTATAAGAGGATGGCATTGAATCTGCTGTTCTTGTTCGAGAATCCGCAGCACATGAATATGAGTAAAAGGAACTGATTGACCAAGGTCTTACAGAAGGAGCTGCTAGAGGCAGTTATGCCAAAAAAACGGGCTTTCCATGACCACGAGCAGACTAGGTTGTGAGGGAGGGAAGGAACTGATTTAGCAATTAGGCCACGTCTGTTGCAAGAAGAGGCTCTTAGCCTGATGACTTTCCTGCTTTACTTGATTGCCATTGCCTTTCTTACTGGGTTTACTGCTTTACGGATAAGGAATTACCGGTCGTTGGGAAGATCATAAGCTGGAAACTATCTAGAACTAGAATGCCATCAAATAAAAAAAAGTACCACTCGTTAGGCCTACTATTGGGATACGATGTCCAGGCCTTTTAAACTCTCTAAAAGGAAGACGCGCATCCCTTTTTACTTCATAACTACGTTACCTTTCAAGCTTTCTTGAACGTAGCAGTCGAATGTTCTCAAAATCGGGGAAGCCGGCAGGCAGACAAGGTACCAGTCCTAAGGGGTCAATCTTGATTGAAGTTGGAACTCTTTTCAAAGCAGTTTTACAGTAACTACTACCGGAACTGGTGCTGGTGCCTACTTCCTATTACAGAAGGTAATCGCCTAGCTTACTTCTTTGCCTTTCTACTTGCCGTACTGACTAACTGCGGTATTCGAACTGTAGGCTTGACTAACTGCACCTTCAACTCCCGCTTGAGGTCTTCCCCAGTGTTGATGGTACATCTCCCAGCCAGAATATCCTTCTATTTCGTCCTCCACCAGAGTTCAGCATCTCAAGTGATTAGGCGGGGGC
Source organism: Bauhinia variegata (assembly GCA_022379115.2). Lineage (NCBI taxonomy): Eukaryota > Viridiplantae > Streptophyta > Magnoliopsida > Fabales > Fabaceae > Bauhinia > Bauhinia variegata. Next base: position 21,519,023 of record CM039439.1, read on the forward strand.
TGCCTTCCCCTCTCTTTCGTCGGTTAAGTGCTGGATGGGGAATGCATCGGTCGGCTATGTCCCTGGACCTCCTGGCTTCCCTGTCACGTCCGAACGTAATCAGAGAAGACCTGCCCAAGCACCACCTTGTGATCATAAATATTTATATCCAATACAATCACAGGAAAGAGTACCAGAAAGAACTAAAAAAACCGTAACGCATCCGGGTCGTACGCCTGGAACAAAAAGGTTCGTCGTACAATTTCGGCGATTACAAACAAAAGAGTATATCCCTCTCCTTTAGTGTCTTTCCACTTCCGTCGTTCAGGAACAAACACTTCGCCTAATTCTTTTGAATCCCGGCCCGGTTTTTCCCCACTAACCAATTACGTTACGACCACTGAACAAACTTGGTTGACGAACATGGTTTATGCGCCGCTAATGTAGCGGCTTGCCGAGCATTTGACAAACTCACACCATCCATTTCAAATGGGATTTGTCCCGTGGACACACGAGCAATCCAACCCGTAGGATTTCCTTTTCCTCTTCCCATTCTGACTTCTGTAGGTTTCCCGGTAATAGGGAGATCCGCGAGAACTCTTACCCATATCTTACCATTTTTTCGGAATTGTCCGCTCATAGCACGATGGAATTGTCCGATTATAGCCCGACGCGCTGCTTCAATGGCTCGATATGAAAGACGACCAGCTCTACAACTTTTAGTGCCATATCTTCCAAAACCAAGTTGTGTACCGTCTGGTTTGCAACCCCTACTACATCTGCCTTTACGATATTTACTATATTTCGTACGTTTCGGATATAGCACGTCCCCCCTTTTTTTGACTATATGAAATCCACACTTTGACACCTGAGATTCCGTAACGAGTAGATACTTCCGCAGAAGCATAATCGATTTTCTGGTTAAATACATTACGAGATGTTTTTCCATACTTTCCGCATTCAGTTCTAGCTATTTCTGCGCCCTTTGATCGACCTGAACAACATATACGGATCCCCTCAACCCCTTTTTTCATTACTAATGGAATATCCTTCACTATTTTACTAAAAATGGAACGAAATGATCTTCTTTTCTTTCTCAGTTGAAAAGAGATGTCTTGAGCAATCGGAGAAGCACTTTGATAAACAGATTTGATCTTGACCGACTCAATTAAGGTATTAGTGTTTGTTCTATTAGACAACAAAGATCGCATTTTTTTCACTTCGTTCAAATAAGAGTTGTACCCGTACGGAATTCTTCTGTTTCTCAGTATGATCTCTATCATCATCTCTATTCCCTTTATCAATTCTCCTATCCTACCTAGGTCTATGAATTTATCTATCAATTCCATTACCTTATCCTTACCCCTGAGGTTCCGACATTTGATCCTTAATTGACCCAGGAGTTGTTCCCGGGCATCCTCAAAAAAAAGGTTATTATACATCCCAACTCTATCCCTTGGAAAGAAAAAGGTAGCACCGAAGAAAGGAAAGAGCGAGATGGTGGTTTTTGTTGTTCCCGCGAAGCGAAGATCATTCGCCAAGCGAATGAAGTGGGTCAACCTCTTTTTGGCTTCGGCCAAACACTTTTTCTCGCTGGTCGAGCTTTCTACAAAAAAAGCGATGCGAGAACGTATTCTCTTATCTAAGCTTCTTCCCTGCGCATTCGCTCCCCCCATCGTAGATGGTTCAGCCACGCCCGGTGCCACGAAATGATTGAGAACTACGACGGGGTCGAAATGAATTTGGTTCTTTGTATTCAATAAGTATTGCATGACCGAATAATTCAAGGAGGGGCGCGCTGCAGGGAGGGTCCTTTTAAATAGATGACTCGTCGGGCCGTCGGAGCGGGACTTCTTGGGGAAAAAGAACTTGAATAACTTCGTTTTTCTTATGTCATTTACAACCCAGGCGTATTTCGGATGCTTGAAGGCCCCGCTGACCCGAAGTGATTTAGAAAGATTCTTCTTTATCGATGGTGATCGGTCATGGTATCCATAGCGTTGCTTCTTTTTCGGCCAAATCCTAATTTCGTTTTGCTTCTCCCGGTCGTCGAGCCTGATCGACTCGACTCTTTTCCCTGCCCTCCGGCCTCTCACTTCGTTTCGTTCTTCTTCTGTATTGTCGCTTGAATGAAGACACCCGATCGGCCCGACTTTCCCAAATGCCCACCACCGGCCGGGTCTGGATTTTTCGCGTCGTTTCCGTCGTCGTGGTCGACGGGGAAGAAAGAAATGAATGAATGTTCTTTTGGGAAAATGTATAATAATACACCTACCGAGACGAAAGCCAAAGGTGAGTCTCGTAGGTGGACGTATCGAACCGAAATAAGATCTCAGATTGACATCTTGATAAACCGATTTACCATAATAATAAATAGAGTCAATGGTGACTCCGCCGTGGGAATAGCCGCTTCTTTCTTGCTTGATAGAGGGGCTTCCATTCACCAACGCAGACTAAAAGTGCTCTCCGAACCGTGCTGGATAGTCACCCATCACACGGCTCTCAAACCCAACCTGTGGTGAATCCCGGGAGACAAAGTCAAAGCGCTTGATCCTTTGCCCCATACTTTGAGATGTTTCTCCCCGCCGATCAAGCAGCGACGCTGCTCGTGATAGGCTTAGCTTTAAGCCGCTATCGTTCGGTTCGAATAAGTCAAGTCCCCTCGGTCGGTTCGCTCAGGTGGTCTTCCCTTATCTTCCCTAACGTTCAGAGTTGTTCTGGTTTGAAAAAGGAGCACCGGCCGAGCGCCCTGAATGAATAAGAAATGGACAGCAAAGGGAATCAATGATTTTTATTCAACCGAGTTGAAGTTAGCAACATGTCGATTACAACCGGAGGTTGGTAAGAACTGAGGGACAATGCCCCTAACCTAAGTGGGCCTACCAGCGAAACAACTGGTACTTGATCGGGGGTGTGGGGGGGTTGGTTTCGTGCAAGGCCTTCGCAGCAGGAAGAGGCAGTTGTCATTTGAAAGGAAAGGGCCTATGTATAGGGTTCCAAACCTGCGCACCCTGATTTCAAATTTCTATGTTATTAGTCAAGCCTAAACGTCCTTATTGAAAACTAAAGCGCTAACGCTATAATAATTAAAAAAAAAAGCAACCTTTCCCCTTACTCTAACAAGTAAGCAAGTACACTACCTTTATTGATATGATATAAAAAAAGTTGACTTACAAATAAAGCGGCAACAAGCACCTTATTTCTCAAAGTCAAGTTTCTCGCTTCTTGCTTTAGAAAGATTGCAGCGTTAGCGCTTCTTTACTAATAACATAGAAAGTCAAGGCTTCTCTCTCCTTTTCTACGAATCTACAACTCTCTTTACTGAGCGAGACTCCATCCATATCCCTACTAGTGGTTATATCTAAATTTTCCATTCTATCATTTGTTTGACAGCCGCTCCATTTTAGATAGGTTTTCGGTCTTAATCAAGATAGGTCAGGGGCGCGTCGGAACGGTCGGTGGCTGCTTAGTCTCATCCGAGAGTCTAATCTCTTTGTACTGCTTTTTCTTTTTAAAAGAAAAAAAAGAAGGGGGTCGATTTAGGCTCCTTCCCTTCCACTGCATAGCTGCGCTAGCAGGTACTACGAGCCCTCTGTCCCACGCATCTAACCAGCTCGCGTGGTTCACCGGTTCCACCGAAAACTCTCATTTGTTGAAGCGGAGCATAGTGCGCTTTAGGCGCCGAGCGAGAAACGTCTCTTTCTTCTTTCGTTTCGGTTTATTCACTGATCTGAAACTTAGCACTTGTTTTCTTATTGATTCCAGGGGCGGCGGCGTTCTTGAATGAAGTCTATCCGAACCGAATTAGCACTTCTCAGATCAGGCTAGGCCTCTCCAGCGGAGCTGGGCGCCGGGGCCCTGGATGCGCTAGCGAGCGGCACATAGGGGAGTAGTTGCCCGGGTATCTCGGCCTGGTATCCTGCACCTCGCGTTGATGATATCTACATTCAACTGTGCCCCGGAGACACGGTCGAAGCACGCCCGCCCAGTGTGCTTCTTTCACGACATGCTCTGGTCCCGGGTGTCTTCCAGTGGTCTTCTAGCGTTCGAAGAAGTCGTGTCCGTCCCTGCAACGTCCTCCCACGCTTTTTTTTTTAATATAGGACAAACTGAAGGAAAAGACTGACCCATTCGGTGACTTTCGCGGTCGCCCTCACTGAACCGACTTGAATCTGAACTACGATTCAGATCGAGTCTTACCGAAATCGGATTTCCCTTTCGTGCCATATTTAGACTTTATTAAATTGACTTTTTCCCCTTTTTTCTTCCCGGTTTAATATTTGTTCTCGAAAGTCTTCGTTTCCGTGTAGAAGCAAACTCTCCAAATTTATGACCAAGCAAGGTCGCTGAGAACAGTCATGAGCCTGATGAGTTCACCATTACTCTACCCCGCTTAAACCTTCTCGCAATTTTCCGATCTGGATTTGAAGGCTTGAAGTCAAAGAAAGAAGCCCCCATTCTGACAACATGGGAAGAGCGAACCCTATGTATGGCTAAGGGGGTTCCCCATCTTCATCAGCGAAGTGACTCTCCGTTTAAGGACGGTTTCAAGATAGAAGCACAGCGCAAGGGCACATTAAGGGTCCTTGTGTCCTTACTTCAACAAACAAACCTTAAAGTCCGTCTTCAGCCAAGTCTGTTATATATGCCATTTGAACCAGAGAGAAATGCCCCACACATTTAATTCGATTGCTGTCTGAATAATCATAGAAGATTAGAGCCTAAGCTCCCCTGAACCAGCAGGAAGAAGAAGCGCACCCGAACCCCGGTGCATTCCAATCCGCTCGGGGCGAATCTGGCCATCACCGACTCGGCTCGCTCAGGATTCTGTCTTTAGTCAGTTGGTAACTTTCTGAGCGTTAGTGCTCATGGCCTTGCTTCCTTTGCGCTCACCAATGAGCAGTGACAGTCCCGGACCTTGTTAATTGACTGGCTGGCTTGCGAAAGGAACCGGAGCTCTTCTAGCCACTAACGGCTCATAGGCCTCCTCATCCCGAAAGGGAAAGGGAGCAGAGGGTAGGAGATGATCACGTGAGGGACACGAACGCTTTAAGAAGCAGCCCCGCTATTCCAGTAATAGGGTAAGAGGCGCCCATTCCCGAGCATTGTCCTTTTGTTGCTTAGTCACACGCCCACTCAGAATACCCCAGGCTCCGAAGAGACCATACTAGTTTTGCCTCACAGCCTTTCAGCATTCAAAGTCGAATGCTAGCTCCGGGCTGCGCCACTTAGACGGGGAACATTCATGCATCCGCCCGTGCCACCAAGCTTCGGGTCAACTAGGGCGTCGTTCACACGATGCCGCCCACAGCGATTAGCGACGGTAGGTTCCCTGAGGTAACAGATCGCAACCAACTGGTTTTTCCACCATAAGTAAATCCGGCACGTTGTATTGCTGTGATGGTCCATTGGATGATTCTGCCTAGTGTCTTACTGGACAAGGCTAGGTTAGCTATCTCTCTCTCTCGCTACGCCCCTTACTCTTATAAGGGGTTACACATGCCATCCCTAAGAAAGGATTTAAACATCTAAGAGTCGTGGCATTCCCCGCATTACCTTGCCCTACCTTCACGCACTCAAGGATCTAACTCTTTCTTTCCTGTCTTGCTTTTTGTCTTGATTCTACTATCGCGGCGTAAACGCTGGTGCTTACAAATGCATATATATATAAGAGTACGTCGCTTTCATTCCTAGCTGACCGGCTGTTTAAGTTGCTCTTTACGCGCTTAACTCACTAGTAGAGATACGACCCTTCTCTTACGTGGGACACGGAGATGGAAGAATGGTAGGACCGACTTTCAGACTTAGCCAAGGAACCACCGAGACCTCGAACATGAGAAAGACTGACGCCTGATTCAGGAAGGGACACGAGGGCTCCTCTTTCTCACTGGAAGATCCTAATATTCTACAGTCGAATAAGTCCCCAACCTTCAAAATGAAGGATCAAAAGTCTGCTTTCCAAAACCCACGCAAATGGAGGCCGATGACCTCAGACCCATAACAGGGGTAGAACAAAGCTTTTCCATATAGCAACTTGATCCATTATAGGAGGCCTCTGTCATTAGGAGAAGACCGCTTTGAAGCTAGGAGAAAAAAAAAAATGACTAAACCAGCCGGGTTGACCATTAAATAAGAAGGCCTCTACGAACGCTTTCACTAGAGAAAGAGAGAAAGGCCCGTTCGGCTATGTAAAGAGGTCCCTGCAGGCTCCAACCCAGTCCTAACATTCTACAAGAATAGTGTCCGACGTCTAATAGAAGGGGCACCGCTTTCATTCCTGCGCTTGGCGCTCTAACATTACCAACACTGACCACTGAATAAAAAAGACCTACCACCCACACAGCAAACCAACGCTCCCCTTTTAGTTCGGAAAGAAGAAGGCTTGCGCCCGGGTAAAAGACTATGCCTTCAAGGGGCCAAAACGACCAGAAAAAGGAGCGGGAAGGCATGGTCACAAGACCCCGCTTTGAGCCATCGAAGACCAGATGATGGGTTACGAAGATATAAAAGGAAAGAGACGCTCTGGAATACCAGTCAGGGGTTACGCCCAGAAAAGGCAGCCCTTTCATTTCTGAATGAAGCCTTACAGACGAACTATAGAAGGAGACAGGAGCTCGAGAAAAGAAAGGAAATACCCCCGTGGGTTTCATTTCCAACATTGTGCCAGTACGCAAGAAGAACGGACAAGTACGAGTGTGTGTCGACTTCAGAGACCTAAATGCAGCTTGCCTTAAAGATGACTTCCCCTTACCAATAAGCGAACTCATAATTGACGGCAACAGTTGCTTTTGAAGCCATATCATTCATGGACAGAAGTTCTGGGTAAAATCAAATGCACCTGGACGACGAAGAGCTACAGCCAAAAGAACTCAAAAAGGTGCGAAGGGGGATACTGGTTCTGGGGGTGTGTTTGTGGAGGGCCGAGGAGGGGATACCAGAAAGTTCTCGTATAAAGAGAAGGTGGTGGGTCTCCCTGTTGAGGAGAGTACTATGGTGGACTGGTGTGAGGAGGAGTACTCATCTGAGGAAGAACTTGATTCCGACGAAGAGGAGGACTGCCCCACTATTAGAGTATCCGCGGAGGACAAGACAAAAGAAGGATGAGGCTGCCCTGGAGGAAATTACTGATTATCAAGTGCTTGGGTAAGAGACTGGGTTACAACTTCATGGTGAGACGTAGAAGCGGAAGCTGAAATCACCGTTTATGGTTACTGACCTGGGCAATGACTTTTTCTTGGTTAAGTTTGAAAGTGAAGAAGATTATGACCATGTGCTCTTTGATGGTCCTTGGATGGTGGCTGACCAGTACATTACGGTGAGGCAATGGCAACCCAATTTCGACTCTGAGGAAGCTTCTATTGAGACAGTGGTGGTTTGGGTGAGGCTTCCGAACCCTTAACCTATGGCCACGATGCCGTACTTCCAATGGAGATCACAGTTAAGTTTCTCAGAGTAGCCTATCAAAATAACTTGACTCCAGGAGACTACAATGAGGCTATGTTTGCCGAATTGGATAGTCTTGATGAAATGAGGCTACTGGCCTTGGATCATATAAGGGTTCAGAAGATGAGAATAGCTAGAGCCTACAACAAGAAAGTAAAGCCTAAATCTTTTGAGGAAGGAAAATGGGTATGGAAAACTATCCTACCTCTAGAAAGGATCAAAAGTTTGGAAAATGGTCCCCAACTTTGGAAGGCCCCTTTGTGATCCAAACTTGACTGCCCAACGGAGCCTATCATTTGATGGATATGGAAGGTAAGTCCCACATTCGGTCCATAAATGGGAAATTTTTCAATGCTCAAGGCCGTGAAAACGGGCCTAATCAAGCTCATTCAAACCTTCCAGAAGATTTCGGCAACTGCTTTCTTAATGTCCTCCCAGGCTCTGATTGCAGCCTGTTCAGACTCTTCAACCCGCTCCTCCAAGTTGGAATCTTTCAGACTCTGAAGTTTGGGCTCTAACTCGGTCATCAAAGAATCATAATCCCGAGTAAGATCACTCCGCCTCTTCTCTACGGCGGCCAACTGCTCCTGGAGCCTCGGAATCTGATCCTTTCCTTTAGATTGATTTTCAGCCTCGGCCTCCATTGAGTCTAAATCGTTCTCTCTTTTCTCGCACACTGCCACGGACTCACGACGGGCTTTGGTCGATTGCTGAATGAAGGTCTGGATTTTGGAGTCAATTTCATTCTGACTCTTAGTAGCACTGAGTACTTCCCCCACTGTCATATTCATTTCCTCTTCAAGCTTGGAGGATGAATCCACCTTCCCCTCAGTGGAAATTCCACTATCTTCAGATAGATTCCTTACGATCTGGAGAGGATCCTTCAAAGTATCCAAGTTCTGGCTAACTGCCGCAAGACTTTGATCTAGAAAAGTATGCGGATCCCGGAGTGCTTTGAGAATCACCTCTTGTCAAAGCCTTAAACTGGATGTGGGGGCAATTTCAGTACTTAGGCTCTGAGACCGGGAACCCTCATTGGCAGAGCACCGAGTAGGCTTTTAAGAGAACCGAGCAATGCACGACGCGCAAGGCGCGAGGAGCCACTCGAAGTAGAGACCGAACTGATTGAGGGCAACTGAGGAAGAAGGTTCGTATACGTAAGAATACTGGCAAATTCAGGCAAGATTCAATTAAGGATAGGGGACATTCCCTTAGCAGAACTGCTTGGTTTCAAGGGAGACATCGGAGTCACCGTGTGAGAAGCTTGGGTACCTTCACCGGGGGATCCTGAAGAGGGAGCCACAGAAGCAGAAGCTAACGGAGCCGGAATATTGGAGCCAAAGGATACCGCCTTCTCACGCTAATGAAAGCCCTTCTTACAGAACAACTAGTGCGAGAGCCTTTATATCCTTGGTTGATAATAGTTGCGGAAAGGCACATCTTTATGCCTTAATTCTCCATAGTCTGGATGGATGAACTTTGTACTCGGCTTATAGGAACATTGCTGAGTCCTGGCCCCATAATAATCCACCACGCTACGCGCGCACTGCATCCCTATAGAGGGTTGCGTTGAGGGATACGGCCCAGGATTGCCTTCTTTCCTATCCTGAAAGAATGTTATTGCATGAGAGAATCCCCCCCAATCCTTGATGACTTGCTAAATGCTGTCAGCTGTTAAGGGATAATGGGAATGTGACGAAGGCAGGGGAAGTAGCCTTGTAGTCTTTCTTTTCATGGGTCGTATAGTTGAATACCCTTAGGAAGTCTATTATTATCCCCAGTACCACTTGCTGGAAAGTCATCCATGGTACTGTGAGTCGGTTAAAAACATCTTGTTAAAAAAAAAAAACCCGTGAGAGCTCAGTTGCCGATAGGCATCAATCCAAGTCGCTGAGTTTAAATGCATGAATCCGGATATTCATACCTGCAGGAATCTATTCTTTAAGGGCTTCCCTGATTCTCTTCCCCTGCCCTGTTGTTTCTTTGAAATTAGAAAGGTAGGAAAGCCTAATCCTTCTTATTGATTCTATTATTGGTGTTATTTCCTACTTCATGAAAGGATGCTATCCTCGCTCTATTCTGATATTATTGAGTTAATAGCACATGAGTTAGAAGATAAGAAGTGGAGTTCGGAGTTTCCTGGAGAGAAAGATAGGGCTATCTCCTGTAATCCACTTTGAACTCCTTAGACTTACCTTACTTTACTTATCAATTGAATAAGATTCAGAATTGGGTCACCCGTCTTAATTGAATAAAATAAGGAAGCAATTCAAGAAGGAAGGATAGATGTTTCAATCTCTTGGCCAAAGTAAAAGTAAGTAACTGACTTTCTAGACTCTGGAGGTAGTGAAGCTGATCCCAATCTCAAGGCTGACCGATGATGGCTTTGGCTTTGGTTAGCGTATAGGACTAAGCCTAGAGTAAAAAGCTTTTTTCTGGTTGCTGTACCTGTATCTCTTGTTCCTCGCCTTCCTTTTTTTTGCTCTCATATTTCTCTCTCGAAGTACTAATGCTAGCAGATGGCGGGCCTATTTCTTTACTAAACAATCAATCCCTTTGTTCATTACTATTGAAGGTGCATATTTTATTATCATAGATGGAGAATGGCTCGTGTGTGAACGTGAGTCAGAATGGCTCTTAGTGAGCAGGGGACTACTCTCGATATTGAGCACTGGAATGCTTTCATTGAATAAGAGAGGGAACCTTGGCTAGGGTTTCCTTTTTATCATCAATCTTGCTATCTTTCTTTCCTTTAATCGAAGAGAGAAGGGTGAGTAGTGCTAAGTGAATAGAAGAATTTAAACAATCTAGCTCCTTAAGGTCAGCAGGTCAGTTGGGAACATGCGGTGAGACGTGAACCCCCCAACTACTAATAAGACTTTCTTTTCCATTGAATAAGAATAATTAGTTGAGTGCAGAAAGAGTTCAGCCGTTAGGCTAATTCCTGAGTAGGGAGCCGAAGGCGAGCGCTTGAAATGCCTTATTGCCCTAGTCTGCTTCTTGAAGCCCGATGCGCGCGCTATAGGGCTCGCTGAGTGGCCTTTCTTTATCCGTATGAGTCACTTAAATCAAAGTGCCTTCCCCCTTTACTAAGGCCTCTATTTACATCACATCAATAGTACGAAAGATCTTATCTTAAGGCCCTATCTAATTTCCTTTCGCTTCGCTCGTTTGAGTACTCCTCTCTGCGCTAGCTATGAGTCACTTCGTACTGCCATAGGGTGTCCTTCATCTCTTGGGGCTTTGGCAAGGTTGACTGCTACGCTAGAGTCAGATTCTACAATGACAGTATTTCGTTGATCACTTCTGATGAGTTCCAGACCAACCAAAATGGCATGCAGCTCGGCCTCAAGGCTGTTGCACTGGTTGAGCTTCCCATAGTATCCTCCAAGCCACTGTCCTTTATCATCTCGGATGACTCTTCCATACCCATATCTGCCACACTCTTCTTTGACGCTTCCATCAGTGTTGAGCTTGATCTTACCTGCAGCAGGATAGGACCAACTAATCAGTCGTCTTTCTTTAGTTAAGCTACTCTGGGAGTTCAAAGAGAAGGAAAAGGCAACTTCCCTTGCAAAGCTTCTGATTTGATAGCATAGTTTGGCTGTGTTTGGTTCTTCTCCATTAATAACTTTATTCTTTCGTTCTTTCCAAATGTGCCAAACTATAGAACTGAACAAGTATTTTCTGGGGAGATCCCCAACCTGTTCATCTCCCTCATCCACTAAGTTCACCTTCAGCCAGTCATGGGTTTGGAGGTCAGAGACCACCTTAAAATTTCCGTAGGAGATAAAGATCCTCCAGATATATCTTGCTTTAGGGCAGGAACGAATCACATGGTCAGTGGTTTCCGAATAGAAAGAGCATCTGTCACAAATGGGAGACTCACACATGTTACGATGAGCTCTGAGGCTATTGGACATGATACGGTTATGTAAAACTAACCACTGACAGAAAGCCAATGATTTTATAGGGGAGTTTTCATTTCCAGTGAGGATGGTTCTTTGTCACAGAACCAGCATGAGTGCCATCATTGATCAGGTTGTAAGCACTCTTGACAGAGAACTTCCCATTACTTTCTAATCCCCATGAAGGTGAATCCTCCATATGATTATGTTTGGGGCTGTAGATATCATTAGTTTGCTCAGAGGTTATGGTCCCGGGGTGAAGTTCCAGTTCTTCTCAGCATCAATGATGTTAGCAACCATAAGGTTGTTGTTGTTGTTAGTGGCACTGAGTTTACCACCAATCATTCCACAGTGAAATCTTGTGGCCACTGCCCACATTCCACTTGATTCCCTTAGTGAGGATAGGGGCTGTATCCCGTATACCCTTCCAAATGTGAGATCCAGGCTCTTTCAAATTCCATTCTGAAGGTTTCCTTCCTTGGGACTGCCTAATCAAGGAGATCTGGTTATGCCTCATCATCCGAGTAGTTGCTTCTGTCTTTTACTTTTGGTCCGTTGGGGTTGGTGACTTTAAGCTTGAATGCCCATAAGAGAAAGCGGGTTCGTTCCTCGTTTGAGCCCTTCCGCTCCTCTGAGACCATTTCTTTCCGGACTCGTCCCGTCACCTCTTCTCACTCTTCATCTCGAAAGAGAAGGGGGACTGCTCTCACGATGGGTCTTCGAGTTTCGCTCCTCTTCTTATCCGTTCGTAACCCCTACCCATGGCTTACTTCACTCGTCTATAGGACAGATAAGAGTTCTAGCTTTATTCGTATAGGAGGTGTATGTTTTTTCTTTTGTTTCAGGCCAGGCCGCAGCGCCACTTGATTGACCCTAAAGACCCGGGGCCCCAAGCCCGCTTTCCTTAGTTGCTTTCCTTGAACAAAGGAATCACACAAAGAAGCTTTAAGGAAATCCAGGTTTTTTTCCCGAGAAAGAAAATGCGTAATTAGGGAAAAGATATACCACTTCTGGTCCCTTCATTTAATAAATAGATAGACTCTGTCGCTCTACTATGGTGCTTGGTCATTGTGCCAGTCCCGATTCAAACTTGCATTTTAGCAGAAGTAAGGAGATGTGTGGAAACACTTATCGGGTAAGCACTGCGAACCCCTAATCTGCAGTTTTCGGTTAGAAATGCATGAATGGAAGTCTTATTTTGCCATCACCTAAATGGATTGCTTGGTGGAATGCCGTGCGCAATGCCTACAGGAAGGTTACGAAGTCATTCAAGTAAGAAAAATAGCTTATAGAAGCCAATAGTCAGATCGGGGAAAGCCCTTGCTATTTTCAAGTTCAAGGTTTGATCAAAGGATCAAGGTACGAGCTGAGCAAGAAGGGTTCAGTCCTATAACCACTACGTGTAGAATCCTACCACTGAATATCGCTTCAAAGCCTTTAAGCTTTTTCCAGCTTTTCTGTATGGGGAATGGTCCAATCCGGGGAAATGAAATTCAAGGCTTGACGAAGGTGAGTAGTTGAATCTCCTAATATGTTATGTATTGTGGATAGTTCATAAATCTAATATTTTTTATAGTTTGTTTTGGAATTAACAGTACCCGACTTGAGTTGGGAAACTGGCAATTAGTTCCAACTATTCCTTTAAAGGTTGGTTTTGGGCAATGAAGCGGGTCAGACTCTACTCTTCCCGGTACGGCCGATTGAAAAGGGAAGTCCTCATATGAGCGATCAGGCTCGAGCATAGCAATAGCATCGGGAGTGGAGCTGATTAACCTAACCCGAGTCATGGAGTCTTGCCAACTCTTATTGATCGGCCAGTGGAAGGCAACTCAAAGGGCAGAAAGAAGGTCTTTGAGAGAACATCGGCTATCAGAAAGAAAGCCAATGAGCTACTGAGCACGAGCCTTCACAGCACAGGCGCTAGCCAACTCAAAAGGCAAGATCCGATTCATCAGATACGGCCCTATCATGTGAAGTGGAAGCCAGGGAAGCTGCATCTACTTTCATTGAAAAACCTTTAGCTTAGCCGATCTCTATATTACATCAAATAGAAGCGATGGTACAGAGATTGACCTAGCCAAGCTAGTATGAAGAATCTCAGCTCCGATCATGGTGGGTGACTGCGTGGGACCTCTACATGGGTGGGGCTAGCCATTCAGGGCTTCCCATCCCTACGTCTGAAACACAACTTGATATCACAAGAAAGATAGTACGAAAAAGAACCCCGATAGGTTCATTTACCACGTCAAGAGGGGCCTCGATTAGACAGACTGGCCGGTTTAGCCTCGCCGATGAAACATCAACAGAGACAGAGGAATCAGCAAGAGAAAGAGGTCCAGGACCCCCGAATCAAGGGTACCCAAGTGGGCATAACCTTATATTGCCTCTATTTACACTCCCAACACATGAAGGAAGTCTACTTTCTATGCGCATGGAAATACCTACCAGCATGCATAAGCAAAGGGATCCCTTTTGAAGACAGGGCACCTAAAACCTTTTGGTTAGTTTATTTACATCCAGTGCTAGTTTCCGGGTAAGATTTTGAATCCTACTTTCATCCTATTTCATTCCCGGCAGTCTGAGATCTAGTGGAAGGTGGACTTTACTAAGAATTCTCCAGTCTTGAAGTAGTTCCCTGCGACGAGCCATTCTTAAGCCTTTTCAGCTGTACGAGTGGCATAAACTATTTCTTATAAACGGGCTTTCGATACTGTTTGAAAGATCAGCTCTTGCGGAAGGAAGACTTTCTGGGGGTGCCTTAGCACTACCTTAGCACTAAGGGTCATTCGATTCCTTTCTAAGTCAGATCTCTGGCCACTTGTTTGGCCATCGGTGCCACTGTTGCTGACAAGGACAGGTTGACATCTAAGAAAACTCTATCAGCCTCTCGATGTGTCCTTTCGTTAACATAGGTACCAACCTTGTTAACTGTACCAAGTATGGTTTCACAGTCACGCCTCTATGACTCCCTCGTTCAATTTATCGTTTCTATCTATCGGTCATTTCTTGAATCTGTTTATCGAAGTATTCATTTACGGCTTGGTTCTATCTATCTAACATGGCCTTCTGCTCGAGTGACTTCGTGCCTAGCTATATGATTCGTACCTTTCAATCTTTAGCGGGTATGGACAGAGCGAGATAGGGTTCTATATCCTACTCCGGTTAAGCGGCACGGGGTTGTATGAGGTGGACTCCCATTGCCCCATATGGGTGATGGGAGTTCAAAAACAAGCCTTGGCGGAGACAGGGGAACAATTTTTTCGTCTCGCTTATGTCTTACATCCCCTAATGGGTGCTGTGTTCTCCTTGCAGTTTCTGAAGTGTCCTGTGATAGATAGATGTGCAACAGCAAGGAAGGAGCTTAGGCTAGTTCTATCCCGTTGCACCTACATCCGCCGGGGGGCACTCTCGGCCGATGTTACATGGGTTCCTCCTTCCTTCCAGCCAAATGAAGATGCGAGACCGTCTGCGAGGGTCACGAATGTTAAAAATTTATCGTGTACTTCTTGTGTTTACAGCAAGATCTCTATCTAAGTGTTGCCATAAAATTCCTTACGGCAGAGCCCGCTCTTGATGTAGAGGAATTGCTGGGCGGTTTCCTTAGCTAATTCAGAAGCCCTTCTTTCGATTGAGTCAGCTACTGATACAGATGTTGTCTACTCACAGACGTTCTCATATCATACAGAATCCACTGGAAAGCTAGATGTTGGATGTGCAGATTTAGTTGAATATTCATAAGTAGCAGGTAAGTAGGAGTGATCTGTTAACTATCAATTTCATAAGAATAAGAGAAGACAGCTTTGGGACTGGATGACTCTCTTTCCTTTGTCACCCACTACTTTACCTGCTTCAAGCCTTTTTCTAATCCTTGTTCCTTCTTCCCTCGCCTCAAGCCTAAACTAGTCTACCGAAAGCTACTACTCCTGTAAGGTTAAGACTGAATCCTTGCCTGCCTTGGCTGCCTACTCCTTATGCAGTCTATTCCCACCCTCGCTCTAGCTCTTTTCCCAAGGACTACGGAATCGCCTGCAGACGATTTCCTTGACTCATTGGAGTGAATACCCGCGGGTAGAAGAACTTCCGGAAGCGGTAACACGTTTGAACCTAAAACTTTTTTTTTACGATCGATTTCTCACACTTTTTGGCTAGTCTACCTACTTGCCCGACTCACCGGTACTATTGGAGCCTTCCTTCCTGCCTTTTCTCTCTTGCTAGAGCTGGTTCTAAGCCTACTCCTTCCATCCCGCCTTAAGATTAAGAAAGGTTAATAGGCCGGCTAGTCGGAGAGAAGACTCCTAAGGAAACCAGTCAGTCCCCTTAGCTAACCTGACCTAGTGGCATTACCTACTCCGAAGAACCGACTAGAGCTCCTTCTTTACTTGCCGGACTTACTGCGTGAAGTAGTCCCACAGCTTCTTATTTCGGTTTAGTTAGCGAACTTCCCTTTATTTTATTATGATCGTGACTTGAAAAAGAAAGAAGAGAAAGAACTAACTGGTAGTTAGCGCCTACATAAGATAAGGGATTACTCCGTTAGGTCTTTTCGGTCCTCCACCGGCCGGTAATGGACCTACTTACCTTGCTTGTGGACCAGCTGCAGAGCTAACCCTTGTTCTATTGGTTTGGCGGTTGCTACCAAGACGATTTCTTTATGCCCATCAAAGGACCTCGAGATGCTAATCCACGAAAAACGATACGAGAAATTCGAAAGAACTCATATACGGAACGAGGGCGACCCGTGGAAATACATCGGTTTCTTACTCGTGCAAAGGAACTATTTCTTGGCAACTTGGACAACTTATAACGAAGTTTGTCCCGCATATCACTAGGAAGATCGGAATCTTTACAAAAGGCTTTATAAAGCTTTCGTCTCAATTCATATTTAGCCGCGAGCAATCTACGTTTGTGATCTCGTATATTTCGCTTCTCCGACATCTCTTACTGAGTTTCCCCCTCATCTTTTTGCAAAAAGCCGCTCCACGGTGGTAAAGTCTCATCTTGTGTGTTGGCCGAAGTTACAATAGTCACATTGAACCCTCGAATATGTTCGAAGATCTCGAAATGATCTTCCAGTTCCGGGGAGAATTCGCAAAACTCCGTTTCCATCGAGAATTGAATAGAGTTTTCCCGTATTTCGACCGGAGAATCTAACAGAGACATTACTGTCGAGATTCTGACCGAAAAATTAGACATTCCATGCCCTCGGAGAGTGCTTTGTCGTGCTAGGTCACTGACATATCCTTTGTCTTTATTTGACCCCAAGAATGGATTGGATCGAAACGACTTTCCTGTCGAACCCCTTTGTGTCTGTATGAATTTCTGACCGCGCGGAATCTCCATAGCCAATTTTCCATTTTTGATTAGAAAATCATAGGGTGCCTTTGGTACTACTCTTATTTCACACGATCCAGGAACTTCCATAACGTTGGCGTGATTCGGTTTGAGCAACGGATCCTGACGTGATACATCTTCGTAATGAAAAATAATGGGGTTATTCATAATCATAAAGAGAATTCTTGTAGTTCCGCTTCTTGCTCTAAAAATGAAGTGAAGAAAGACTTGTCGGAAATCGCCGGTTGGGTTGGTCCAACCAAGAAAGGCATGGGAGTCTTTTGGGCATTGCTGGGGCCGAGTTAAGTAAAGACTGACTACAATTAAAGATCCCCCTCACTGCACACTTTCTATATATATCTGTCTTCATCCAATCAAAGACGTCCATAGCAGCTCCACTTTCTTTTCTGAAGTGGCTTTCTCGATACGAAAGAAAAGGCCTAGCCTGCATACATATATATAAAACCATTAGCTCTTGCTTGCTGTATCTTACTGATGCAGCAAGGGAAGACCATTTCTATAGAAGACAGGAAAAAAACCATAATAATCTCTCCAAGAAACTGAAAAACTCGGAGTTGAGAAGGGCCCCCAACACGCCAATACTCGCTTCTGGTCGGACTAAGGAACAATGACTACTGACTACTTTGGCTTAAGGCTAGATAAAGACATTGGGTGTAATCGCTCTGGTTCGCTCAGATCCTGCTCTTCATGGAGTTGGCTTCTCCGAAGGATGGATCCTAGCTTTGTCTAGACAGCGGTACAAGCAAGTCCCCCCGTTGGAAGACCTTTTTTCCAATTTCAGAACGTTTTTATTTTATATGAGCTATATCCACTACACAGACTTTCCGATACAGAAAGAGAAAAAATAGCCTACCAAACCAAAAGACTTTGTTTCGATCTCCATTCTCTAACGAATATCTCTTTTCCAGTGGATCTATATTCTCTGGAAGATCCCCCTTATCCATCGGAAAATCATTATGATAAAATGGGTGGAGAAAAATGAGCAACTACCATTTGCATAGACCAATTCTTGACCTCGATCGAATCCCCACTCGAAAGCCCTTTTTCGCTCTATAAATGCGGAAAAATGCGCATTGAATTGCGCGTATATATAAGTCGTTCTAACGCGATCTGAGAGGCTTCGTACTGTCCTTGTTGGGCCAGCCGTCTATTACATAATCTAAGTCAGTCCGCCCGGGAAACCACTATTCTTTTTTCTTTTAGGAATCCGGCTAGCCAATAGAAAGCGCTACTCGTAGAGGCCTTAAGCGAGCATTCAGTAAAAGTAAGTATTAACCTAGCCCTTGTTTATTTTTGTTGGGGGGGCTAGCTAACCATAGAGAGGAGAGCCCGTTGAGGAATGGGCATCTGAACCGGGCCAAGCTCTTAGAATGAATGAGTACTTCGGGACTCTATGACTAACAATCTGAACTGGACCGGTAGTATCCGAATGCACTCAAATTTATTTATAATCGATTGATGCACTTTTCCTTTCCCGGGAAACTAACAAGCCGAACTTGTTAGAAGGCTGTTAAAATGGAAATAGTTATAACCTAATTAATGAAATAGAAAGAGAATGTGGTGGTACCGCGGTCAAAGAATCATTCTTAGGTCTCGGAGTCTCGGTTTTATAGAATCGGAGCGGGCGCCAACAAAGAAAGAATAGGTTGAATGAACCGGACACCGCGAAATCCCGCTGCCAAAAAAAAGGAAATAACCTGCAGCGTACAAGCTGAGGAGTCTTTAGGTAGTCTTTCCCTATTTCCGAGCTTGGTTGGTTAGCTCCTTTCGTAGAAGTATTGTACTTGCTTTTCGTTGACTAAACCGCTGACTGGCCGGCTTGCGAGTGATGAACCGATCTCGGGGAAAAGGTCAGACTTGATAAGTGAGTTCAGAGACAGAAGTGGTCAAGGGGCGAATTGACTCGCATGCTTATCGCGGAGCGGAAGTGAGTACTTAACTTAAGCGGACTTAGCCGCTGATTGAACTGATCTCGAAGCAGACCGGGTGAGGATGGAACTATCAAGGCGACATCTGAGATGAGAAGTCGAAAGCGCTAACAACGGATAAGCATGGCACCTGGCATCGACTCATCCCGTCTCGATTACTAGTAATTAGAAATGGTGTGAGACCTATCGTAGAAAATTCCCGAGACCATTGATTAGAATGTTTCTGAGGCGGGCAGGCAAGGAGAAAGAGGAACCAAAGTAGAAGACTTTTCTCTAATAAGGGCTCACTCAGCAAGAGCATCTCTTGAGGCGTCAGCGAGCGATTCAGCAATGGCAGACTCCTCCGACAGCAAACTCTTCGATGGCGCGGCAAAAGCAGGAGATTTTACTACATCAACTATCATGGCATCCGAGGAAGCGATAGCAGACTCTTACGATTAGGAGATAGAAGGCAGGGATACATCATCTTCTTCTGCGTTCTGCGGCGGAAAGCAAGATTGGGATTTCTCGTGTAAAGATTCAAATTAGACGGGCATTCGTTTGTCTTGTCAATTCCTTTAAAAGAAAAGTAAGGGCTCTCCCTATTCCTTCAGCAGGAGGGGTAGATGTTCTTCTTGCTGTGTCGGCTCCCTTCTTTTCAGTTGTAGGCTTCGGTCAAAATAGGTCTAATCTTTTTATTGCTGGCGAAAGGCCTGCTCTTTTTAGAAGTCTTCCTCGGGAAAGATCTTGTAACGGAGCTTCTTCGCCAACTTTCCACATCTTCTTTCTATTCAAAGAATTCAGCGGCGTAAAAGGCCGAAGCGATAGCCAAATGATCTAATTCATGGGTGGGGCAAGCTCTTCTATTCTGGTTCATGGTTTCTCTTGGCTATATGGTTCATCCTGGGGAGTGAAGGGCAATTCCAGTCTTTCTGGAGTCTGTCAACTCATCAGCTCTTCTACCCGGCTTTCCCCACCGGTAAGGCATTAGTAAAGTCATATACTCCGCAGGAAAGCAGCTTTTCAAAAGACAGATCCGACAATCTAGTATAGACAAAGACGCGGAAGAGAGGTTTCAGGGTCAGAGTGAGACCTAATGGCTGCGATTGATGACTTTCTTTCTTCAGCCGGCCGATAGGAAATGATCTGACTGGCCTCCGAGGAACTGTTATCCCGCTCAAGTGGCTGCTAGCTCATTTCCCGAGTAGAGATATAGAATCGAAGGGGAGCACTCCAACTCCTATCAGCATGACATTACCTTCAGGAAGAGGCAGGGCGCTTTCTCTCCTTTCCATTACTAGTGGAACGAACCCCTGATCCCTGATCAAGAAGGTCATCAATAAGGCTTTGACAAATCCCCTCTCTTCCAATTCTAATGCGGTTAGCTAGGAATTTAGATGATGAATCTAGGTCAGGTTCTTTCTCTCGACATGACTATCCGGGAATCTCGTCTAGAAGAGATCGTGTCTATTATTATTACTACGAGTCTTCAGTCGAAGTGGAGTTTGTCATTTTCATTGCCAGACCCCGGCCTGACTAGTCATCATTAGCTCACGGTCTGTTGGAGTGGGCTTTGCCCTGTGATGAAGAGGAGCCGACCTGATGACAATGGGGCCGGCTAGTTACTTATCTGAGTATCGGAACTCCCGAACCTCTGGCTGTCACTTGGCCCTTGGAATGGGATTGGAAAGCGCCTTTTCTTCATAGTCTGAGTTCATCCTTGCCTTAGCCCGGCAGCTTGATGGAATGGGCGCTTCAGTCTTTTCTCAACTTTTGAGTGGTCCACACGAGAGCGAGGCAAGTCTTCTCCACTACCGTGTCTTTCTTTTCATAGTCGATGAAGGACAATATGAGGTAATAAAATTCCCTTCTTACCCTCATCATCGTGTTGTGCAAGGATGGCTCCAAGCGCATTCTCCGTGGTGGAGATGTATAGTCTAAGTGGCCTTCCTGGCACAGGAGGCGAGAGTATTGGAGCATTTATCAAGTAGCATTTGATGGAGTCGAAAGCTTTATCTGGCAATCGTCGTCCCATATGAATATGAATTGGGCTCCGCGGCTTTCTTTCTGGTTCGCATCGCTCGGAATGCTTAGAGAAGAACCTGCGAATGAATTGAAGTCTGCCAAGGAGACCTCGCAGCTCTTTGAGATTCTTTGGCGGAGGCATCTCGAGCGAGAGATTTTTATGATCGCGCGTGGTCGGCCTTAGGAGGAGATACCGCATCGGCGGATAGGCTCTTGGGCTTCGATCTCAAAAGAATGGAGCTTTCCAACTTGCCTGCCGGTGCGGTGGAAGGCGAGATGAGGTTAGGGATATTCGGCTATTCGAGCCGATTCTCACGTTTAGGTTGGTCTTTCGTCTTTCGAATTAAAGTGTCGATTGGTTTGTGTGAAGCCACCTAATTTCACTCCTAAATGCATCCGTAATCTTATATACGATACTACCTAAGACTTCCGACGAATGAATTTCATTCTTTTATCCGCCCAATTCATTTTCAATTGAGTTATCAGTCTGGTCTTGTTCTGCTTGTACGCCTCTCTTTTGTGCTGCTGGCGGCGCGGGTAGGAGAAGAGGTACAGTCAGTCATTCTTGGACTAGAGTGCGTGTTTATTGTAAAAGGACTATTACCAATGGGAGGAGAAGCAGTCGAAGGAGTGCATTCTAGAGTTATGATACCAGGTCCGTCGTAGGAATTCAAAGGCTTGTCTACGGTAGTGATCGATTAATTTCAAAGGGAGGGCTCCACAGAAGCTGTCAAGAGTGACTAGTTTAGGGTAAGTCGTAGGGACGGAGTCCACGGGCACCTTGGAGGGTTAATAAGCCAATCCTCGTCTTAGAGCTAGAGCTATGGAGTGTTAAAGACAAAGTCTAGTTGTAGGTTGGAGTTCCTCTGAGCATACAAGACAGAGTGCCGCCCGGGGTTTCGGTTTCGTTAGCATCATGCGAGAGAATAGAGCCGTCTAGCCTATAAGATAAGGCAGAACATAACAAGACGAGGGATGGTCCCGCTTCTTCATTGAGAAATTCTAGGTTAACCGAAAGGGACAGTCAGTTGGAATCCCGTCCTGAAGCAAAGGACCTTGATTAGTCATCCAATCCAGGGTATGGTGGAGTAGTCCCAGTTTGCGAAGTCTCGCCTATCCTTAATTAAAGAGTGGTGGGGCCAGAAGCCGGGTCAAGGTCGGGTGGTGGTCAGGGAAGAAGCTAGCCGTAGAAAGAAGTCAGGCTGTCAGCTCCGGGGTTATTGGTCAATGATGTCGTTCACTTCTCACCTTCCAATTTGTACTGTAAAAGGAGGCCGTCAAAGGTCATTTTTGGGTGGGTTTACAATAAGAAAGGATAAATAGAATATAATATAAGGACCCCCATTCCTATCAGCGTGAAATGACATTCAATCAGTCCTATCCTCCGCTCTCTCTGTCCCTGGCTTTTCCACATACCTTCTGGCCTCAGTCGTTTACTTTGCACCTTCCGCTCCTCCATTTAACAAGCAATTTAGTGGTTGTTCGCTCCTGAACGAAGCAGCGGCTTTTATAGCGCTTTCTCAATGAGAGATATCATATCGTGGTAGAGCCCCTCTCCGTGCTTTTCCAACTCCCGTGTCATCTACTGGCTGACTGCACACTGCCTTCTGCCCGACTATTTTTAGAAAGCAAGATCCCTCCGTTTATCACTCTATAGAAAGAACATCCCATACAGAGTCTTTAAACTAAGCTATTCGAGCCTTCACCTAAGCTCTCATCGATAGAGCCCCTGTCTCTTTGATTCTTGTATACAAGTCTGGTAGTCAATTGTTCTATCTTGATCCTTATATGACGCAATGAATAGATTTTGGCAATTCAGAGTGAACTCAAAGTAAAGTTCTTGGCGCTCATACCTACTCAATAAGAATGCTATCAAGTCCAGTAAATGTCTTTTTGATGATACGGTGCGAACTCAGATAAGGCTTTTATTTCCAGTCATAGTCTTCACTCTTCCCCATAAGAATAAGAACTAAATTCCTGGGGTTCTTGCTTCCTTAGTAGCTTTGACAACATTCGTATCTGTGTGAGCCCTCATCTCATGCATGCTCCTACTACCTCTTAACTTCAAGTGGGAGTGATGGACGAGTGAAGATCGCCAGCTCTTTCTTCCCCGTGAATTGACTTCAACTTAAATCGGCTTTCAAAGAAAGATCTTAAAAGATCGTATCTCAGATAGTAGCTGGTTGATCTCCAACTTCTTATCGTTTTGATCAAGTGTGACTTGAAGCCCATACTTCTGCTTTTCCTGATCCTTCTAGTGCTAGAACTTGGACCTTTCTTGAAGGGAGTACGCTTTTGAGTTAGGTGAATACCATGAGGGGACGACCCCGACTGGTCTTGTTCTCTTTTTCTTGCCAGACTCGGCTTCGTTCATGAAGCCAAGCCGAATGTTAGAATCAGTCACAGATCTTCTAAGTTTGTTGATAAGGAAGTTGCTGTTGCCAACTCCTTCTTTTCCCCTTGGGAGAGGGTTGGTTGACGATTCCCTACTACGGGAAAGGGGTGAAAGGTTATTATCTATGCTATGGGACTCCTACTTTACCTGCTAACAATTTAGCTGGCTAACTAACTCCAATTCATCTTCTGGGTTCCCGCCTGGCCGATTGATCCGATGAGATTCAGGAAGAAAGATGTTCCAATCGTGATGGTTGTTCAACGACGAATTCCTCGTCTATTTGTGAATGATTGTTCATTCGCTATTTTATAACTATTGGATCAACTACTCGGGCTTTTAATAACCTTTGAACCCCGCGGGGGAACCCTAACCTAAAGTGACTTGCCCGTTCATTCTGATGAAATCACTTATATCTTTGCTTTAGAAACGAGGCTCGCTATCCCGATTTATTCTGAAGTGCAGGCGGGATAAACTAATCATAGCGAGGACCTCCTGTGAATCTTTGACTCAGTCAGCTCTATGTCTTTGTCTTGCCTTTGTTTACCCTATCCGATTCTTTACTTAATAGTCTCTACCTTTGTATCTGATGTTCCTGCACCCTTTGCTTTAGCATATCCATCTGGATGCAGTGAAGAAGCATAATATCCTTCTCCATAAGTCTAACTATAACCATTGGTTGGTTCAATGTAATTAGGATCACCTTCTGGACTGATTATCTACATCACCTGAGACTTGGGGTTCTTCTTCAACTGTCTCAGAAACCGAACATTGCTCTGTCGAGGATGAGGGGCCATCACTCTGACTGCCAGAACAGAACAAGGACCTTCTCTGATGACGCAACCTTCAAGAAGGGAATTCGGAATCATAAGACGACTTTGCAACAAAGAGAAAAAGAGTGCTTTCTCAAAAAAGAAAGAGAGATTAGCATTCCTCCGATCAGCATGAGAGCTCGATCCAGCTGAAAGCGATCCCTCATAAAGTCCTTATAAACGGACTGCTCCTCTATATGCTCCGAGACCCTCTCCTTGCTCGAGGGAAGATGTGCGGTTCTCTGCTTCAGCCGCTTTTCGGGCTGAACACAGGAATTCCAAGCAAAGAAAGATGATTCAGTGGAGTAATACACTGTGTGGGACTGAGTAAGGGCCCATCGAAAGAAGAATGCCTCTTTTCTGTCTTACATGGACTCCGGTCTCTCTACCTTCAGCGTGCCAAATCCCAATCTGCAACAGAGCGAGTAGCCTGGTCAACGAGTGCGAAGGGAGCTTTGGTTACGAATAAGGTTTTCTATCGGTAGTCGCCAAAAGGCGAGTTGAACGAAGGGCCTAGGGAAGTCGTGGCTGAGCAACCTTTCTCTAGCTTTTTCAGTAGGGTCTACCATCGATCCGGGTAGCAGGAGAAGTCTAGAGATAGGAAGAAGTAGGCAGAAGAGCGTGAAGGACAAAAGAGCGGTTGATCCTGTCCCGATTCGAGTTCATGCTTTCAAGCCACTAAAATCTGTCTTTAACAACGGTCCGTTCTAGTGGAAGCCGATAAGAAAGACGATGTTCATTTGATGTTGATTTTCTTTTTCTCTTTTTCTTCCGCTACGAGAATCACTGTTCTTTCTCTAAGGAGAAAGAAGCTGCTGACCTCGATGCGGCTGTGCTGTTTGCTCTCATGATGCCATGTCCATAAGATAGAGCTCGTTCCTATCCTCTTGACCTTTTGCGCCTGCTTTCTTTGAGGAGTTGTACACCAGGAGGGATGATATTGAATCTTCAATTTCTTGTTACATAGAGCAAAGGTCTACTCTATCTTCAAACTCGCCTTTGAAGGAGCGGAAGCTTTTTTAGGATAAGGATTGATATTGGCCTTCTGGCTAAGTCAAATCACAGTCTTCTGCCTTATTCTTCGATAGCTAGCTCCTGGCCTGAGGGAAGGAATGAATCAAGGGAAGAAGGCTAAACTCGCTAGGATAGTTCAATCCTATTTGATTTGTAAAGAAAGCTTGCTTGCTAAGGTCGATAGGCGGATAAGGCTTTCTATTCTTTCTCTTGACTATAATTGCTTGCAAGCAAGCTTACCATATCACTTAGCCGCCTTAACTGAAAAAGGACTAGACCGATCCTTAGCCGAGGTGGGAGGGCAAGACCTAATAGATCTGACAAGAGTAAAGAAGTAATTCACTCTGGCGGATCTCTGAAGACTGTACCGAGTTGATATGAAGCCCTAGGTTGGCAAGTCCATATGCGCAGAAATTCCCCTCTCTCTAGCTATGTCGAAAATCTCTCTCCCAGTCTCTAGCTAAGAGGTAGCGAGATTCATCAATAAGAAGTCCATTGGGCTCAAAAGCTCTCTATCTGCCGAGTTGCTGATCTGAAGAACTGCCAGGTCATCTCTCTCGAAAATGACCTTTCTCTAAGCCTCGTCCCAAGCTAGACTCAGCCCATATCTTTTGCCTTGTCATTCTGATACAATATTAAAGGAGCGATAGCCACTCGACTGAAACAAGCAACGGCTTGATTAAGCGCACTAGCGCTCAAGCCCCACTATTATTAAGGGCTTTAGCTATAGAGTTTGATTGCGCGTTAGCGCAGGAGTTTTCTTGCTGGGTGTGAATTAGCTCGAGCTAAGAACTTAGAAAGATAGATTGAATCGGACAATTATGCCATTCTAGGCTTTGCCTTAATTCTGTTACAGTCCTTCCCTGAACTCAACTCCGAACTCCAATCCAACTACAAACTCAGAACTCACTTCCTTTCTCAGGCCAGCAGGAGAGGGACGGTAGGAGTCTTGTAATATGGAATTTCAGTTTCAGAATAAGATCAGTTGCAGAATCAGAAAAAGAATAAATGTAAGCCGAGCGCGGTACGAAGTTCTCTTTGTATAAAGCGAGAGGAATGATTACTGTGAGCGAAGAAAGAGAATAGAAAGGCATTCTGTAAGCTTTGGAATTACAAGTCATTCTTACAGCTTTTCCATAGCAAGCGTAAGCGCTTCCCTTTTCTTTTCTTGCTGGTTCACCACGAACGAATAGAAGAATACCATAAGGAAGGAGATAGTCTCCCGAACTGGTAATATATGAGTAGGCACTTCCACCTCTCCTCTCCAATCCTCGATCAAACTTGCGCAGTCCCCACTATCTTTTAACTCCTAAGAAAGATGTATCCTGGAGAATGTGTATAGAAAGTAGAGCCATCAATAAGATCACTAGAAATTCTAGGTTCCCTATCCTTAGACTGATGGATATGCTTGACATGTTCGCTGGCTCTAGTTGGTACTCAAAAAGAGACTTGCGTAGTGTTTACCATCAAATCAGCATTAGGCCTGGAGATGAGTGGAAAACTGCTTTTCAGGCTAAGGATGGTCTTTATGAGTGGTTAGTCATGCCCTTTGCTTTGTCCAATGCAATGCTCCTAGTACCTTCATTAGGGTTATGACCCATGTCCTACAGCCATTCATAGGAATGTTCTTGGTCGTCTACTTTGATGACATCCTAGTCTAAAGTAGGTCTAAGGAAGAACACATAGGTCATCTTAGGCAAGTTTTCATCACACTTAGGGAAGCTAAGCTGTATGCAAACCTTAATCAGTTTACCTTCAGGGGCAATCAAAAAAAAGTGCTCTTTCTAGGGTTCATCGTTAGTGCTCAAGGTATAGCATCCGACCTACAAAAAGGCAACAGCGGAAACCCCGACACTTTTTTTATTATACTCTCTTATACATTCTCCCCTTCACTTCCACTAAGCGGACAAACCGCGGATTTACGCTGTCAAACTCATGCAAGATTAAAGTTCAGATCAAAGGGAATAAAAAAGATTATTTACTTTGATTGACAGCGGAAAAGAACAAAAGCTTCAACTCCGAAAAGAAAAAGGTAATTTATTCGCTAACTTGTTAAAGTTTGGAGTGAAACCTTTCTCCACACTGGCTCGTTTAGGCGGCGCAGGCTATAGGGTAGCAGGCTCGTGTGATCGGCCGACACTGGGAGCGCATTCGCGTGATGTTTGGGAAGCCTGGCAAGGGCTTACAGCGCCTTTAGAGTTCTGGCTTGGAAGGGGTTATCCCCTCAATCCTTACCTCAAAGGTCATATTCTTTCTTTCTTACGTACACAGCTTAAACCAAGGGAACTAAAAGTCATTCCAGAAGACTTAATGTCTAAGGATGATTTGAAGTTTTTGGAGCGCACGATGCTTAGGCATTGGGTACTTCAGTGGTTAAAGCTTGTGTCGTGGTACTATACTGTACTGGCTTCGGATTATGTTACTATTGAAGAAGCCCTTTCAAGCCCCGCAGTAGCAACAGATTGGCGTGCCCAGAAGGACGTCAACTCTGCTCTTGCCGCTCTTGTCTTATCTGCCCTTGTCGTTCTTAGAGTAAGCGCTGCAAAGTCAGTTTGACTAGGTGACTTGACCTTCTTCTCCTATTGATTCAATTCCAAAGATAGAGGCCTTACCCAGCGTCGAAGTTCAGTTCCTTTCTCCAGTGCTCCCCCAACCTTTTGAACAAAACCTAGTGCTCAAGCCTAAACCTTACTTAAAGTATTGTAGTTTTTTATTGCACTCACTCTCTTTGCTTTGGGGTTAAAGAAGATTTCGTCGCTTCCTGAAGATAAGGTCTTCATGAAACCCGGACGAGAGCACCTTTTCGAAGTATGACTAGAACAGGCTCCTGTGTCACAGCTGCCTTCAAGGATACCAAGTCGTCTTAAGCATGATTAGGGATTAGGCTTAGGGATATGACTCTATCACAGGGTTTATAAGCAAGCTCGAATAAGCTGTTTTCAAATGGACAAATGCCAGTCCTTATTGCCTTTTGCCCGAGAATCTGCTTGTTTACCTGATTGCCTAAGGGATGAAGTCACCTTTCAGTAAGGGACTGAACTTCGTTTCTAACTGGTTTGCTTGTTCATTGGAAGTTTTCAGCTAGTAGGGATATGCCCCATAGTTAAAGAAAGGAAAGGAGTAGTTCAGAGGGGTGAGAACACTACATAGGAGGCTAACAGAAAAGCAGAGGGACGAAGCCATAAAGACTGCTTTCAAACGAACTTGCTTTTGAGGGACGGGACAGGGATTTCCCCTATTGATCTTGCCCATTCATTTGAGTTCTGCTTTATAATGCTACAGCCCTGGAGATCATTAGAGTGTTACAGTGGAAGATCGATAAATTGTTAGCTAGTTATGAAATGATTGAGGGCAGGCAGTTGAGTTGTTTTCCTAGAAGGTTCCTTGCCCTTTCTTTTAGGTAGCTTAGACCTGAAAGCAAGCTCTTTAGTACACTCGAGTCAAGCACAGAACGGATACTGGCTCAGAAGGGGAACGAACGAAAGAAAAGAAGAAAGAGTGGATGTTATTGTTATTACGTAGTCTTGTCTTCAAGCGGAACAAGAAGACCGAAAGGCAAGGCCTCTTTAGTAGCACCAGACAAAGCATTATCCTGAACAAAGCCAGGAAAGGAAGCTTCAGTCCCGATAGAACAGAAAGCGCCATGGTGGCAAAGTTTTTGTTGAATGAGAAATGGCATAATGTGGAATATGAGGGGCTTCATACGGTATGCTTCTCCTGTGGAATGTATGGCCATAACTCTGATCGGTGCTTGAAGAGGATTGCGGAGATGGAGGCGGAACTCTTAACGGCGGGGGCAATAGAGACCGAGCGCAAGAACTAAGGGGAGTTCTACTTCCTATGTTAGCAAGCCGCAGATGTGTCGAAGGAATTGAATCAAGAGTAGTAGTCTGATGCAGAGAAGACGGTCTTTGAGAATCCGCTCTTAGGGGAATATCCGCTTTTTTAGCCCCCGAAAATAAGTTCTTTCACGTGGCGAGCATAAACCTTTGGTTCGTTGGTTCATACTCAATCTGACTTCTTCCGATTCGATTTGATGAACAAGAGCAAGCGGTCCATTGCCGTAGTCCCTGACCTTTGAAAGCCAAGTGCCCTCCTCACTCGGAGCCGTAGTCGTAGTCTGGTCGGACCTCCGGACCCCTTATTTATATATTCGATTTGGAAGAGCTCTTTTTATCTTTGGCTCGCTCTTGCTCTATCGTTGAATTTCTTCGTTTAAAGATCTCGGGTTTGAGCTCTGATTTGATCTCGATGGCAGGTGGCAAAGGGAGCGAAGCGACAACCGCGACTATCTTCCTAGTGTGGAAGAAAGAAAAAGGAAGTTCTGGAATTTTCCCCCCCAATGGCTTGCGGAAGAGCTGTTCGTTACTATAGATGCATCTGATCTGAGGCCGGGGATTTGTTCACAGCGGAAGAAGAGAAGTCTTCCTCAAATGGATCAGACAAGTATGTTTAACACACCCAAATCGATCTTTTTAGCTGCCATATTCGACTCCTGTGTCTCTACTGATTTTAGTGCTCTGCCAAAGAAAGTTGTTTGATCCAAAGTCGGCATGAAATCTAAGGCTTTGAGCTCTTTGTCCGAGGACGATCTCCTAATTGCTAGTCCGAATCAAGGGCCAAAGTCCTCACTTCACTCATGATTTGACGGCGACTGAAAGGCTGATCTCCTGACTCGACTAAAAAAGAATGGACGCACTCTGCCCCCCAGCAAAGGACTTCGTTGGAGGCCCCAACTCGATCAAAGAACTGAGACCCTGCTTTATTCCTCAATGAAACCCAAGATTGATGGCTTTCTGCTCTTCTCTTTCTTGCTTGAAACTCCTCGCCTACAGGTTTGAACTCGTTCACTTCGATCTCTATGCATCTTACCTTTTCCTTAAGAGATGAACTCAGTCGGCACCCTAAGTTGCCAAACCGACGTTTCCTAAACATTTTTCCGCGTAAGCTATTCTTCTGCTGAAATGGAACTTGTGAGCTCCTGGGCTTGTATGAACCCTCGGGTTACTCTGCATGTAAGGTAAATCGCTACGTGGGTGAACCTCGCCGGAGCACCTGGACTCTTCTTTATTAGCTATAGCTGTCCTAAAAGCTATGTATATAAGAGGAGCGGGGGCGACATAACATAAAATGATAGACCCCTCGCCTAATGACTTTGACCCGCTAGGTGGAACTGGCTTGCCCGGAAAGAATGGATTTCTACCCTTGGAGAGCTAATGGTACTGGACTGATAGCGCACTGATTGAAGCGAGACTGGACTGAGACCGTTGGGAGGGGGAGAACTGGCTTGGCACACTGTGAAGGATCTTCTTAAAAAAGCAGACTACGGCTTAGCACGCTAGGAGTGGGAGTCAAATCATTCCTTCTTCACTCTCTCTAGGGTCTTAGAAGACCAATACCTGTAATATCTAGGCTAGTCCGGCTCTTCATGTAGCGCTCTTCCTTCTCAAAGATTTGCCTTTTCTAGTGCTTCTGTCTTCTAGGCATTAGGAGTTCCCTGCTGAGCCTGTTCTAGCCCTTACAGATCCAGTTCTCGTTGGAGTTGCTTTGTCTTTCTCGGCAGTTGAAGTTTAAGTTGGATAAGGGGATTGGAGTTTGAGTTTGATTCCTTCTTTCTTGCTTTCATAATAAATAATAAGAAAGGGAACCTCCATCCAGGGAAGAAATGACTGAGCCAGGGATATCTTGGCTAGCATTCCTACCGTAAGGGGGAGAGTCTTAATACGTTGTTTCGCTTTCCGGTGTATAACGGATATAAGGGGTTTACCAGTTCCTAATTACCTGTTAGTGCCCTTTTATGTGTGTATGCGATGGCAAAAGCCACAGTAGCTGGCATAGGATAAGACCGGTCTTTGCAATCATAGGGTTTGCGGGCTTTGAGAAGTTTGAGTTTGCCTTTGAAAGAAGAAGCAAGCCATTTTCCGTACACATCGATTTGGAAAGCTTTCCTGGACTATCTAGAGTCGATGTCGATTGAGGTGAACCATTCAGGAGGTTGAATAGTAAACAAGAGATGCATAAAAAGGTTTAGATTTCCTTTTCAAAACAAAAATGTTCTAACCGCATCCAATGAATGAATGAGTTAGGATAAGATAAATGTTGTAAACCTGGGGCCGCATCTATCTAATGTCTTGTCTTGCGCTTTTCTCGTGCAGCAGGAATTCTATGTGTTAAGCCTTTTTTCAGACTTCCTTGCATCAAAGACCGGAAGGGACGACATTGAAGGAAAAATGCCCAAGTGAGCTAGATTTAGTGACTGGCTAAGAGATTCACAGGTTTAGAATCCTCCATCTTTGGATGCTTGTAGGGAGAAGGAACTCTTTCTTTTAAAAGAAGGATCGTACTCAGCTGTGAATGCCCGGAGCAGCTAAAGCAATTGTAAAAGTAGGATCAGAAAGCCAACCCGCGAGAAGAAGCAAGCTTGTCTCTTGAATTGCTCTTTTGAGTCGACTGTTCACTCAGGGGTAGCGGTGAATAGGAACTCTGCTTTCTTCTCGAACGGATATAGTAAGTGTGCCACGAGTGCTCACTCTCTCTTTATTCTCGCCCGGCCTTCAATGCTTTGAAACCCGCTAACACCCCCTTTCAAACATACTCTTTGCGATTCTATCTATCTCTTATGTAAGACTTAATGAAGGATGCCTCAGTCGGAGGAGAGAGACTGACTAAGTCGATTCTAAGAAGCAAGAAGGCACTCCTAAGCGCAGAAAGCAGTGAGCCGGGGGCCTAGCCTTGATTCATTCTTCTTCCCAGTTCCCAGACCGGAGAATAGAAATTCATTATGTTGATTAACCTTTTTCAGAGGTAGTGTCAGCTGTTGCATAAGTGGTACCAACATCTGCTAATGTATCTGTAACTGCTGCAGGTGGAGGTGGTGCCATGGTGGCCTGTGGATCCTGAGTAATAGGCAGAGGCAATGTAATGAAAGAACCAGTGGTCTTGGGAGTGGCAGAATCAGATGGACTGGTAAGGAGCCCTGGTGAAGTAGAGCCTGGCCGTTCTGCAAAAGGAAAGGACAGCTCATCAAAAATCACATGTCGAGATATATAGACCCGACCGGAAGATGGATCCAAACAACGATAACTCTTATGAACTGAACTGTACCCAAGAAAAACACAACGGATAGACTTGGGTTGGGAGAGAGTTTATCCTTTCTGTAAGGCCGGATAACAAGCACACCCAAAAACTCTCAAGTGACTATAATCTGGCACTGAACCAAATAAGACCTCATAAGGGGGCCTAGGACCGGTTAAATAAACTGAAGTAGAAAATGCCTCAAGCCACAATCGAATTCGGGGTGATCAAAACAAAACGGGAACTAGCCAACGGACTCAGCTGGCGAGTGTGAGGCTATGCTATGGATATAGTCTAAAAAAATAAGAATAAGCAAGTTATCAAAGAAAGCAGCCAAGTCACACTAT
The DNA here is from genome assembly GCA_022379115.2 of Bauhinia variegata. Lineage (NCBI taxonomy): Eukaryota > Viridiplantae > Streptophyta > Magnoliopsida > Fabales > Fabaceae > Bauhinia > Bauhinia variegata. The sequence goes on from CM039439.1 coordinate 21,551,276, forward strand.
TCCTCCAACTGAGACTGTCCAGAATCGGGCTATACGGACTAATGGCCGTCTACTTGGACCTATAGGTTTATGGACTAGTTCATTATTTATGGTCATAAAGAAGTAACCTTTCCTTAAGCGTCCGTTCACCTCAGGCAATGAATACCGATTCCCTTTCTTGTACGACAGGGTTTGTGTGAACAGCTTAGGAGGTAAAAGGAAATTCCCTATCTATAGGGCTCTTCCCCTATCTATACTTTCTTTTTCAATACACCTATATGCTGTAAAAAGTATACAAGGCGAGGTTTTCCATACCAGCCGAGAGAGTTTCTTTTCACCGGTTGTAGATAAGCTCCATCTCCAGTATAAGTGGTTTATTCTTTCTTGATAGGCCCATTGCCTTGCCAGTGCCGCTTATTGCCCTTCTCAAGAGTGGCATTTCCTTTCATCTTTAGTTGTGAGGTGCTGGCTATTGGATTTGAACTGGCTGGATTCCCGCCTGGCCCGCCTATGGGATTAGAGCTTTGTCCTGAACAGCCCTTTCTCTTTACTGTTCGCCGGAGAGCCACTCTTTTCGCTGGGTGGGCTTATCAGAAAGCCTCTTCTATCTATTTATTTGAAAAAGTCATTCTGCTTCTCACTCTAGAACGACTTCAACCCCTTTGGATAGAGAAACTTATTTTCGAATGATCGGGAATTGCTCACTGTGGGATGGATAAACTGAAAAGAGAGTGAAAGAGATCACCTTATTTAGTACACTCGAATCCTCATCAGAAGGAAAGGCAGAGTGGGCAGCCGCTGCTCCTTACTTAGCCTTACTTAGTCAGTCTCAAGCTCAAGGGGCTTGCCTAAGCTTCAATCTATGATTCCATTCCTGTATAATCAACCTAGGTTCATGCTGCTCTGGTTTATTGCCTGCGATGCTCGAAGACGAATCGGCTCTTTCCATCCTTGGAGGTGGAATAGTTGGTTAATAATTCACCTATTCTAGTTGGGGCTCCCGCTCCTGGCTCTTCATCCGCCTACTGAGTCTCTCTTGTATGAACGCGAAAACTCTATCATGGCATTGTGGATCCTCAATTCCTTGCTTATCATCGGGTATGTCTTGGTCTAGAAGAAAGGGAGTATAGTTTCTTTTTTGTTTCCGGCTGCTCGTCCTAACGGACTCGATCAGTTATTAACATATTAGAGTAGATTGAGGCTTTCTTTTGGTCCAATCCAGTGGTAAAATATAGCTACAAGAAGACTCCAGTGTTCAAGGTAGAGAAAAAGCAATTCCTACGCCTATACACGTGCTTAGGCCACTTCAATTGGTCGGAGAAGGGTTGCCGCAGGTGAGACCGGGGATGGCGATTCTATAGAAAGATGCTTTTCCGCGTCCTCGGTAGTCCATTAAGGGGGAGTAGCCCTTTCTTCGAGTATGAATGGTTTAGTACATTCATTCTGGAGCAACCAAGTGATGGTAACATAAAGGGGCCTGGGATTCAATAGAGTATAGGTTCGAGATCTGATCTTGGGAAAAGAAGTAGAGACATGCTTCCTACAAGGGGCGAAAGCGATCGATAGAAAGAACTCTTCATTAGAGCAAAGCCTTAATGCCGAACTTGGTAAACGAACAAAAACAACTAAGAGTTCTCTTCCCTTCCCTCCTATTCATTCAAAGTGAGCATAAGCATATGAATACTTTTAGGTATACGCACTCGATGCCTACGAAATGACCAGGGAATAAACTGATCGAGACAAGGCCCGATACGAACTGACAAACGAATATACCAGCAGCAGCCGTAGCGCCAGTCAAAAAAGCAGTAGTTGGAGTTTCCTTTCCTGATTCAAGTTATCCCAGGAAGAGAGCAAGAGGGATTAGGCCTTGCTCGGGCTTCTTACTTTAAGTGGTCCCTCGGGTCTTTTCCATTTTATATAGGAAATCTGGATAAATTAGTCTCTGTGTTTATCAAGTTGCTAGTGTAATATCTTGAAAGTTCGGACCTTCGGTCTTTGTTCCAAGAGTGGTCTCTCTATGTCTTTAACTGCCCTTAGGGTTTTTGAAAGGACATAGAAAGAAAGCTGAGTCTTTGGGCTTGGTTTCCTCGTGGCGCTCTGAAAGAGAGAGTGTTGAAAGGGTAGGAAACTGGTATTAAGTATTAACGACCTACAAAGGAGGGCTCCGAGGTCCTTGTCCCAAGTCCCAAGGTGCAGCATCAAGAATACCCAATAGTGCTCTACAGTAGTGCCTTGCGGGGCCGGTCACTGATACCGTACGATCTGCAGAGAAGGACGAGGAAGCCGGCCCTTATGCCTTATGAGGAAGGGAAAAGATAGTCTCTACTGTTTCACCCTAACCCACTTCAAAGACATAGGAAACAGAGAGACAAAAGAGGGAGGTTTGCGACCGGTTTAAAGATACTCGACCGTAGGGAGAGGTTTGAAGACGCTCGACTGAAAGGAGAGGAAGGTTGGGGAAGGAATAGTAATTGACTATCATTCAAGGCACACATCTTGACTAGGCATTCCCATCTCTCAATCAAGCCCGTACGATAACAGATGCAGATTCATTAGCTGCTTTCAACATTTGCAAAGCTAACTTCAGTCCCGCTTCCTCTATAGCAAGTGCTAAGCAGGCTTATTCGACCGGTAATGGCGTATGCCCGGGGTAAAGCTAATTGCCTACCCTCTCCCCGAGCTGCTTTTTCTCATCTTGAACCTCCACTCGAGAAATAGAGGCATCAGATTGCTTCTTCCTTCTTTAGGGACAGTAACATAGGGAAGCCCTGCTTTTAGGGGAATGCTCTTGGTCTGCTTTCGATGTGGTCAATTCCGTCCGGTCTGCTTGTCTTAAAAGGCCTAAAAAGTGGTCCAATCGTGGAAGGTACTTCGAATCGAAGAAAGGTGTGAGCGAGCTTATGTGCCGCCATTGGCATATGGTCTGACCATTTCCTTAACTTCATTTCAATCGTAGGTCTCCTCGGCTTTCTTCTTCTTATGCTGTCCGGATATCCCCTGTGTCTAAGTCGAGTATTCGATTCCCTCTAGCCTATTCCGTACATTTAGTACAATTACCTATCGTGGTCCTATTCTGTCTATTGGTCTAATCCGGCTGTGCTTTTCATTCTGTTTTATCTTCGAGCGAGGGACTCCCCTTTCATAGAGAATGCCAAACTGCTTTTCCGCAGCCAGGAATGATTTGAATTTCTTCGTTCAGGTAGTGAATGTGTATCCGGATGTGGAACCATTGGTGTATCGGCTAAGGCATCTTGCTTGGCGATTTGCCTTATCTTTTCAGTAAGCCAGTAAGCAATCCGATAGAAAGGAAGATCTAGACCTTCTACTAACTATATGGCATACCTCCGGTCTAAGGTCTTAGACTTCACCCAAAGGGTCAGGCGAATCAATGGTCTCATCCTCGGCTTTCTTGCTAATGGAAGTACTGCTCTGAGTCAGGTCCTATGGCTTTCTTTCCCTGTGAATATGGCTACTTTACTAGGCTATTCTTCGCATCGAAGAAAGTAAGGACTTAAATAGGGGCACTCTATCTTGCAAGTGAACTAAAGGCTAGGCTCAATCATTCCTTTGCTCGAATGCCTTGTTCTGTACTGTAGCAAAAGAAGACGCTTTGGGAAGAAACGCTCCTTGAACGGAGAGGAAGCAGGCTAACTAAACCCAGGGCAACCCATTAAAAGAAGACTTTCAGCCGGCTGTGAAAGAATAGGCTGCTGGAGGAAGAACCGTTCTTAGAGTGATCGTAGACGGGCATATCAGTAACCGTTGTTGAATCAGTAAGCGGTTCTAGTGCTTGAGTACTTGTATCCGTAACTGTGAAATTCACTGGTGTGATTGAATCCGTAACCGATGCAGTGCCATTAGTGCTTTTTATTGCATTAGGGGATTCATACTAAGGCTCAGGCTAAGGCAAGCGCGGAAGAAGAAACTTCACCCAAAGCAGGGGAAGGGAAAGGATAACCTTTATTTAAAGGAGTCTTCTTAGCTTTAAAGAGGCCTTGAAGGAGTGAAAGAGAGAATCAATAGTAAGTAGAGATGGTACCACTAGGAGACAAGATCAAATAAAGGAACTTCACTCAAAGCTAGGTAAGCAATTGAAAGAAGTCTTAGTCGAGTCCGAAGCCAGGCTCCGAAGGAGAGAAAGCTCATCATTTTCCGAAAGCAGTCTAACCCAGCAGTGTCTTCTCTTCCATCTGGCCTTTCCGAGGCGGTTGCACGAGCCAATGTTGTCAATAAGCTTCTTCATCGGCGACATATGTGGTCTTGGGTTCCCCTGGGCGAGTAGGCTAGTAACCTACTGCAGCGGATCTTTATCTTTGCCAAAATGAAGAGGTCCGATGTCCAGAGGCGGAACATCGGTTATTATATTAGTATAGGACCGTCGTGGGACGGGATCCTAGGTTCTGTACTCTGATTTTTTGTTTTAACCTCACTCCACCTGGTAAGGTTGGTGTGCCTTACTATATGGGGTCCTTGGTTAACTTCCAAAGTGTCTTCCTATGGTCCACCACGAGATGAATCATGTGGGCGAGTCCTAAGGGGTGTTCAACCTTCTGTAGGTCTGGGAGTGCGTAAGCACTAGTAGCACAGGGTGTCGCGGAAGCCCTTGGGAGGACCTCGGGTCTAGTCCCTAAAGAGGAAGCTCGATTAATCAGCGAACCATGCGTACGTTATTCCCATCCCTACTTAAGTTAAGGTGTCACCAATTAGGTGGCAGAGAATCATGGAAGACTCTCGGATAATGAGGTCATACCTGAATAAGGCTATCCTCATTATCACTGATGGCCTAACTAAGGAACTCTGTATTGGAGCGTACTTGTTTTGCCGATCTAAAGTTAGGTAAGAAGTCTGGATGGTTGTTTACTGCGCTTTATTTAAAGCAGTGTGCATCATATTTACAGATTGCCTATGGTGGGGTTCCTCGGCCCCCCGACCTTCTACCAGTTGCGGTCAGGGTATCCTAGGATTATTCCGTCCTTTCATAGACGAATGATATATAAAAGGGACGAAAAGGTTAAAATATATCTTTCATTCTTTTCTTTGTCTAAAATCGCAAAGAGAGTATCGAAAGATACGTATAAATAAATTAGATCGCCGTGGGATAATCCTGAGGAGGTACTTTTTCAAGTGAAGGAGAGAATATATATATCCAAATCACTCCTTCTAAGGTACATGCCTTGGCTTCCCACGATTCCCCTTCACCAAGGGATGACATGGGATCCAACCTGGAAGGCTTTGCCTACGCACCAGATCACTCAGCGAATTCTTAAGTCTAGAGTGTGTCCAACTAGGAAAGGTATTGACCGAGTTCGGCCATGCTTTACCTAGTTGGTATACGAGATAGCGGGGTTCCAGTTTCTTATGGTTGGCGTTCACGCCGCCGGGGAACAGTGGCCTCAGGGTTGCTTGTGGGCACCACGGGTTCGGTATGCGATGGATTTCAATAAATAATAAAATCTTCACTGGGCTAGATCTAGACTGGTTTGAATCAAAGATAGGTCCTGCCCTTCCATCGTGTACTGACCTTGGTTTTCTACCTGTAACAGGTCGACTGGGTTGTAGCATTGAAGGGGGAGGCAAGAGGCGTATATTCGCCATTTTTAACTATGTGAATCAACGGTTGCTGAGACCGGTCCATGACTGGTTGATGCAGGTTCTACGGAGGTTGCCGATGGACGGTACCTTCGAACAAACCAAACCGCTTGACCGCTTAGTTGTTGGCAAACAGACTTGTTATTCATTCGATTTGAAGTCGGCTACCGATAGGTGGCCATTAGTCTTCCGTTTCGAGTTAATGTAGGTCTGTTTCGACAGGTCGTTCGCCTCCAGTGTTTTTAATTAAGCACTGGCTTATAACATATTTGAGGTGCCGTTTGTGAACAAGCGGCATTCGACGGTGTGTTTTGTAGCTGGACAGCCTCTCGGCTATCACTCTTCTTTGCCTCGATTTGCCCCCTATCACATCATTTATTGGTGTGGTAGTGTGCAGAACAAGTGTACCCGGGTAGACGCTTTATGTCGTATGCGGTACTCGGTGATGATGTTGTCATCGCTGATCAGGAAGTAGCCAGTGTGTATGAGAAGGCAAGAAATTTGTTAGCTTTCTCGGCTTAACGACTCTTCGGCTTAAGGAGTTTACTACTTACAAGGCCTCTATTTCTTAAAAAAAGACGAGATGAGATCCTGTGGTCGAAGTACCAAACCCAAAAAGAAAGAACGAGTTGAATCGGATTCTCGCTCAAAGCCTATTCTCGAGGCACTCTTTCTCTTATAGCGGAATTCCCCTTCACTTGCCAAACCTTCTTCTTCCTGGTCCTATCGAACCAGACACTGAATACCTGGCCTTACCCAAGCCCAAGTCTAGTTTCGAATCTAGTCTCGGCATCAATCCCAGTCCCTTAGTGAAAGCCTTCAAGCTCAATCCCTTCAGCTCTAGTCCTAGAAAAAGACTTCAAAGAAGTAGCTCGTTACACTGAGTTCCGCTAACCGCTTTTTGCTAACCAAGACTTTGAACCTACTTTTATAGATTGATTCCAAAAGAGATACGTCTTGGAGTATCTAGGGTAAGGCGAACTATTGGAGTAGGTCCCTGGATTGGGTTGATTGGATTGAGGAAGTCTCTATAGACTCCCTGGGGACTCATAGCTCGATGTGTACCGCCGGAGAGTGAGTAACAGGTGGCAGGACTGTAGATAGCAGGTAGGATATGGATGGTAGTTGGGATCCCAGGTAGGAGAGACAGCCAGGCCAGGAGAAAGAGGATTTATACCCTTCTGTTTGGAGTTGGTTATGGAATTCCATTTATAAGTAGCCACTCCTAAATCTTCGAAATCTAGTCTAGTCCAGCGATAGAGGACTGGATACTTCTCTTCGACAAGCCTCGATCAGGACGAG
>CM039439.1:21563145-21573145 GCA_022379115.2 Bauhinia variegata
GCCTTTCTTTCGTCGCCCTACCAAACGAAAGAAGTCACTATCAAACAGCTCGCCCTACTGAAGTACCAAAGGTGCGCTCTGCCCGGGGTTTGCGCTTTTTTTTTCAGTGTAACACAGGAAAGCGCCCTCTTTTTGTCATCCCTGCAGCTTTGTATTGAACGTATGGCGTAGCTAGGATCTTCAAATCATGTTTGAGCCTATCCTATGTTCAAACCCAACCCCTATTTGAATAAGGCTGGAAAGAATGCCCACCAAGTTCAGATAAGGTTTAGCGTAGCCCCCAACCATTAAAGGAAAGGCTCGACGAAGGGAGGGAGATGCGGCGGGGGAAGGAAAACGCTTGCTTTCGGAGATCGAGATTTGATTTGTTTTTCATCGAAAACGAAGAAGGCCGAGGATGGCCTACGGTGCGTGTTATCTGAAGGGAACACGCTTTTTCGACCGCGGTGGTATGATTGCCGGGCCCTCTCCTCGTTCCGCCCGCTGGCCTATTGGGATAGCAGCCTTCGGGCTTTGCCTGCCCTTTATATCTCGGCCCGGGAAAGCGCTGGCAACAACAGAAAGGAAGGGGTCCATGTAGCTGCTGCGTCCGCCCCCTTCTTAGTCAATGGGGCAGCAGGTTCGGCATCTACTAAAAAAGAGAGAATCCACTTGAGATAACCACGCCTCTGCTAGGCAGCGTGTGGAATGGCCAAGAGCGGACCTTTTTGGATATATAATCCAAGTCGAGAGTGGAGTTACGGGAACAGCCGTCTGATGGAAAACTACTTTCACGTTCGGTTCAGAGAGCACTTTTTTCGTTGAGAATTCTTCGTTCCCTTTCGTGTGAATTCCCCAGCGGCGAATTAAAAACTTGTGGGGCCCTATCTATTCCATCTCTCGAGCCCCGAAGAAAACCCCCTCCCCTTCGGACTCCATATCTCTTTTGACTCTATATATGTGGGCACCTGATATCTATGAGGGTTCACCCACCCCGGTTACAGCATTCCTTTCTATTGCGCCTAAAATTTCTATTTCTGCTAATATTTCACGTGTTTCTATTTATGGTTCCTATGGAGCTACATTGCAACAAATCTTCTTTTTCTGCAGCATTGCTTCTATGATTTTAGGAGCACTGGCCGCCATGGCCCAAACGAAAGTCAAAAGACCTCTAGCTCATAGTTCAATTGGACATGTAGGTTATATTCGTACTGGTTTCTCATGTGGAACCATAGAAGGAATTCAATCACTACTAATTGGTATCTTTATTTATGCATTAATGACGATAGATGCATTCGCCATAGTTTTAGCATTACGGCAAACCCGTGTAAAATATATAGCAGATTTGGGCGCTCTAGCCAAAACGAATCCTATTTCGGCTATTACCTTCTCCATTACTATGTTCTCATACGCAGGAATACCCCCGTTAGCCGGCTTTTGTAGCAAATTCTATTTGTTCTTCGCCGCTTTGGGTTGTGGGGCTTACTTCCTAGCCCCAGTGGGAGTAGTGACTAGCGTTATAGGTTGTTGGGCGGCCGGAAGGTTGCCACGAGTAAGTCAGTTTGGGGGACCGAAGGCAGTTCTCCGTGCACCGGACACGTAGCTTACCGAATCAGTTGCGACACCGATGGGAATGCATGCTACGAAAGATAGGGTCGAGTCTGATACATCAACCGTCTACTCAATATCCTTGTACGAGTCCACAATCACTACACGAGATGAACCTTGGTTTGGTGAATTGAAGTTGGCCTTAGGTGTAATAGGACTCCCAGTTACTGCGCGCGATCGTATACTGAGGTGCTCCCCGCCGGTTGTTGGAACGACGCGAGCCGGGCCTCAATTCAGAAAGATGAAGGAAGTCAAAATAGGGGGTTAAAAATTCCCCATCTCATTGGGGGCGGAAAACGAATCGACATCTCGGTGTAATACAGCCTTTTCTATTTTAGTTGGGAAAGAACGGCGAAGTCCATCCGAACCGTCCAATGAAGAATAAGAGGAGAGCAAAGCGCCAATGGCGCGCGAAGCGCATGCGGCGGAACGGGCACGGAGAAAAAGAAGTGTGGAGGATAAGCAGCCGAGCTCATTCCCTTCGCTTCCTGGGCCCAAAGCAGTGCAGTCTTTCCTGGCCAAATCAAGGATTTGGGGCTTCTTGCTACGCTACTTAACTATATAAATCCATTTTTTTTGAATATATATGAATAGAAAGATAGATCCATCCATCTATCCTATCCGATTTATATTTTTATATCTAAAAAAGAATCTATTTCATTCAACGTTTGATTCAAAGAACTGCGCTTAGCCCCCCGCTCATGAAACGGCTCTGCTGCAATGGATGGCAGAGGGTCCGTAGTACCCAAAGCACTGGAGTGGTCCAGTAGCCGGGAAGGGGCCTAGAAGTGCCTACTACTACACCACACTACACTTGGCTCTACACATTTACAGAGCTAACCCCTGTCCAGTCCCTGGCAGAGTTAAGGGGGCTTCAATCCTTATTCCTTATCCCCATCTTCGCCCAGGCTAACGGGGCCTTACTTATTCAGGGGGGGGAGAGTGGAGCCCCGAGAAGCACTGTTGAGAGGAAGATCTAAGGCCCCTCCTCATTCTCTACAGGGTTCCAAACCTTTCTTCAACATAGGTGACAACGAGCGGGGCAGAGATGGAAGAGATCGAACACGAGAATAAGAATACTTCTTTCCTTTTTGATCATTTTGATAGAGAGGGATGGAGAAAGTGGACAAAACAGACTCGCATTTCCCAGTCGAAAATATGGGTTCCTTTTTTTGCATTTATCATCGTCGGAAAAAGAATCATATTTAAAACGTTCCTAACCCACCCCTTCGTAGAGCCGTGTATTGTAAGTGATCCGAACCTGCCCGGAGCGAGTCTCCCATAGAGGCAAGTGAAGTTGGTGAGCCGTATGATGGGCAACTATCTCCTGCGGTTCGGAGAGGACTCAGCTGTTTTTTAGTACCCCCTTTCGGGGTGGACCCTTTCACTCTATTTTATTATATACGCTTAGCGAAAAGAATGTTTTTTGATACACCTAGGACATGGATTTTATATGAACCAATGGATCGTGACAAGTCGTTACTACTAGCAATGACTTCCTCTTTCATTACTTCATCCTTTCCATATCCCTCTCCCTTGTTCTCAGTTACTCATCAAATGGCACTAAGTTCATATCTTTAAGTTCGATCATTGACAAGGTTCAAAGAAAGGGTAGGCCATTGATAAAGAATCGATTTGGAATAGGACCTATAAGAGTAATATAAATCGGGAGGATAATCATCCGTCGCTATTAAGAGAGCAAAGTCTTCTTTAAAGCCAAATGAGAGAACTTAAACTTAGTAGAAACTACCATGCCAATCTCCAATACTGAAATTGGAAGCATTCCGGGCTTCCTCTTCTCGTTGAGCTTTTAAAGGATGTCAGAAGGGTGCTTGCAAGCCTTGAAAAAGGGCCGGTTGATGATTGCTTGGGAATTCCCACCGGCCAAAAACATGTCAAGGAAATCTTGCAAAAATCATATCAAATTCAAATCAAAGAAATTTAGTAATAAATAGGCTATGGCTGCTACAAACAGGCTTTCTTCTCCCAATGTTCATGGGCCATTGTGCATGCTAGACCAGACATAGGATTTTTCTTTCCCGCTCTACAACTTCGAATACGAGAAAGAGAATAGAAGACAAAGAGATTCATTACGGGCTAACGATTGATTCCCTTTTTGGCTCTTACACAGAAATGAAAGACTGACAAGACTGAGGAAGCTGGAATCGCTCCTCACAGGTTATGGGATGCTATCGAGGACGTTGCCAATGGTCTTTCTTTACCTTTTTCTTATCGCAGGTGAGATGAATGATATTGCAGTGTCCCATGAGAAAGGTTGAGCGTTAGCGATGTAGAGTTTACAGACTCTCCAAGAAGAGTCGACAGACGAAGAGTGAGTTGGAGAAGTAGAGTTGATAGACTCTGGGTTTAGAAGGCTGAGTGTAACGAAGAGCATATCAGCCGGATGGAAGGGGCTAAGGGCATCAAAAGTAAAAGCTCTATTATCATCAAAAACTCTGCGACTGATCTCTTTAAGGAGTGAATGAGTCTTGGGTATGTATAGGTCATGAACGGAAGAAGTTTCACCCTCTTTAAAAGTCTCAGGTAGCTCTAAAGGAGAGGTTATAACCGTACTGCCTCATTCTTAAGAGAACTTTAAGATTGACTTCTTCTTTGCTTTCCCGAAAGCCTATTCAAAATTCGACAGGGGAAAGTCTAGTAAAGCAGTCTTCTTTCAAATAGTAATTCCAAGAATGTGCCAAAGAAATGGTTGAATATAGGTACAGGACTGACTAGGGTAGAAGACTTTCAGAAAGGTTACAACCCTGATCTCATTCTCTCTATCTGAGAAAGAAATGTGTAGCTAGGAGATAGGAGATATGTTATGCTACTCTTGACTTGGTTGGCTCTACCTCAACATATGGTCTTATGCCCGCTTTAGAATACCAGCGGGAGAACCAGAGCAGAGGAAGAAAGTCGATTGCTTGGCTTGGTAGCGCTTGGAAACCAGTGGTTTAGTCTCAAAATCCTTTTCTTCTCGGTCTGCTTTGGCTCCTGATCTTGAGCTCGCTTTCTCTCATATGAGATGATTATAATCAAATCACGGATTGCTCACTCGATGTCACTAACAAAATTGGCAGCGAGAAGGTATGAAATTGCGAGAGCAAAGCGAGAAGAGACCCACAGACACGGGAACTTCAAGTTCAAGGGAACTGGCCGAGGAAGCTCAATAGCTGTTATCTAAAAGGGTCTGCCCCCAGAAAAGAAAGAAGTTCGTATAATGATAAGTAACATGAGTAGGCAATACCATGACTATTTCGATTTCCAAGCGATGACCACTTATGACTCTTTGATTGAACCACCCGTATTGAAATCTACAATGGGACTCATGGATCACAGGTCAAAAGGGCAGATCCAAAAGGAAAGAAGATAGCCCTGGGAGGAAGAAGCAAGAACAGTGAAGTCAATGTCTTGTCTGACGGAAAGCCAAAGACACCATTCACTTTAACTCCGTTAGGCATAACTCTCAGCCGCACCTTGGAAAGGCTTCAAAAGCATGGTGTACTCACGCCTCTTCCCCCATCTCCGTCACCAGATCCTCTTCCTCCTAGGTACAAAGCCCATGCCTACTGCAAGTACCTTTAGACAAATGGCCAAAATACTGACCGATGTTTAAGGCTGAAACATTACATCCAAGACCTTATTAATTCAGGGAAAATTGAGCCACCAAGGGCAAAGCGTCCCAATGTCACTACCAATCCCCTACCCACTCATGCTTTACCTCCTACTGCCAATATAAACATGATCGAGCCGACATTGCCTATGTTGTTGGAGTCGTGAGTCAATTCATGCAGAAACCGAGAACGAGACATATAGATGTTGCATACAGAATCCTCAGATATCTTAAGGGTTCACCTGGAAAAGGTCTTCTTTTCCCATCTTCCAGTTCCCTTCAGATGACAGGAGACTCCGATGCAGATTGGGCAGGAGATGCGCTGGACAGGGAATCCATCACTGGAAATAAAGATTTCATTGTCATTGGAGACAGCTCTATATCGTGGAAGAGCAAGAAGTAACAGCTTGAAAGTGATTGATCAAGGAAGGGCGAAATCAAGTTATTTCGCTAAGTATAGGGCGATGGCCCACTACAGCTGGGAATCCCCGCATCAAACTCCTGCCGAAGATTGATGAAACACAAGACGATCTGGTACATCGAAACTTTTCGTAAGAGGCCGAAGAATGGTGCATTAGATCTGGTAGCTCGCAGAGGGAATTCGATCCAGTAAAGGCCAGCCCTTAGGCTTAGGTACAACCTTACCGGTGCTTTCTTCGTGAGTTTTTCTTTCTATTTTTTTTTACAGAAGTTTATGCGCCTAGAAGGAATAAGTCCGGAGAGCGAAGGAACGGGATTAAGGGAGTGAAGCCCAAGGCAAGAATCAACCAAATAGGTAGAGTCCCGATAAACTGGGAAGGTAGTTGTTCCACTCTTCTTTCTCGATGCTTTTCATAGCCCAGTTTCGTAAACAAGGGAATGACCCATGGCATCAGTTGACTTAAACGAGTTGGGGAGCGAAGCAACTTCCGGTAGCTACCGAGCGTAAAGTTAGCTTTTGGCAGCTCATGAACCGACCGAAGGAGGGGTTTACTCTGCTGTCGGGCTTTGAGGAATGAGAGCTGTTTTGGAATCAGTGTAAGTAGGTCACCCCATATAAGTAATTATGGGCAAGTACGCGGGATGTAACCAATCCATTTTTCAACGAAGTCCTTCTTTCACAAAATAGATGCCCCTTAGTGCAATCTATTTCAGTATGCCGGTTTAATTTGAAGAGAAAGAAGGCAGAAATCCAACCAATCTCAGAACCAAGGAGAGAAGGTGGCGAAGGGCTTTAGGTCTCGAGCGAAGCAAGAGGGAAGATGCCCGGCCGAGGGGAAGTCGTAACTGGAGTTGAATCCCTCTCCTCTCGCTATCGGTCGAGCTTTAAACGTACCTCATATCAAGCCAAGCTATGAGTCACTTCCTACCTCCGATAAATCAATCTTATTTACAGCAAGGGACTGAGCTCAAGCCGTTGAATCTACTTCTATTGGGAAAAAGAAGAAAGCAGGAGCTAAGACACTGGTATCCGACCTTGGATGTGCTGAGTTTGAGTTATTTCCACTAGGTTTAGGAAGATGAATGTTTTAGTTACCCGATTGATTCCTTGATCTTATCCAGTGCTCGTTATGATCAATTGATAATAAATTGAGCTCAACCTTAGCATTTCACACTAAGCCTCAATCCTCTCCTTTAGAAAGCCTATGGAACTGAGCGAGACTATTTCCGAACTTCATTCATTCTTTCTTCGCTAGCTAGTCTGATTCGCCTCTCCCCTTTCCTTCTTTTTTATGAATCTGCTATCAGGTATTCAATTGCTTACTTGTTAGACGCTATGGAGAAAACGGAATGTAGATAGGAATATGATTGAACCGTAGGACTGTTACAATAGTGAGTTCAGGGAGAGAGGTGTAACTAAGCCCCGAAGCCTTCTTAAGGCCGGGCTTATAACGCTGGTCCTCATGTTATTGTACTAAAATCAGTCTCATTCGACAGCTGCTACAGGTATTCCTGTTTCCATCCTACTCACTTCCTCTCCTAAGCTGCTACCGCTCCTTTTGGTATTGAATTAGCTTAGTTAGTGCTTGGGCTAAGTTACGAAGTTATCAAAATCTCAAACTCCTGTGCTCAAAAAAGCCTATCCCGTAGGAGAGTGAAGAGGTTCAATCCTTAGTTTGGTAATACTTATAGAGTGGGCTTGCTTCTTCCTTCGAAGCCGGAACTTCATTTACGGGGCTTTGAACTATAGCACTTCCTTCCAAGTATGAAGACGCACGGGGCCCTCGAAAGAAGATTGAATAGTGGTATACCACGTAAGCAAGAGTGCACCCAACAAAGAGACCACTCTGTATAGACCAATTCATTTAGGGAGTCCACAGCACCTGGACCTGAGTGGACCTCCGAAGGGGTTTACAAGCTGGTTTGCTTGACTTCCCATCCAAGGACAAAGCTTAATCTCCTTTATCTAAGGACAGCGAAGGTGGTCAATTACGACACCCTCGACATAAGTATTGATGGGTAAACCTCCCCCTAAGCGTTGGTTAAGGGGAGCATCGGCCTGGTATACATAGCCCAACAAGGGCCTTCAAGAGGGCCTTAGCGGGACAGCTTACTATAGCAGAGAGTCCGATTCACTTCTTTCAGTAAAAGCAGTCCAGGCAGGTGAAAAAGGGCCCTTAGTTTAGTAATAAAGAGGCAAGGAGCAGCTCAATGAAGAAAGGGGACTTCTTTGGGCATTGCTTGGGCCGATGCCAAATCCTGCTCTCCTCGTCTCTGCAACTCAGCTTCTGCCCATGGCTTACGGCCTTCCAGGAAAGAAAAGAGCTTGACATCCGAGACATGTCGGAGAAGGAATAGCACGCAAAAGTAGAAATCCACGAGAATCAAGATTTGACTAAAGAAAATCTCATTTTCTCACCATCCCTGGCGAATCATCCACATGATGTCTAGAAAAGGCTTTCGTCGAACCGTTAGAGGCCTTAATCCGGAAATTAGACATTCTCTAACAACTACCTCCTTCTAAACTAAAGGAGGCACTAAAGCTTTAACTGACCCCGCCCATACTTAACTTTTCAACTCATAGCTTAAGCTCTCAGACTAGAGCTATTCTCACTAAGCCGACTCTGTTCATCGAAGACCGCTAACACAGAGTAGCTTTTCCTTAAAACTCTTCCTTTCCTCTGATCTCTCCACCATTTCCAAGAGTTCAGAAGGAGTTTCACCATAGGTTTCTTCCTCATCTACTACCTGCATGAGGCAGTGATCCTTGGAAGGGGAGCTAAGGTAGAGCTATATTAGAGTTATTGGGTCAGCTAACTTGAATTATTCCCTCCGTATTCTTGCAAACAGAAGACGATTCTCGGCATCAAGACTAGTTACCGTAAGCACGATAGCTGACTATAGAATAAGATCATTACGAGACGAAAGTTCCTTTAATTCCTCGCCGGCTATTAAGGATCGGGTTTCGCCGGGTATTTCTCTTTGAATGGCGGGATAAAGGGAAGCTATTGACTGATATCCCATTTCCACGCTAAAGAGATGGCTGGCTATGAGACTGACAAAGAGACGGTTCGATTGACTCATTTGCTAGTTAAACTCAAATGAAATGCTACGCCCATACATAATAATAAGTTTTTCCATTTTCTTTGCTTGACTCTTATGAAAGGCAAAAGGCTCAGCTCAGGCAAAGCTCTTCACCTGCCTCCCTCAAACCTTCCTTCATTCAATGCTTGACAGCTTTCTTCATGCGTTAAAAGCGTGACACGTCCATTAAAAAACCCGAATCGGTGAATTGACTAAGTCTAACTTCATACTCTTATTGTACTTCTATCAGCTCTAGGATGAGGGACTTTCTAAGCCAAAAGGTGAATAGAGTAAGGCTAACTCAACTGCGACACCTTCTCTGGGGATTTTTTCAGTCTATACTTACTCTCTAACCGCTATCGACGAGGGGATGGTCAAGTGCTACGGAGAAACCAGAACGATCTGGTTGATCTGGTCTTCGACATACTGTTGCTCCGTCTGCAGATTTCCGAGGTGTAGGACGAGATGCGCAGTGCAAGTCGAGTGAGGTATAGCATCATTCATAGGCGAGCAGGCTCATTGCCCAGCTCACACCCATCTGTGAGCCGATCTTGAAACTGCTCAGAAAGAAGACCCCGCCTTTCAGAAAAGATAGACACAAGGAACGAGGATTGCCAAAAGGCCTTTGACAAAGTGTTTAAATATCTACTCAATCCTCCCCGCCAACGCCTGGTCGACCTCTCCTGATGTATCTGTCAGTAATGGAAGCATCCATGAGTTGTGTCCTTGGTCAGCACGATGAAACGGGTAGGAAGGAAAGAGCCATATACTATCTCAGCAAGAAGTTCACTGATTATGAGACAAGGTATACGGTTCTAGAAAAGACCTGTTGTGCTCTTACATGGGCCTCGCAACGCCTACGCCACTACATGTTGAACTATACGACCATGCTGATTGCAAGGATGGACCCGCGGAAGTCTCTCTTTTCAAAGCCAGCCCTCACGGGCCGTACAGCAAAGTGGCAGATCTTACTCTCAGAGTTCGATATTGTGTACGTCACCCAGAAGCCCTAAATGAGTAAGGCAAGGGGCAGGCAATAGCAGACCACCAGCGCGTGCCTGACTATGAGCTTTATTTTATTAGTAAGGGGACGAATTTCCCGGACGAAGCTATTCTATTTGCGGTAGGCGAAGAAGAAGACGAAACTCCTCATGATTGGCAAATGTTCTTTGACGGTGCAGTAAATCAGAACGGAAATGGCCTTTCTACATGCTATTTTAAAGCTCGCCAAAAGGAGCCTATATTCCCATAGCTGTCAAGTTGAGGTTCTTTTGCACAAACAATATCGCAGAATAT